>CM035105.1:46329064-46725798 GCA_020205505.1 Panax japonicus | reverse complement strand
AAACAAAATATTTTTATAAAGTTGTTCTATAAATAGAATATTTATATTCTATTATGCATAGTTTGCATAGTATAATCTTTTTATAAAAAAAATACTTTTATAAAGTTATTCTATAAATATATTATATTTTATATGCATAGTGTTGCATAGTGCCTGCATAGTATTTTTCATAGTAAAATCTTTTTATATAAAACAGAATACTTTTATATGTTATTCGTTTTATTAGATTATAAATAGAATATATTATATTTTATTTAAAAGATTTTGCTTTAAATATGGACCGTCCGATTAAAAAAATCAAACTGGACCGTTCATGAATTAGTTACTATGCAATCCATTCTATAAATAGAAGCTCATTCCTTCATTATTTCTTACGAATTCACTGAAACTCTAGAGAGAGAATTCTTCTTCTATAATCTTGAGCGTATTTCTTTAGAGTTTAAGAAAGCTTTGAGTAGTGCAAGTTTTTTTTTCGAGTATATCCTCGCTCTACCAGTCGGAATACTCTTTTTTAAAGGTAAGGGATATTATTTGTTGTACTCGTAAGGGGTATTATCTTTCATCTTCATGAAGAGAACTTTTGTTATTCCATTCTTTATTATTATTTGAATAACCTGTCTATGCGAAGTACCGCATACATGGTGAAATTCTTCTGTTATTCCATTCTTTATTATTCTGTTGAACATCATGTCTGTACTTTATGCATGACTTGGTTCCATTATTTTTTTTTCTGTTAGAATAACATGTATACGCGGGATACCCTATACTTGGTGAAATTTTTCTGTTATTCCATTCTTTATTATTATGTTGGAATAACTTGTCTATGCAAAGTACTGCATACATAGTAAAATTCTTCTATTATTCCTCCTTTATTATTATGTTGGAATATCCTGTCGGTGCATATTACGTCTACCTGGTTCCATTATTTATATCCTGTTGGAATATCCTGTCTGTGCGGATTACGCATGACCTAGTTTGTTCTTTATCATTCTGTTAGAACATCTTACTTGCTTACGCATGACCTGGATGTTGGAATAACCTGTCTGTGCGGTCTATCGCATGCCTGGTCATTTCTTTTGTTATTCCATTCTTTATTATACTCAGTTGGTTAAGTTTTGACTTCTATACTCCATGAATTAGTGGAATATCCTTGATATTTGTGCTCCAGTATCTTTTCATCGAAATATTCTTTGAGCATTGTTGAATTTTTACTCCACAAAGCAATATCATGTTGACAATTTGGACGTTATTGGTTCCTGGATAAATTAATTATTGAACTTGTTTTATTGAATTATTATGACATTGTCATCATCCTCATGTTTATATTATGTTGAAAGTCATCTGTGGCCTGTAGTGCATAGATGGACTTGGTATGATTATGACCAGGGATTATTCGGTATAATCATGACGTAATTACAAATGATGTGAAAAAAATCCTCATTGGCCCGTAGACCATTAATGGACAGTTTTTGGTATGATTATGGCTATGGATTCTCTTCGGCCAAGGGTGCAAAGATGAATTGTTTTATGGCATGATCAGGACCATTGATGAAAACATGATTATCTTTGGCCCGTAGTGCATGGATAATTTATGGTCGTGATACTAAAGAATATCCTTGGCCTGTAGTGCAAGATGATTTGATGATGTGGATTATTTATTAAGCTGAGTCTCAGCGATAAAAGTGATAAAAAAAACCTTTTAAATCATAGAAGATAGTAGATTTTATTCTCTACTTGACTTTTCTAATGGATTACTTGTTCCGCTGTTGTTAAACTTGATGTTTATTATATTTTATCAGTTTAACACCGTTGAAGGCTAACGATAAATTATTTGCATTATCTTAGTCTTAATATTTCTTATTGGGCTAATTGAGCTCACCCTTTTGCTTTCATTATTCTCTTCAGGAAATAAAACGTAGCAGGGACTAGTCGGGGGAAACAGAGTGATGGTCCTAGATGGTGCATTAGTAGTCCTCACTATTCTGTAAAATAGTGTGATAATAAATCTAATAAGGACCCCCATTGAGTTTGTATATTTTCTAGATGACAATATTTGTATTAAAACCCACATCATAGTTTAGTCGTATTTTACACGACTGTTGTATAATTAAGGTTGTATTTAAATTATGTACCATGTATTTGGCGACTCAAGATGGGTGATGTATACCTATTTTGGGGGCGTCACAGTTGGTATCAAAGCTTAGGGATATGATCCCTGGCTAGGATGTGAGAATCTAGGAGGGAAGAGACGGGGAATTCCTTCGCTAGTATGACCTACCTAAGTTTATTTGGTATTTAATTGGTCAGTCAAATATAGGGATAATATGTTACATGTCAATTAACCTTTATTTTGTGGCAGTATCTAAAAATGACATCCGAGAATGTTGAGAATAGCAACGGAGCACAGGAGACTGTTGATTCTCCACAGATCAATAATCAGGACAAGTGCAACAGGATGACGATAATCCTCCTGTAAACAACAACACTGATCAATTGACGAACGACGGTAAGTTTAGGAACTTTTAGAATTCATGCAACACCAGGCGAAAGCGGCTCCTGTTCATAATGCAGGAGGAAAAATGGAACCCACGGTTGGTCACCGCTAAGCAATTCAAGGCTGGGACCACCGGAGTTTTTGGGAAAGCCAGAACCACTTAAGGCGAGACGTGGTTAAAGCAGATCACCAAGATATTTGATGTCTTGGGATGCTCGTGGAGCAAAAGGTTCCCTTTGCCACCTTTATGTTACGTGAAGAGGCAGATTACTGGTGGGAATCTGTAAAATGTACCCAGCCTGACGTACTCAAGATGTCTTGGGAGAAGTTCCAAGAGTTGTTCAATGACAAGTACTTTCCCGAAAGCATTCGTCACATGAAGAGGTGGAATTTATCAAGTTGGAGCAAAACAACATGACCATGTCGCAGTACGAAGCCAAGTTTGCCGAGTTGTCCCGATTTGCGTCCCACTTAGTTGATAATGAAGAGAGAATGACGCAGATGTTTTTAAGAGGTTTGAAGATGGAGATACGTAAATCTTATTTCTCATAAACTGTATTTGTATGCAGATGTTTTAATAAGGCTCAGTTAGTGGAGCGCGATATCGAGTCAACGCAAACCAAAAGAGAGCAACTGACGAAATGATAATATCGGTGATAACAACCATCAAAGCGGTGATAATAAGCATGGAGGGAATCAACATGTCAGAAATGGTAACCACTTCGATGGTAATCATGGTCAAACAATAAGAATGGACATTTCAAGAAGAGAAGGTTCAACAATGACATGAAGACGTCGGCACCAGCACCCGTTTCAAAAGAAGAAGACTGACCACCGGTCGTATGGTTTCAAATGCGGACAAGAGGGACACATCATCCAAACTATACGCAGTAATCCAAACGTGTTTTAATTACGAAAGAGAAGGTCACCTAGCTCGATTTTGTCGTATGGTGAAGTCAAGTCCAGCTGGATAGTGATGCCAAATGATGTCCCAGACAAGCTAAAGCTGGAAGTTTAAGAGAAAGCGTTTTTTTTTTTTGTGACAAGGAACCTGAATAAAATTATCATGGGTATGTTTGTCATAAACTCTTGTGAAGTCTATACCGTGTTAGATATCGGTTCTACTTACTCTTTTATTTCACCTAGTTGTGTTCAATGTTTGAAGTTCACTCAGGAGAAGTTAGACTTTGATATATATGTTTAACTCAGTTGGGAGAACCTTCGTTACCTCCACTATTTATAAATCTTGTTCAAATCAACACTTTCACGTTACGTGTCGATCTTGTCTCTTTGAAAATACTTGACTTTGATGCGATTTTAGGAATCGATTGGTTAACTACTCATCATGCTTTCGTAAGGTTGTTAGCTTTCATATTCCTAACCAACCTGTATGCGAATTCAAGCAACCAAACAACTAAAGTCAATAATTGTCATATCAAGCCATAAGTAAGAGCCCCGGTCCTTTCGTGTTGACTTTCTTGTGTGGAATGCACCGAAGCCAAACTTTCTGTAGGCGATGTCGTGAATGACGATGGCAAGTTGATAGGTATCAATGTGACTATTATCCAAGTCTTTGATGAGGGTCACATCTTTGAATGATATTTCGATTGTAAGTAATTCATGATGTATTCTTGAAGACTTCTTAGCCTACCCCTAGAGCGTGAAATCGAATTTTGTATTGACCCCGTATAAAACCCATTTCTAAAACCCTTAAATATTTCTTCAACTAAAGCGAACGTAACATGCGCCAAAGACGTTGGCTCGAGCTGTTGAAGATTACAATCGTACCATGCAATATCATCGTGAAAGTGCGAACGTGGTAGCTAACCATTGAGTAGAAGATCGTATCGATTACAAGTGGCGAATATACGAACCCACTTGAAGATAACGAATATACGAGTATAACGACTTTAATCGATAAAGTTAAAGCCGCTCAAGCTACACACACCGAAGCTGATGAATGTGAAGAGAAGGTTCAAGAGGGCGTTATTCTAGAAACAAGAATCGACGAAGAGAGGAAATCTCAACCCTCGATTTAATTGGCCCATTTAAAATCCTCGATCGAGTTAAGAACTGTGGCTTATAAACTCGTTTTATAGCCAAGTATGTCGCGTGTTCATAACGTTTTTAACGTATCGATGTTACATAAATATGTGACTACCCGAACCACATTATTAATTTAGAACCGGACGAGATAGCAGAAGATTTAACGTGTGAGGAGATACATGTTAACATCTTGGATAAGAAGGATCATATTCGACGCTCAAAGGTTATACCTCAAGAGTTAGAATTTGAAATGAAGTCAAGGTATCTTCAACTGTTCGACATACCAGGTACGTACGTAAATTTTGAGGGTAAAATTCCATAAGGAGGGGAGATTGTGAGACCCCAGATTTTATGAATAAATATTAATTTTCCTCGAAATATTTTTTTAATATTATGGTGTGGATTTGAGATAATGTTATAGTTGTGGTAGTATTTATAAATTTGAAAAGTATGCAAGTTGTTGTATAATATTCGATTAGTCGGGGAATATTTTTTTTGTCGAAAAATATTCGTACGACGGTACAATCATTAGTGGACCCCGCAACAGAATTATTGTCGGATGGAGAAAATGACAAAAATATTTTTATGAGAATAACAGCGAAAGTTTTACTATTAAAACTGTTAAACTACTCGGTGTTAAAAGTACAATAATATTGTGATTGCATAGTAGCACACGGTATTGATTATTGATGCGTACGTGATAAGGTCACTCAGTTTTGTTTTATTAGTATTATTAATGTAATAAAACAGAAAAGCTTTTGATATAAAACAGAATACTTTTATAAAGTTATTCTATAAATAGAATATATTATATTCTATTATGCATAGTATTTTGCATAGTAAAATCTTTTTATATAAAACATAATACTTTTATAAAGTTATTCTATAAATAGAATATATTATATTTTATTATGCATAGTGTTGCATAGTGCCTGCATAGTGTTTTGCATAGTAAAATCTTTTATATAAAATAGAATACTTTTATAAAGTTATTCATTTTATTAGATTATAAATAGAATATATTATATTTATTGAAAAGATTTTGCTTTAAATATGGATCATCCGATTAAAAGTAAATCAATCTGGACCGTTCATGAATTAGTTACTATGTAGTCCATTCTTCTATAAATAGAAGTTCATTCATGCATTATTTCTTATGAATTTTTTGAAACTCTAGAGAGAGAATTCTTCTTCTATAATCCTGAGCATATTTCTTTAGAGTTTAAGAAAGCTTTGAGCGTAGTGCAAGTTTTTTTCGAGTATATCCTCGCTCTACCAGTCGGAATACTCTTCTTTCAAAGGTAAGGGATATTATTTGTTGTACTCGTAAGGGTATTATTTCTTTCGTCTTCATGAAGAGAACTTTTGTTATTCCAATCTTTATTATTATGTTGGAATAACCTGTCTATGTGAAGTACCGCATACATGGTGAAATTCTTCTGTTATTCCATTCTTTATTATTCTGTTGGAACATCATGTCTGTACTTTATGCATGACTTGGTTCCATTATTTTTTTATTCTGTTGGAATAACCTGTATATGAGGGATACCCTATACTTGGTGAAATTCTTCTGTTATTCCATTCTTTATTATTATGTTGGAATAACTTGTCTATGCAAAGTACTGCATACATAGTGAAATTCTTCTATTATTCCATTCTTTATTATTATATTGGAATATCCTGTCGGTGCGTATTACGCCTGACCTGGTTCCATTATTTATTATCCTGTTGGAATATCCTTTCTGTGTGGATTACGCATGACCTAGTTTCGTTCTTATCATTCTGTTGGAACATCTTATCTGTGTTTTACGCATGACCTGGATGTTGGAATAACCTGTCTGTGCGGTCTATCGTATGCCTGGTGATTTCTTTTGTTATTCCATTCTTTATTATACTCAGTTGGTTAAAGTTTTGACTTCTATACTCCATGAAATTAGTGGAATATCCTTGATATTTGTGCTTTATCCAGTATCTTTTCATAGAAATATTCTTCTGAGCATTCTTGAATTTTTACTCCACAAAGCAGTATCATGTTGACAATTTAGACGTTATTGGTTCTTGGATAAATTAATTTTTGAACTTGTTTTATTGAATTATTATGTCATTGTCATCATCCTCATGTTTATATTATGTTGAAAGTCATCTGTGGCCTGTAATGCATAGATGAACTTGGTATGATTATGACCAGGGATTATTCGGTATAATCATGACCGTAATGTTACAAATGATGTGAAAAAAATCCTCATTGGCCTGTAGACCATTGATGGACAGTTTTTGGTATGATTATGGCTATGGATTCTCTTCGGCCAAGGGTGCAAAGATGAATTGTTTTATGGCATAATCAGGACCGTTGATGAAAACATGATTATCTTTGGCCCGTAGTACATGGATAATTCATGGTCGTGATACTAAAGAATATCCTTGGCCTGTAGTGAAGGGATGATTTGATGATGTGGATTATTTATTAAGCTAAGTCTCAGCGATAAAAGTGATGAAAAACCTTTTAAATCATAGAAGATAGTAGATTTTATTCTCTACTTGACTCTTCTAATAGATTGCTTGTTCCGCTGCAGTTAAACTTAATGTTTATTATATTTTATCAGTTTAACACCGTTGAAGGCTAACGATAAATTATTATGCATTATCTTAGTCTTAATATTTCTTACTTGGCTAGTTGAGCTCACTCTTTTGCTTTCATTATTCTCTTAAGGAAATGAGAACGTAGCAGGGACTAGTCGGGGGAAACAGAGTGATGGTCCTAGATGGTGCATTAGTAGTCCTCACTATTCT
The DNA here is from genome assembly GCA_020205505.1 of Panax japonicus. Taxonomy (NCBI): domain Eukaryota; kingdom Viridiplantae; phylum Streptophyta; class Magnoliopsida; order Apiales; family Araliaceae; genus Panax; species Panax japonicus. Next base: position 46,718,468 of record CM035105.1, on the reverse strand, counting down.
GTAAAATAGTGTGATAATAAATGTAATAAGGACCCCATTGAGTTTGTATATTGTCTAGATGACAATATTTGTATTAAAACTCACAGCATATATTTAGTTGTATTTTACACGACTGTTGTATAATTAAGTTTGTATTTAAATTATGTACCATGTATTTGGCGACTCGAGATGGGTGATGTATACCTATTTTGGGGGTGTCACATTTGGAGTTAGGTAACTCTAATTTATTATCTTTATATCTCTTCAAGATTCGTCTTTAAATTTTCTTGTTTATATAACTATTCTTCTTTTTAGAATTTCTAACTTCATTTACATTGATCAACATTTCATTCGAGTTCCATATTTTCATCATACGTATCCATTTTCTATACTTGGTACACATCTAGTCTCTAATAGTTTCAATATGGTACACTGAGTGGTTTCCCACAAACAATCAACAAACTAGGTTCCGAGTTGCTAGTTCATATATACCTCCGCTCTATGAAGGAATCGTTTAGCCCAGATACCACACATCAACTATTAAAGAGTACAATTGTACCATACTTAAATATAACATTTTAGTCTTAACTTCTTATCATTCTCTTCTTATAGACATTATCTATTTATTATCACCTTACATCCTTATTATTGGAGTTGGGTAACCCACATTTATATTCCTTATAACTCTGCGAGATTCTACTTTGAATCCTCTCACGCATGTTTAATCCCTTCTTTATAAATTTCTTAAATTACTTCTTATTGTTCAAACTCTATTTGAGCTTATTCTTTCATTATCTTCACATTCTTTCTCTAAGGTTATAGCCTAAGGTACTCCTACCTAAGGTTTATAACCTACAGCTCTGATACCAACTATAACGACCCCAAAATTTAAACAATTTAATTCTTGACTTCGGTCATTAACAATACATTCAACCTCTAATTTTACATTATTAAACGATAATACAACTATTGAAATTTGTGGAATAATTAAAATTTTCTATTACAAACTATTCTCGTTCCCAAAACTTTGAACCTTTACATCTAAATATATCGGAATCATTTTAATATTATAAGAGTTTACATTGCAAAACGATATTACAATTCATCATTAATACATTATTCAGAACCTTAAACATGGTTCATATAATAATAACTCAGCCAAAGTATATAAATCTTCAAGCATCACATCTGATTCATGTCTTTCAAGTAGCACATAACCTTACCTTGAATCTTTAAGCTACAAACGTTGTTATTTGCAAGGTTGAGCTCGACAGTCCAGCAAAATCTAACATTTTTCATGCATCACGTAGCACATAATAACATGTTCATCATATATCTCATAAACATTGAACTAACATAACATACATGTTGCATTTCATATAATAAGTATAACAACAATGAATATTTTATAACCACTTGTTTATTTATAAAATTTGCACATTTCACCCATAACCAAGCATTATATCAAATTAACACCTTATTATTCATAATAATAATTAGAGGAAATTTGATTTTATTTATAAAAAGTTAAGGTCTTACATTAATTGCATTTCGTTATGTTGTGCATAACAGAGGAGTAATTTATTCTCCCATTTTGTGGAATTCATTTTTCTTTTTTATTGGACTTGGTTTTCTATCATCTTTGTGAGATTTGTTTTCTTCATTTTGATAATTATGTTTTTTGCTTGTAAAATTTTTTCGATATGTAGATTGATAAAGATAGATGTTTATATTTGGGTGTGACATTAACGATGTGACGAACAAGATTTTTGTAATTTAATTCTTAATATTTATTTAATTAAATAAATATTTTTGATGATTTAATTATTAGATTAAATAATTAATTGATGCAATTGTGATAGATTAATTTAATGATATGTGTTATATTTATTAATTTAATGTGGAGAATATTTATTATTCAAGTATGTATTTATGTGAGCTTATTGAATTTAAAGAAATATTTAATAAGTCTAATGTTATTTTAATTAATGTAATAATTAATTAGAGATTAATAATTTGATATTATTAATTAATGAAAAATTAATTATATGACTATGTGAATTTATGAGAATTTATTATATTTTATTATATTAAATTAAATGAAATATTGGATTTATTTTATAAGGAGTGTGACATTTTCAAACTATATGATAAGTTTTATTAAATTAAAGGAGTTTTGAAATCTATGATGCTAGCCAACAAGGCCCTAAGAGAAGCTAATAACAGTTACCCATGATTGGGTAACTGACCATCATCACGTCAGTTTTTATACGCCTCTAGCGTATTATGTTGTTTCATGTATGCTAAGTTGAGAGCTCAGAGAGAATTCAGAGAGAAAGTTAAGAATTTGAGTGTGTGATTGAAGAAGAGTTTGAGAAGGGTTTCAATTCATCTCCTACATTACACTCTACGCTCTGGGTAATTCTCTTCAACACATTTTTATTTACGTCATTTAGTTTTATAAATAATGGCTTTCAAACCTCTGTTAAGCCTCTGTAATTGAAAAAGAGTAGCGATTATGTGTATATATTTGGTAATATGTCATCATAACATGTTTTACTATCTATTGTATGTTTTCATAACAGCAAATTCATGAAAATAGGTCGTATATAATTGCTTCAAAATTACAGAGTGTTGAATTATGGCCATATGGCCCTTACGCACAAATTTAATGCATTGATCATATATTATCCCTAAATTTTACACTTGTATATATTTATGCATGTTAAAACAAAGTAAACGAAACTTGAATGGTTGGATTTGGCCTTATAACGAATCCGTAGTATTAAATTCCATGTTTTGTTCAAGAACTTCAAGAACATCAAGAACAGTGAAAATTACATGTTTGATTTCTGAAAATTATGTGTTTAAACTTGTTAAAAACATGTTAGAGGGGTTGAGTATTAGTTATTTGTGCATTATTATGTTTGGGTATGTCTAAATTCGTGTAAAAATAATTTAATTGGAGGCTTTTGGCCATGTTCTGCAATTTTCCCGAATTGCAGAACTGAAACTGGAGTCTCGCGCCGCGTTGCGACTCCATGCCTTAGTACTCGCGCCACAGTGCCAACGACCAAGTCGCAGTGCCAAGACCCAGTACAAAAGTGGCGCCGCAGCGCCACTTAGCAGAATGTCCAGGAAATGCTTTTTAAGTATTCAAGTATAGAAATGTGATAGCAACATAGTCTAATGATCATAAAACTTGTTAGACGTATAATGAGGTGTTAAAATAAATTCTTAACACGTCCATAACACAATTACGTGTGAATTAATTGATTGAATGCATGGTTAACTTATTGTTCATGAAGTCTTAATTTTTGACAATAAGTTTAGTAACTGACTAAGTATAGTCATGAATTCGAGTTAGACAAAGAGTAAACTTATGATGTTTAGTACGTTATTATTGATTGGTATTGTGAACGTAATTGATATTAGGATTTAAATCAAAGAACGAGTTTTATTAAAATGTAATCTACGCACGAGGCAAGTTTCCTAACCCTACTTGTTATCGTTATATAAGTTGATTAATTCACCTTTCTACATTGAGCAAGTTCTCATTATTATTGATCAAGTCTGTCTTGTATATTAAAGTTATTAATCTTTCAAGCATGATGCTGTTATACAATAATTATTCTATTGTATCCCTTTTGAGATTCTATTCAAGTTAAGTTATCAATTATTGTTAAACCTTGTTAGACTAGCGAACCCTTTATAATTCTACTAGTACATAGTTGATGAGCGTTCTAAACTTCAGAACCCTTGATGAATTATCCAAACCAAACTTCCTTTGGTGCGGACTCGAATGTCAAACTGAGATGAACAACCCTGTATAGGGGATTACTTATGCGTTAGCGTTAAGATATTGTGCACAGTATAGTACTAAAGGCTGATACCCCTAAGTACGAGAAGAAGAGTCCCTTATGACTGTTAAAGGTTTCAAGTATAACCCTTGATAACCTAGGACATAGTTCAAGGTATTATGACCCTTAGAAATCTTTTGATTCTTATTATTCATTCTTGATTCAAAAGTTGAGCTTTTATTTCAGAAGTCTTTGATTTATTCGCATGTTATTATTTCATTATTATATTGTTATACTTATGGGAAATCGTGCTCACTCTTGCGTAATAATAACATTGCAGTTAAGAACGAAAGAGCAGACGAACCTTCCACTAGTAAAGGCAAGGGAAAGCTTAGCAAGTAATGAAGATTGATTATTTATGTGGTTATGTAATGATAATTAGAATTGATGTTACTTAAGACTTATTTATTTATGTTTCCACAAAGATGATTTAAGGTTAGAGTAACCTGGGATTTATTTATTATGTAGTTGATGTAACCCCATAAGGGGAGATTTATTATTATTTCTATATATTGCATGGTTTGCATTTATTTATAGGTAGATAGATGGATGATGTTTGTATAGTGAACACCAAATCCTGTGGAAATGGAAGTACCGGATTTGGGGGTGTCACAGGTTGGTATCAAAGCTGTAGGTTATGAACCTTAGGTGGGGGAAACAACCTTAGGTAGTAGCCTTATAGGAAGAATATAGAGATGGAAAACTCTTATCGAGTTCTAAGAAATGAATTTTTGTAATTCATTAAAGATAATAAAAGACTTTATGTGTTTATGTGTTAAAATTATGTGCTCACTAGTACGACTTAGAAACTAAAACTCAAAATTTTGTTATCAGGATGTCTGACGTTGGAGGAACTAGTTGAGCTGGGGAGGAGGAACCCTGAGTACCTATAGTACCTACAGAGGAGGAGCCCAGAGACATTCATGTCGTTAGGGAACAGTTGGTACAGAGGGAGTCTTCTCCATTGATCACCGTTGTTGGTCAGAAGCATGAACCTGAGACTAATCCTGAGGAGGAATTTGAAGAGGAAGAGAAGGAAGAGGAGTTTCCACAGCACCCCATTGATGCTGAGATGTACGACACATTATACAACCGTAATGTGGAGTTACGAGATGAGGTGCAGGATCTGACTAAGCGGGCTATTATTCAGCAGATTACTCTAGAGCAGAAGGAGAGGGAGATTTCAACTCTTCACTCACGACAGGGAAATATAGAATGGGATTTGGTCCACGAGAAGGGTCAAACCGAAGATAAGACCGAGGAGATAGAGAAGTTGAAGAAGGAACTGAAGGAAAGCTCTGAAAGGCTGATCATAGTAGAGGAAGGCTGGGTAAGAGAGTCACGTCGTGCTGATCTTGCAGAAGAGGATGATCGTGCAAAGAAGGCGAAGCTTGGTGAGACATAATCTACACTTAATCATGCAATGGATGAGGCCCACGATCGAGTTTTGAGGTACCCCATCCAGTTCGAAGGACTTCCATCTTAGATGCTGGATCACAGGACGATGTCTCGTATCATGGAAGAGGAGCGTAGCAAGGCTATTCAGCGCTTTCACAGACAGTGATAGAATTTGTTTAATTATGTGATAAATTTATTTGGTATCTAGATGTAAATTTCGATGTTGTTATGAACAAAGGAATATTTTGATGTTTTAAATCCTGTAAATTCTTTATCTCGGGATAGTTGATATAAATAGCAGTGATGCTATCTTATGATGTTAAAACTTTTGAATTGAATGAAATGTCAAAGTTTATTTAAATTGATGTGTTAAGTGAATTATGATTAAATGTTCTAGCTAAGCCTTAAATGTTTAAGGAATTGAATAAAGACCTAATAAGCGAATATTCTTAATAGAATTATGCCGCCAAGAAGAAGACAACAACGTCAACCAGCTCAGGAAGAGTCTACGAATAACAACAATAACGCCAATGATAATCCTGTTCAGCAATTGGTTAACTTGCTAGTTGGAGCAATGAATAATCAACCTCAAGCTCTACCAAATACTACATTTAAGGATTTCAAGGCGGTGGGACTGCCAGAGTTTAAAGGTTCCATGAACCCGATCAAGGCTCAAATGTGGGTTATGGAAATAGAGAAGGTTTTTGACGTCGCTAGGGTTAGAGAAGACCAGAAGACCGCTTTTACAACGTTTATGCTGAAGTCTGAAGCTAGCTATTGGTGGCAAGCAAACAAAGTTCGAGGAGGTAAAGGTGTAATTACTTGGGAGAGATTTAAAGAGATGTTTTTCGAGATGTATTTCCCAACCAGCTCGCAGAACCAGATGGAGGTTCAATTTCTGGAATTGAAGCAGGGAAATATGAGCGTACCTGATTATGCGGCTAGATTCAACGAATTAGCGAGGTTTGCCCCGTATCAAGTACACACGGACGAGAGAAAAGCCAGAAGATTCGAATAAGGACTAATGCCTTGGGTATACAGTAAAGTATCAATGTTTCAGATAAACACTTTTGGTGGAGTACTGGAAAAGGCCATCCTCGCTGAAGGTGGAAACGATGCGGTGACCAAGTACAATCAAGATCAGAAGAAGAAGAAGAAGAAGAGTGAAGGTGAAGTAAATAACAAGTCTAGTTGAAGTGGCACAGGAGGTGGTAATTTTAATCAGAAGAAAAGGTGGAATGAAAACTCATCATTGGGGAATCAACAAGGAAGTCAGAAGAAAAGAATTGAAGCATGCCCGACCTGCGAGAAAGCTCATCTGGGAGTTTGTATGAAGGGAAAAAAAGTGTGCTACGATTGTGGTCAGGAAGGCCACATAGCACCTAACTGTCCTAACCCAAAGAAGGGTGCTTGTTTCACTTGTTATTCGAATGACCATCTGGCAAGAGACTGTCCTAAGAAGGGATCGAGAGGGTCAGGATCAGGAGAAAACCGGGAAAATAATAGTGGAAATGCCTTAAAGTTCTTATACACGTACTTAACAGGGATTATCTCTTTATTCGCAATTTCTACGTAGATCTAAGTAGTCATTTACGATTTCCTCCGGGAGACTACTTAGATCTACGTGTTTTATTATTATTTTTGGAAAACGACTATTTTTCAGGTTTTTTATAGTATTAACTAGTTGCTACTACGATTATTCATCTTCATAATTATATGTTATTTTGTTTGAAAGGATTACCATTTCTATTATATGTTTACTGTGGTCTTTTCATTTTTTGTAACAATTTATAATGTCAAGCAATATATTTCAGTTTTTTAAGCTATTTAATAAAATAAAAAATAAAACTTAGTAATTCATTTTCTCTCGTTTATAAATTATTTTGGAAAGCATTTCTAGAAACCACGATTTAATAAGTTTTTTTTGATAAAATCGTTAATAAATTGTACAATTGTAAATATAGTAACACTCAATAAATATGAGATTAATACACATAATTAATAGGCTACTTATTTAATCTAAACTTCATTTTAAATTGTTATCTAAATGAGTTGATATTTTTAAATTATTCCAAAATGATCGAGATATTTTAAAACTGAAATACTTCCCCAGTTTAAATATAGTCTCTTATGCTGTGTTTGATTGCCTCTTATTGGCTCTTAATGGATTTGCCTCTGATTCAGTCAGAGGCAAATCTTGTTTGGCAAAAAAAATTCCTTCTTAATGGCTCTTAATCGGTTAGACATAAAAATAAATCTATAGCATTCAGAGGAACATCAGAGCGAGGAAAAAAATTTCGAGACAATAATAACCTTTTATCCCAAATCAAACCTAGATCGATGCTGCTGCTTTTCTCTCCTTCACTTCGCGCTGCTGCTGCTCTTCTCCTTCACGCTACTGCTCCTTTATCTTCTTTCGTCGGTAATCTTCTCTCCCTTCTTCATTTATTGTTCGTTATTATCAATTCTCACCATGATTTTAACTTTGCACGGAATTCATCTGATTTTTTTTTGCCCTTCTAATTTCTATCGGGAGTAATTTAATGAAAGCAAGGTAAATAGCTGTGTATAATCAATTGAGGAGTTTCTATTTAGTTTTTGTACTTGTAGTCAATACACCCGATGGAACTAGTCTTGGTGTAGTTGGAATCTATACACACCTGGTGGAACTAGTCATATTGGTGTTTGTTACCTTGGATTCAATGTACCTGTTTTTGTGAAGTAACTCTTTGGCAGACAGAAATGGAAAATTTTATGGATAAAGACTTTTTAAAAAAAACAAATTGGGGTATGTATAAAAACAGTTGTTTAGTTATATTGTACAATATATAAAGAAGTACATGCTCTCTATTTTTTTGGCTTTACTTATGGAGACTAGAATCAAGCTAATAAAAAGGTATGCATTGAATTATGTATGTTTTTATTAGTTTATATGAAGTTAGTATGTGATTTAGTTGGTAAATTGCTAAATTACATATGAATTCACTATGTATGAATTAGCTTGACTGGATTTGGCATATAAAACCTTGGGCAATTGAATTATGGGTATGAACCAAGGAAAATATGGAAATTTGAAGAATTTGTAAAGTTAGTAAACTAACTAGTTATAAACTAATTATATATATATATATATATATATATATATATTGGATTTGGTTGTACATGTAATTGGTTGCTATGGACTGAATTAGAAATATGGAGCTAGTATGTGTTGTGCAGTGCTATAAGGAAGAAAAACATTGATGAAAACTTAACTAATTGGCTATACACACCTGGTGCTCGCATTATGTTTGATTAAATTCCTAAAAGAGAGATTTTGCCTAAAAATCTAAAATTAGGAGAAGTTAAATTCCTATTTAAATGTTTGTTTTTTATTGTTTAAACCTTTTATAATCTATGTACTTTAGGTATGGAACAAACCAGTGAAACTCAAAAGCCAAAAAGGATTAGAGTGAGTTGGAGGAATGAATCAGTAGTGAAAACTTTTTAAGAAGCATGTATTCGTGAGGTTGTGGAAAATGGTAGGGAAGGTGCAAGCCTCAAGCCACAATCATGGAGAAAGTTAGGAGAAATACTAAAAGATACCTACAACATGATTGTGGATCAAAAACAAATGAAGAATCATTTTGACTACTTGCGAGGAAAATATGGTGCATGGTGCAAACTCAAAAGTAAGACAGGAAATGTATATGACCCGTCAACGAATAGGTTCAACCTTTTTTCTGATGAGGAATGGACACAAGAGATAAAGGTGCATTTTTAATATTTTTTATATTTTAAGTTAATTAGTAATAGTCCTTAAAAATATATTAGAACATGTTGAACTTATTGTTTGAATACAGGCAAATAAAATGGTAGAAACATTGAAGACCTCACCTCTAATCTTACCCGATCTTTGTATTGCATTATTTAATGGAACTGCGGCAACGGGACTTGATAGTTGTGTTCCTAGTTGTGGAAGAGGTAGGACTAAAGAAACGCCTTTGCACTTGGAGGTTGTTAATCTTGAGGACATTCCTTTTAGCACCCAAGGTTAAGGGACTTCTATTCCTTCTCCCAATGCATCAACTCCCGGTATGAAATCTCATGCTTCCGATCCTAGCTTTGAGGGAGAAAGACCAAAGAAAAAAGTTAAGCATTCATCTAAACAAACCTACAACACTAACCTAGATGAAAAGATGTCCAAGGCCTTAAAACTCATTGTTGAAAAGAATAGTGGACCTTCCGTGAAAGAATGCAAAGATAAGTTGGAAGAACTTGGCTGGGGAGTAGAAAATTCACTACACAAGATGGCTCTTGGAATATTTTGTGAGAAACCAAGCTATAGAGAAGCATGGATGATTTTAAAAGAAAATGAGGTTGAAAATTGGGTTATGATGGTTTCACGCAAGTTAGGATATATTGTTTAGTTGTTGGTATTATGTTGGTGGGTATATTTGTGACTAGCTAATTTGATATTTTTGGGTACAAAGTTCTTATCTTTTGGGTTGGTTAATTTGATATTTTTGGGTACAAACTTCTTATCTTTGAGGCTAGCTAATTTAATATTTTTGGGATATAAACTCTTGTATATGTTGGGGCTAATTTGATATTTTTGCTATTACTAATTATGGATGTAATATTTGTTGTAGATGACTTTGAACTTCTTAAGTTAAATTATGGATGTGATATTTACTATTACCCTGTATACTCTGTTTTCTTTGGTCATTACTCTGTTAAATTATGGATGCAATATTTGTTGTAGATGACTTTAAAATTGTTATGTTTTATATAGGTAATATGTAAGACCCCAACTTTTTGAATAAAGATTAATTTTTCTCGAAATATATTTTTGAATATTATGGTGTGGATTTGATATAATGTTATAGTTGTGGGTAATATTTACAAATTTTTCAAAGTACGCAATTTGTTATATAATATTCGATTGGTCGGGGAATATTCATACAACGGCACAATCGTTGGTGGACCCCCACAACGGAATTATTGTCAGATTGAGAAAACGACAAAAATACTTTATAAAAATAACGGCTGAAGTTTTACCGTTAACTGTTGAAACACCTGGTGTTAAAAGTACAATAATACGCGTGGTTGCATAGTAGCACACGGTATTGATTATTGATGCTTACATGAGAAGTCACTCAGTTATACTCAATTATTGCTACAGTAATTGCTGCATCATATCTCTCATATTATTGATTCAATTATTGTCACAGTATCATTTGCATTATATTTTATATTATTAAATTAATAATTGAGACTACAACGTTATTCATATTATTATTTGCAATATTAACAATGTCTAGAAGTTCTGTCAAGGAGAGGTTTGGTCACCTAATTGCGCGCCAATAAGGAGAAATCTTTATCGAAAAGCCCCCTCTTTCCTGGGAACGACCTGGTTGTTAAATATTATGAGTTATAATATTAATGATGAATAAGTTGTGATGATTAAAAATGAATTTTGATAGTTCCGTTGTGTTTGGATTATTAGTGTTAGTGGAAATCGACATCTATTCCGATGATAATTGATGTATAGGGGTTATATTGATAAATCGGATAATTTATCGGATAAATGAGCAATTAGTTGCTACTAATTCACATGCTTATATAACTATTTGTTCACATGTGTGTACTATTTAATCACATTATTTACTATTAGGGGAGTTAGTGCAAGATTAATAATTCTTGCATGATTAAGTTAAAAATAGAGGTATAGATGGAGGTATTATACTATAATTCGTATTTTTCACATGATTATACTATTGATTCACATGATTGAACTATTGATTCACATTATTTACTATTAGGGGAGGTGGTGCAAGTTTGATAATACTTGCAGGACTAAATTAAAAATAAAAGAAAAGTTGGAGGTATTGTACTGTAATTTTTCGAGCCCCAAAACGTGCAATTATCGAAACTATATTTTCCTATAAATAGAAGCTCATTCTTCCTTCATTTCTCACCAATTCATAAAAGCTTTAGAGCGATTATTATAGAGAGAAATTATAGAGAGGAAGAAGAAGAAGAGAAGTCTGCTACCCCACTATTCCAGTATCCAGTTTTTCCAAGGTAGAGAGTATTATTTCTTTCTTATCCATGAAGAGAACTTCTATTATTCCATTCTTTATTATTCTATTGGAATAACCTGTATACGCGGGCTACCCTATACTTGGTGAAATTCTTCTGTTATTCAATTCTTTATTATTCTGTTGGAACATCCTGGCTGTGCGTTTACGCCGGACCTGGTTCCATTATTTATCATTCTGTTGGAACATCCTGTCTGTTCGTTCTATGCTGGACCTGGTTCCGTCTTTATTATTCTGTTGGAATATCATGTCTGTGCGTTTTACGCCGGACCTGATTCCGTCTTTATTATTCTGTTGGCATATCCTGTTTATACGTTGTACGCCGGACCTGATTCCGTTATTTATTATTCTGTTGGAATAACCTTCATGTGCGGTCTATCGCATGCCTGGTGATTTCTTTTGTTATTCCATTCCTTGTTATACTCAGTTGGTTAAAGTTTTGACTTCTATACTCCATAAAATTAGTGGAATATCCTTGATATTTGCGCTTCATCAAGTATCTTTTCATTGAAATATTCTTCTGAGCATTCTTGAATTTTACTCCACAAAGCAGTATCATGTTGACAATTTGGACGTTATTGATTCCTGGATAAAATAATTCTTGAACTTGTTTTATTGAATTCTTATATCATTTTCATCATCCTCATGTTTATATTTTGTTGAAAGTCATATGTGGCATGTAGTGCAAAGATGGACTTGGTATGATTATGACCAGAGATTATTCGGTGTAATCATAACCGTAATGTTACAAATGATGTGGTAAAAGTTCTCATTGGCCCGTAGTGCATTGATGGACAGTTGTTGGCATGATCATGACCATTAATGAATACACAAATATTCTTGGCCCGTAGTGCATGGATAATTGTGGTCATGATACTAAAGAATATCATTGGCCGTATTACAGGGGTGATTCGGTGATGTGGATTATTTATTAAGCTGAGTCCCAGCGATAAAAGTGTTGAAAAACCTTTTAAATCATAAAAGATAGTAGATTTTATTATCTACTTGACTCTTTTAATGGATTGTTTGTTCTGCTGTAGTTAAACTTGATGGTTGTTATATTATATCAGTTTAACACTGTTGAAGGCTAACGATAATATATTCTGCATTACCTTAGTCATAATATTTCCTACTGGGCTAGTTGAGATCACCCTTTTACTTTCATTGTTTTCTTCAGAAAATGAGAACGAAGCAGGGACTAGTCGGGGAATGGAGTGACGGACCAGATGATAGCATTAGTAGTCCTCATTATTCAGTGAAATAGTGGGAAAATAAATGTAATAATATTGAATTTGAGTTTGTATATTGTCTAGACGAAAATATTTGTATTAAAACTCACAGCTTATGTTTTGTCGTACTTTGCACGACAGTTGTATAATTAAGTTGTATTTGTATTCTGTACCATGTATTTGGCGACTCAGAATAGGTGATGTATACCTGTTTTGGGGGCGTCACAGTTGGTATCAATGCTTAGGGATATGATCCCTAGCTAAGATGTGAGACTAGAACTAGGAGGGGAGAGACGGGGAATTCCTTCGCTAGTATGACCTACCTAATTTTTTTGGTATTTAATTGGTTTGTCAGAGTATAGAGATAATATGTTGCATGTCAATTAACCCTTGTTTTGTGGCAGTATTTGAAAATGGCATCCGAGAATATTTAGAATAGCAATGGGGCACAATAGACCGTTGAGTCTCCACGGATCAACAATCAGAATAATGTGCATCAGGAAGGCAATAATCCTCATGAAAACAACAACACTAACCAAATGATGAACGGTGGAATGTTCAGAGGCTTTATGCAATTCATACAACATCAGGTGAGAGCGGCTTCTGTTCAAAATGCAGGTGGAAACACTAGAAACTCTCGAACGGTCACCACAAAATAGTTCAGGGAGCTGGGACCACCCGAGTTTATTGGAGAGCCAAAACCACTTAAGGCGGAAGCGTGGATAAAGCAGATCACCAAGATATTTGATGTCTTGGGATGCTCCAAGGAGCAAACGGTTCCCTTCGCCACCTTCATGTTGCGTGAAGAGGCAGATTACAGGTGGAAATCTGTAAAACGTACCTAGCTTGACACATTCAAGATGTCTTGGGAGAAGTTCCAAGAGCTATTCAACGACAAGTACTTTCCCGAAAGTATTCGTCACATGAAAGAGGTGGAGTTTATCAAGTTGGAGCAAAATAATATGACCGTGTCGCAATACGAGGTTAAATTTACGGAGTTATCCCGGTTTGCATCCCATTTGGTCGATAATGAGGAGCGAATGACACGAATGTTTTTAAGAGGTTTGAAACCGGAGATACGTCAATATCTTATTTCTCATAAACTGTGTTTGTACTCAGATGTTGTAAATAGGGCTCAGTTATTGGAGCGCGATAACGAGTCAACGCAACCAAGAGAAAATAGCCGGCAGCATGAAAATACTAGTGGCATCAGTCATTGAAGCGGTGACAACAAACGTGGAGGGAATCAACATGCCAGAAATGGTAACCACTTCGGTGGTAATCATGGCCAATACAGTAAAAATGGATATTTCAAGAAAAGGAGATTCAACAATGATGGAAAGACGTCAGCACCAGCAACCATGGTTAAGGAAGGAGAACGACCACCTATCATATGCTTCAAATGCAGAGGGGAGGGACATATCAGTCCAAACTGCGCGATGCCATCCAAAGCGTGTTATAATTATGGAAGAGAATGTCACCTAGCTCAATTTTGTCATTCACCGAAGATAATTTCAGCTAGGATGGAGGCACCAAAGGCCGTCCCATAAAAGTCAAAGCAGGTGGTTCAAGGGAGAGCATTTGTTGTGACCTTCTAGAAAGCAAGGAACCCGAACGAGGTCATCACGGGTAAGCTTATCATAAACTCTAGCGAAGTGTATACCTTATTTGATACCGGTTCTACCCATTCTTTTATTTCTCCTACTTGCGTTCAACGATTAAATTTGACTCCGGAGAAATTAGACTTTGACTTATCTGTTGAAACTCCGTTGGGAGAAACCTTCATTATATCCACTATTTATAAGTCTTGTTTGGTTCAAATTGGTATCCTCACATTACCTGTCGATCTTATTTAATTGAAAATACTTGCATTTGACGTGATTCTAGGGATTGATTGGTTAACTACTCATCATGCAAAAATTGATTATTTTCGTAAGGTTGTTAGCTTTCATATTCCTAACCAACCTATTATGCGAATTCAAACAACTAAACCATTAAATTCAATCAATGTCATTTCAAGCCATAAAGCTATTCATTTATTGAAAAACGGATGTCAAGCTTTCTTAGCTCATGTCACGGATCTAAACAAAAATATGTCAGTTTTGAATGATATTTTTGTTGTTAATAAATTTCCTAACGTATTCCCCGAAGAACTTCCTGGCCTACCCCCAGAGCGTGAAATTAAATTTTGTATCGACCTTGAACCTGGTACAAAACCCATTTCCAAAGCCCCATATCGAATGGCTCCTATTGAACTTCAGGAGTTAAAGACCCAGTTAAAGGAATTGTTAGACATTGGTTTCATTAGTCCTAGTACGTCTCCTTGGGATGCTCCTATTCTATTCGTGAAGAAGAAAGATGGGAGTATGCGACTTTGTATTGATTATCGGGAGTTGAATCATGTCACCATCAAAAATAGGTACCCATTGCCACGTATTGATGACCTGTTTGACCAGTTGAAAGGCGCCAAATTCTTTTCAAAGATTGATCTTCGTTCAGGATATCATCAATTGAAGATTAGAACCGATGACATTCTAAAGACAGCTTTCAGAACTCGGTACGGGCATTATGAATTCCTAGTCATGTCCTATGGATTGACTAATGCTCCTGCTGCCTTCATGGATATGATGAACCGAGTATTCAAGGAATATTTGGATCATTTTGTGGTCGTCTTTATTGATGACATCCTCATATATTCCAAAAGCCGTGAAGATCATGAGCAACACTTGAGGCTGATTTTCCAAAAGCTTCGTGAAAACAAGCTATATGCCAAGTTAAAGAAATACGAGTTCTGGCTTGAGGAAGTTGCATTCCTTGGGCACGTGATATCAAATCATGGGATATCTGTTGACCCGGCAAAGATTGAAGCAATTCAAAGTTGGGAGCAACCTAAATCAGTGACCGAAGTACGTAGCTTTCTCGGCATAGCTGGTTATTATCGGAGATTCGTAGAAGGGTTTTCTCGAATCGCTACTCCATTAACTCAACTCACTCGAAAAGATATAAAATTCTATTGGAGCGTGGAATGTGAAAAGAGTTTTCAAGAACTCAAGAGGAGACTCATTTCAGCACCTGTTCTGACAATACCATCTGGCTCGGAGGGATTTGTCATCCACAGTGATGCTTCGGGCAAAGGGTTAGGATGTGTTCTCATGCAACATGGGAAAGTCATAGCCTATGCCTCACGGCAACTCAAAGAATATGAGAGGAATTATCCTACTCATGATCTAGAGTTGGCAGCTGTCGTTTTTGAGCTTAAAATTTAGAGGCATTACCTGTATGGGAAAAAAGTGGAGATTTATACGGATCATAAAAGCCTCAAATATTTCTTCACTCAAAAGGAACTTAACATGCGGCAACGGCATTGGCTCGAACTATTGAAAGATTATGATCATACTATTCAATACCATCTTGGAAAAGCGAGCGTAGTAGTTGATGCACTGAGTAAAAGATCATATGCGGGTACAAGTGTAATATTGTCAACGCAAAGGCCCATTTTATATGACTTTCAAAGGATGGAGTTAGAGATAAAGACTCCAGGGACCCATGTGATGATGGCGAATATACGAGTAGAACCGACTTTAATCGATAAAGTTAAAGCTGCTCAAGCTACAGACCTGGAGCTGATGCGTATGAGGAAGAAAGTACAAGAAGGTGTTATGCCGGAAGTAAGAATCGATGAAGAAGGAATACTTCGAGTCAACTCCAGACTTTGTGTTCCTAACAACCCTGATTTAAAGTATAAAATCATGATGGAGGCGCACAACACACCATTTGCAATCCATCCTGGGAGTACCAAAATATATCGTGATCTTCGACATACTTTTTGGTGGAGCAATATGAAGAGAGAGATAGCAGAATTTATCTCAAGGTGTTTAACTTGTCAACGAGTCAAGGCGGAACATCAAGTACCAAAAGGTCCATTGCAACCACTTGAAATTCCAGAATAGAAGTGGGAACACATTACCATGGATTTCGTTACTGGTCTTCCCAAGGTTTCTCAAGGTATAGATTCAATTTGGGTCATTATTGATAGATTGACCAAGTCTGCTCATTTCCTACCTATACGAGAAACTTATACACCTGAATGCCTTGCTCGTATATACATAAATGAGATTGTAAGACTTCATGGTATGCCAGTATCCATAGTTTCTGATCGAGACCCAAGATTCACTTCAAGATTTTGGGTTAGTTTGCAAAAAGCTATGGGCACGGATTTGCGATTTAGCTCGGCATATCATCCTCAGATGGACGGGCAGTCGGAGAGGACCATTCAAACTCTTGAAGATCTATTAAGACTCTATGTCCTTGACTTCAAGGGAAGTTGGGATAAGTTCCTACCATTGGTGGATTTTTCCTACAACAACAGTTATCAAGCAAGTATTGGCATGGCTCCATTTGGGGCGTTGTATGGAAGAAAGTGTCGTTCTCCAGTATGCTGGGATGAGGTGGGTGAAGCAACGTTGTTGGGACCGGAGTTGGTACGTATGACTACGAAAAAGATTCAAACGATCCGACAACGTATAAAAACCTCACAAGATCGACAAAAGAGTTATGTTGATCTTCATCGAAAGGACGTGAAATTCGATATTGGAGATCATGTGTTATTACGTGTTACTCCATGGAAGGGAGTTACGAGATTTGGAAAGAGAGGAAAGCTCAACCCTCGATTCATTGGCCCATTTTTAATCCTCGATCGAGTAGGAACTGTGGCGTATAGACTCGCTTTACCGCCATATATGTCTCGTGTTCATAATGTTTTTCACATATCTATGTTACGTAAATATGTGAAAAACCCGAACCACATTATTGAATTAGAACCAGATGAGATAGAGAAAGATTTAACGTATGAAGAGTTACCTGTTAAAATCTTGGATAAAAAGGATCATATTCTACGCTCCAAGGTTATACCTCAAGTCAAAGTTTTGTGGAGAAACCACGATGTGAAAGAAATGACCTGGGAGTTAGAATCTGAGATGAAATCAAGATATCCTTACCACTTCGACATACCAGGTAAGCACCCTAATTTCGAGGACAAAATTTCATAAGAAGGGGAGGTTGTAAGACCCAACTTTTTGAATAAAGATTAAATTTTCTCGAAATATATTTTTGAATATTATGGTGTGGATTTGATATAATGTTACAGTTGTGGGTAATATTTACAAATTTTTCAAAGTACTCAAGTTGTTATATAATATTCGATTGGTCAAAAAATATTCGTACAACGACACAATCGTTGGTGGACCCCCACAACGAAATTATTGTCAGATTGAGAAAACGACAAAAATACTTTATGAAAATAACGGCGGAAGTTATACCGTTAACTGTTGAAACACCTGGTGTTAAAAGTACAATAATACGCGTGGTTGCATAGTAGCACACAGTATTGATTATTGATGCTTACGTGAGAAGTCACTCAGTTATACTCAATTATTGCTACAGTAATTGCTGCATCATATCTCTCATATTATTGATTCAATTATTGTCACAGTATCATTTGCATTATATTTTATATTATTAAATTAATAATTGAGACTACAACGTTATTCATATTATTATTTGTAATATTAACAATGTCTAGAAGTTCTGTCAAGGAGAGGTTTGGTCACCTAATTGCGCGCCAATAAGGAGAAATCCATATCGGAAAGCCCCCTCTTTCTTGGGAACGACCTGGTTTTTAAATATTGTGAGTTATAATATTAATGATGAATAAGTTGTGATGATTAAAAATGAATTTTGATAGTTCCGTTGTGTTTGGATTATTAGTGTTAGTGGAAATCGACATCTATTTCGATGATAATTGATGTATAGGGGTTATATTGATAAATCAGATAAATTATCGGATAAATGAGCAATTAATTGCTACTAATTCACATGCTTATATAACTATTTGTTCACATGTGTGTACTATTAAATCACATTATTTACTATTAGGGGAGTTAGTGCAAGATTGATAATTCTTGCATGATTAAGTTAAAAATAGAGGTATAGATGGAGGTATTATACTATAATTCGTATTTTTCACATGATTATACTATTGATTCACATGATTGAACTATTGAGTCACATTATTTACTATTAGGGGAGGTGGTGCAAGTTTGATAATACTTGCAGGACTAAATTAAAAATGAAAGAAAAGTTGGAGGTATTGTACTGTAATTTTTTGAGCCCCAAAATGTGCAATTATCCAAACTATATTTTCCTATAAATAGAAGCTCATTCTTCCTTCATTTCTCACCAATTCACAAAAGCTTTAGAGCGATTATTATAGAGAGAAATTATAGAGAGGAAGAAGAAGAAGAGAAGTCTGCTACCTCACTATTCCAGTATCCAGTTTTTCCAAGGTAGGGAGTATTATTTCTTTTTTATCCATGAAGAAGAACTTCTGTTATTCCATTCTTTATTATTCTATTGGAATAACCTGTATACGCGGGCTACCCTATACTTGGTGAAATTCTTCTGTTATTCCATTCTTTATTATTCTGTTGGAACATCCTGCCAGTGCGTTTACGCCGGACCTGGTTCCATTATTTATCATTATGTTGAAATATCATGTCTGTGCATTCTGTGCCGGACCTGGTTCTGTCTTTATTATTCTGTTGGAATATCATGTCTATGCGTTTTATGCCGGACCTGATTCCGTCTTAATTATTCTGTTGGAATAACCTGCCTGTGCGGTCTATCGCATTCCTGGTGATTTCTTTTGTTATTCCATTTCTCGTTAT
Source organism: Panax japonicus (assembly GCA_020205505.1). Classification (NCBI taxonomy): domain Eukaryota; kingdom Viridiplantae; phylum Streptophyta; class Magnoliopsida; order Apiales; family Araliaceae; genus Panax; species Panax japonicus. The sequence goes on along the minus strand of CM035105.1, from coordinate 46,699,194 downwards.
ACTCAATTGGTTAAAGTTTTAACTTCTATACTCCATGAAATTAGTGGAATATCCTTGATATTTGCGCATCATCCAGTATCTTTTCATTGAAATATTCTTCTGAGCATTCTTGAATTTTACTCCACAAAGCAGTATCATGTTGACAATTTGGACGTTATTGATTCCTGGATAAAATAATTCTTGAACTTGTTTTATTGAATTCTTATATCATTGTCATCATCCTCATGTTTATATTTTGTTGAAATTCATATGTGGCCTGTAGTGCATAGATGGACTTGGTATGATTATGACCAGAGACTATTCGGTGTAATCATAACCGTAATGTTACAAATGATGTGGTAAAAGTCCTCATTGGCCCGTAGTGCATTGATGGACAGTTGTTGGCATGATCATGACCATTAATGAATACACAAATATTCTTGGCCCGTAGTGCATGGATAATTGTGGTCGTGATACTAAAGAATATCATTGGCCATATTACAGGGGTGATTCGGTGATATGGATTATTTATTAAGCTAAGTCCCAGTGATAAAAGTGTTGAAAAACCTTTTAAATCATAAAAAATAGTAGACTTTATTCTCTACTTGACTCTTTTAATGGATTGCTTGTTCCGCTGTAGTTAAACTTGATGGTTGTTATATTATATCAGTTTAACACTGTTGAAGGCTAACGATAATATATTCTGCATTATCTTAGTCATAATATTTCCTACTGGGCTAGTTGAGCTCACCCTTTTACTTTCATTGTTCTCTTCAGAAAATAAGAACGTACCAGGGACTAGTCGGGGAATGGAGTGACGGACCAGATGATAGCATTAGTAGTCCTCACTATTCAGTGAATAGTGGGAAAATAAATGTAATAATATTGAATTTGAGTTTGTATATTGTCTAGACGACAATATTTGTATTAAAACTCACAGCTTATGTTTTGTCGTACTTTGCACGACAGTTGTATAATTAAGTTGTATTTGTATTCTGTACCATGTATTTGGCGACTCAGAATAGGTGATGTATACCTGTTTTTGGGGCGTCACATAATATGGCAATTGAGGATCAAATTTTATGTTTGATGATTATATATTGGTATTTGAAAACACGATTTTTAAGGAGAATACCAAGGATTATGGATAATACTTCGGTATTGAGCGGACATGCTTACACATTAGAGTTATTATATGGATCAAATACATAGTGTCGAGAATTGACGCGTCTCTCTCGTGATGCATATGTACATCTATGTGAACACTTCAAGGAAAAACAATGGGTACACAATAGTAGATACATAACAGTTGAGGAGAAGATGGCAATATTCTTAACTATTATAGGTCATAATGAACGCTTTAGAGTTGTAAAACGCAGATTTCAACATTCTACCCAAATAATACATAGATATTTTCATGAGGTTTTAAACGGAATGATTGAGTTTTCAAAAGAAATTATAGTGCCGACATCATTTGATCCAAATCCTGATATTCCAGGGAACCATAAAAATTTACGACAAATATTTTCGGTAAGTGGCATATAAATTCTTTTCTTCTTTTTTTCATTTATTCCATATAATAAAATACTTTGAGATCTTTAAATTTTTTAATGCAGGGTGTAGTAGGTTCATTAGATGGCACTCTTGTACATGCAGTTGTTCCTGTTAGTCAACAAACGCGTTATAGAGGAAGATGAAGAGGTGAATGCTATCAAAATGTTTTAGGAATATGAGATTTTAACATGATATTCACATTTGTTTGGGTCGGATGGGAAGGGATTGCACACGACTCACGACTGCTAAAAGAAGTTGCATTTGATCCATCTTCTAGTTTTCCATTTTCTCCCCCGGGTATATATTACGATTTCTTTTACCATTTCCAATTATTATTTATTTTTGTCATAAAATTTCATCATTCAAGTTATTAATAATAATCGTTATTTTTTTCTCAATTACAGATAAATATTATCTTTGTGATGCTGCATACATAAACACTCGAGGATTTTTATCTCCATATCGCAATACAAGGTATTGGTTAGCTGATTTTCGATGCAGACGTGCTTTGAATAAAGAGAAAAAATTCAATCATGCTCATGCACAACTCAGAAATGTTATCGAGCGTGTTTATGGTGTGTTGAAAGCAAGATTCCCAAATTTGAAACGAATGGCTCCTTACCCTTTTACAATACAAAGGGATATAGTTATCGCTTGCTTCGCAGTACATAATTTCATAAGGAAGCATAACATTGAGGATGAATTGTTTTCTCAATATGATCGAGATAACATGTTTGACGATGAAGCGGAGCAAAATGAAGGAAACGAAGAAGAGGGACAAGATGAACCACAATGGGGTGATCAAGGCGTAGAATTTATGGTTAATCTACGTGAACAAATTGTACTTCAACTCTTAACAACTGTTTGAAGTTAATTTAATTTGTATGATTGAATTATTATGCTATGTTGATATTTTTGGGACATGATACTATGTTTAAAGTTAATTTAATTTGTATATTTTTTATTTTTATTTTATCATATTGTGGTCAAAATATTATAAATATGTATTTAAAATACTATTCAGATCTTCTGATTATCAAGCAGGTTTTGTTTAAACTGTTCAGAGGGTTAAAATAGTAAAATACCGTTATTCAGACATTTTGGAAAAATTAATTATCAAACATCATTTTTTCATTCAGACACAATTCTATTCAGATGTTCTATACTATTCAGACGTCTAAACTGTTCAGGTCTTAACACTCGGTTTTATCAAACACCACCTTACTATCTTTAAGTCTTTAATTTAAAATATTTTCAAACTCAAAATTGACATAAATTCCATTAATTTTAGTCAATACAACAAATACTACTCTCTTCGTCCCATGATAAAAGTCATTATTACTATTTTGGTAGTCCCATGTTAAATGTCCATTTTCCTTTAATAACCAAATTTTTACACATATTTTCCTATTATACCCGTAGCATTAAATATCTTATATTTTTTTTATTATAATTCTCTCTCCATATTTAATGACATTATTATGGATAATTTTGTCATTTTATTCATCTTCTTAATATGCTTGAAAAATACACTAGAACTTTTATCCTAAGACGGAAGGAGTATAAATTATCTAAAAAGTCAATATTAATTGAATTTTCACACTATAAAGTCAATATCAAGCATACCAAATCATATGAAAATTCATATATTCAAATATTTTTATAGGTTCTTTAAATTCAAACGGTTAAATTTATCTTAAAAATTCTAAAAATAAACGTATTAACGTATGATTTATACTAGTTAAATACCCTCTAGGGTATATCCTTTTTTGATTTTAAAAAATTATATCTTAATTTTGAATTTGATAATATTTTAAATTTATACTTTCAAAAATCAATAATAATCTTATATTAATTTGGAATTAAATGAATATGTTAGAACTAATGAAATGATTTAGAAATGTTATTATCATGCGCTAACGAATGTGGGAGTATAAGATTACTTCATATTCAAATTATGTGTGAAACATAACTGATTTTGACTATGTTATATTTGGAGCGTTGACTTTCCGTTTTAAGTTCTTATTCATTATCCAAATACGCAAAAGCAAAAAAGCACAGCAATTTGTTGCTTTTGGAACAGCATGTAACAAAATCAACACGCTTCGTTTCAAGCATTCATACATACCCTGCCATTTGATACATACTACAAATAATCTTTAGAGAGAGAAATTGGGCATCTACATACTAGAGAGAGATATTTGAGAGAGTGTGGGCATCTACAGTTTAGAGAGACGAATTGGCCTTCTATATTTTAGAGGGAGAGGAAATCTACATTTTTAGAGAGAGAAAATGACAAATCAAACAGCAGCAGTAGTAACACAACAGCATAAATCTCTACCAAAGAGAATAATCTTGGTTCGTCACGGCGAGAGCCAAGGCAACATAGACGGCTCAGCTTACGGAACCACACCGGACTACAAGATCCCGCTAACTCAACAAGGAATCGAGCAGGGCAAGCTCGCCGGAGAAAAGATCCGGGAGATTATTTCCGATGAGGGCCGCTCCGGCAACTGGAAGGTGTACTTCTACGTGTCACCGTACGAGCGGACTCGGTCGACGCTGCGGGAGATCGGACGGTCGTTTAACCGGAAAAAGGTTATCGGAGTGAGGGAGGAAGTTAGGATTAGAGAACAGGATTTTGGGAATTTTCAGGTGGCGGAGAGAATGAAGGTGATTAAGGAGACTAGAGAGAGATTTGGGAGGTTCTTTTATCGGTTTCCGGAGGGAGAATCTGCTGCTGATGTGTTTGATCGCGTTTCAAGTAAGAATTTTTCTGTTTAAGTTATGTTTGTTAACTCAATTGCTATGCTTGAAATTAGGATTGAGCACCAAAGTTTTTGACTAAATTCGAATTTTATTGAACTGCAAATGTGATTTCAATTTCAGTTTTTAAAAGGTTAAATTGGGATTGGGTTGCCAAACATAGAGTTTTGATATAAAAGTTGACTTTCAAAGTCAATTTGACAGTTTTAAATTCAAAATTTACCTGATCATCTAACTTTTGAAAATGTTAATCTTGCAAATAAATAATAGTATTACTTACTAGTATTTTTTTTGACAATTTACTATTTTTATAAATGTATTGTCTATAAATAAATTAATACATTTTAATTGTGAATTTAAAAATATTTCCAATTAACTTTAAAAAGATAATATTATGAAATAGAGGGAGTATTTGTTTGTTTTAATTATTGGAAATTGATATTTCAATGACATGATATTTTCACGTAGTTTTTTCTCTCACTTATATGATGATTGGACTTACATCTATATGAGAGAGAAAATATCATATTTCATGCGAAAATATCAATTATCTAATTTTTTTTATCATGTTGTGTTGTTCTTCTTTTCTTCTTTTTCTTTCTTTTTTTAAAGGTATGAACCTAGGGGAAATGAAACAGTGGAGAAAATAAAAATACATATAAAAATCAGAAAAACTATCTTTAACATACATAAATCCAATTATCTATATCTCTAAAATTCAAATATCAATAGCAATTCTTAAATTTAGTTTATAGATACTTAATATTTTTCGAATAATTTTTAGATTTCATTTTGTTTTTATTCCCTCAGTTTTGCAAGTTCCAAATGTAGAATTGACATTTTCAAAGTATTAGTGAGACCTAAAAATATTATTTTCCCAAGTGAAAATAAGCCCCCCCTCCCCTCCCCCCCCCTCCCCCTCCCCCTCCCCCTCCCCCTCCCCCTTCTGAAATAGGTAAATGTTATAGTGTCTTTTAGAATAAATCTCAAATTGAACCCTAAACTTTAATCTTAAAAGCAATTTGCAATCTAAAATTTATTTTGAATTAAATACACCTTAAACTTTGAGTTTGAAAACAATTTGCACCCTCCATACTAAAGTTTTGGGTGCAAATTATTTTGATGTAAAGGGTGCAGATGGTGTATTTTGTTTTCTCATTAAAACAATAGGGTGTATTTAATTTAATATAAAGTTTAAGGTGCAAATTGATTTTAGGGTTAAAATTTATATGCAATGTTTGGGATAATGATGGTTTTTGCTCTATTAAGTTCTTTTTAATCTGTTTATATTACTAGTTACTGTCTTCAATACTAGCTGCATTAGACTCTTGAATACGAGGTAATAGCTGACTCTTGAATATGAGGTAATAGCTGATATTATAGTGAGATTGAGAGAACTAATGCTACGTTTGGATTGAATGAATAAAATGGGTGAAGGAATGGAAAAGAGAAAGGAATGAAATAGAGAGTGGAATGAGTCATTCCATTCCTAGTTGGAATGAGTCATTCCCTACCTTCCCTCAAGGAATAAAATTCATAAATTTGGGAGGAATAAAAATAGTTCATTACATTCTAATGGAGAAACCAAACATAATTTTTTTTATTTCATAGGAATGAGTCATTCCATCCCCACCTTCAATCCTTCGATCCAAACATAGCACAACTTTGTTACATTCAAGGGAAGTGAATTATTTATCACATAGATTTCAAGGAATAAGAGGAAAAATATCAACTTTGTTACACGTTCATGCTATAGTTTCGTAGGAAACCTATCTTGCTGAAGATATTAGTTTATAAGGCTCGAATTACATTGGCTATTGAGCATAAGTATGAGGAAAGGAAACATATTAAATAGATTAGCGAGACTTCTTGTTGAAGAAAGTTGAAGCAATTTCCATATGTATTCTTCTACTTTTTACCGACTAATTGATGGGTATATGATTATAGCCCAGCTTTATTCGCATTTAATATAGTTTCTGAGGGTTTAGGGATAATTATCATCGTGGTGGCACTTTTCTAGAATATACAAGTCGAAATTGCCACAAAATAAATAAATAAACAAAAAATAGAGAGAATGTACAACAGAATCCATTAGCAGAAGTAGGTTAAGAGAAATAAATTCTCTTCACTTTTTGCCAATTAAAAATTTACGAGGTAGTTCAAAAGAAAATGAGAAAAGCATATAATTAATTATAACTCTTTTTAGATGACAGTGTTGGAGACGCTAATTCTTGGATTTGAAGGCTCTCAAGAACTTTACCCAGATAAAGAAATAGAATCTCAATGGTGCTAGACTATTGCCTATATATTGGGAAACTTTGTGCAATAACATTAAGCTTACGGCAATAACATATGCACATCCTAAATTGATTGTTGCACTTGTCCATTTGAACTTGAAGATTATTAATTATGCTAAAAAAACTCCAATTCTCTTTAAAGTTATCTTCATGAAGTGTAAATTATTATCATATATTTTTATCGGTCATGATGGTATAGAAAATTAAATTATATATCATGTCTTAAAATATATGAACAAAAAGTTTTAGCAGCTATAAATCTTTATTTTATTTCATGTTTTCTAATATTTTATGTGTTCTAGTCTTTCATTCAATTTTTTAAATAAATTGTGTTATAAGATCGGTCAAATTATAAAGAGTTCTATTGATTAAGGAAATAATTAATTAATATAGTAGTTTAGGTTCATATATGTTGAGAATCAAGTTTTGAAACGATTAACCTAATCTATACACATTTTGTCTCGAGGCCAAAATGGAAAAAAAAGAAAATGGTTAATTGGTTTTATATATGAAGGATCATATAGTCTCCTTTACATATTAGGGCGTGCATATATAAACACCCCTTAAGCTATAAAGTAGTGGTGCTTTTTTTCTTTTTTTTTCTTTTTTTCTTTACGTTGATTGGGCTAGCTGGGTTGCATACCTTCCCACGAAAGGAAATGCTAGGATACCAAATTGATGTCTCATTAATCATTATTAGATACATTGTTTGATCACGTTATGGTGAAACATTATGTAATATACGTGAATTGCTTAGCAATGTAATGACACATTGGTACCCCTAGCATTACTCTTCCAGCTAGCAAAATCATATGCGCGATTGATATATTTTGCTCTAAATTTACTTTTGTTCTGTGTGAAACAAGCTTAAACATCCATTGTATGGAGAAACTTCTACTTCTCTGTTTATGACAAGCAAAATTTCATTGATACTTCTCATCCACCTCGGATGATTGGAGAACACAAAAAAAACAGATAATGTCAGTTTTATACTTTTTCCAGCTTGAAAGTTGATGATTGATCAACAGAGGAATAATCATTTTTAATTTCGTAATTTTATTCCTTTCAAGTTTCAAACGTTTACAGAGTAGTTGAAAGGGACTTGAGTTCCACAATTTTAAAACAATAAGTTGTAGATTTCTTCTATAGCAATTTAATATGAAATACTTGTGCAGGTTTTCTCGAATCGCTTTGGAGGGATATAGACATGCATAGGCTTCAGCATAACCCCTCTGATGACTTAAATTTTGTAATTGTATCCCACGGGCTAGCTTCGCGAGTGTTCCTCATGAAGTGGTTTAAGTGGACAGTTGAGCAATTCGAGTACCTAAACAATCCAGGAAACGCAGAGGTTCGAGTATTGCAGTTAGGCCCTGGAGGAGAATACAGCCTGGCAATCAATCACACTGAAAAAGAGATGCTTGAATGGGGACTATCCCCTGATATGATAGCCGATCAAAAATGGCGAGCGCAGGCCAGTAGGGGTGCTTGGAATGAAAATTGTCCCTGGTACCTTGATTCTTTTTTTGACCATTTAGCTGATGATAATGCAGGAGATGCAGATGACAGAGCAGACAGATAAAGAAGTACCAGAATCCGAAAATAAAATTCTTTGAGCAAGTGTTCTTGGATTGCACAGTTGCTGATTACTAATTAGAAAACAGAGGACAGTTTGGGAGTGTTTGCTTTTGCACGTTTTTATGCATAATTTGGTCACCTATTTTTTTGTTGAGTAGTCTTGTTTGAACAATTTTTAGGTGGTATGCACTTGGTTTGTAAATTATTGTTTTTCAAAGCCAATTTTTGATGAATTGGTTTTTAAAAAATAAATAAATTGTTATGTATTCTTTGTTCTCTTTCTAATTGTATTTATAAATTACAACGGAATAATACCCTATGCATAATTAAACAAGTAGGTTATTTTATTTTCATGAGATTGTAAAATTTTAGGCTATAGCTACTTTAGATTATTTCATTTTCATGAGATTGTTAAATTTTAGGCCCTTATTTAGAGATGATTCTTAACATGCATTATTTTAAGAACACCCCTTTCAATACTTTATGGAGTATTCTACTGTGGTATGGTGGCTAGTTAACTTATGAGCACAGAAAATAAATCAACTTAAAGCTATTTAAATACTCTTTGCAAGGATATGAGATAATATATTTGAAATTTATTGGTGTTAATTTATGCTGTATTAATTCAGTAACTAATGTATGTACAATTTGTAATGGCCCCACAATTGATTGAAAATGATAATACATTAAAATAAGAGTAATGCTACGCGGACAGGATTATTGGACAGGAATATTGGACCGGTCCACTTTTTTTTTTTTTTTTTTTTGTGACTCCCAAAAAATGTATAGTATTTATTCCAACAGAAATTTTTATAAAATATGGTGTTTTAGGTGTAATTTGGATACATATACAAATACAGGGTTATACAGTCTGTATAACCCTGTATTTGTATATGTATCCAAATTACACCTAAAACACCATATTTTATAAAAATTTCTGTTGGAATAAATACTATACATTTTTTAAGAGTCACAATAAAAAAAAAAAAAAAAAAATTGGCCGGTCCAATTTTCATGTCCAGCTTTCCTGTCCGCCCAGACTTATCCTTAAAATAAATATGTTATGACCAATTGACTCGGTAGTTTTTTTAATCAACTCAGTTCAAATTTTTTTAATTATCTTTTACTAACATGCAGTGGATCTTTTAACATGCAATGTATCTTTTGCTCCAATTAATATGCAATGTAACAAGAGTCCTTCTAGGGGGACCTTTCAATTCTAACAGGGGGTAGTGATCAATCGGAATTTATTTATTTATTTTTTTTTGTTTTTGACTACAAAATAATTAATGCGATTTATTACAACTGAAATTTTTATAAAATACAGTGATTTATGTGTCTTTTTGATACACATAACAAACAGGGTTATACAATCTGTACAATCCTGTTTTTTTTTGTATCCAAATGACACATAAATCACTGTATTTTGTAAAAATTTCAGTTCCAATAAATCACATTAATTATTTTGTAGACAAAAGTAAAAAAAAAAAAAAAAATTCCGGCCGGTCACTACCCCGGTCGGAAAAGGCCGGTCCCCCTAGACTTATTAATGTAATAATACATGAATATTATTACCTTGTACTTTAATTACTATTACTTTTGGACTTACCAAGAAAACTCCCTCCATTCCTTAATATAAGTCTTTTTAGAGAAATTTTTTTGTTCCTTAATATAAGTCGTTTGAGAATTTCAAATAATCATTAATTGCTTAGTTTTCAATATTACCCCAAGTATTAAATGTAACTTTGGTTCTCTCACTATTTTCAGTCCAATAAATAACAATCTCTTATTCCAATACAAGGGCAATATAGACAATTGATATTATAGTTAATGCTATACAATCATTTTCTTAATACTTGTGCACAACTCTAAAACGACTTATATATAGGAACGGAGGGAGTAAATATTATGACCATTAGTTTTCCTTGATTCATGAACCAAATTGGTACTCCCTCCTTCGCTTAATATAAGACGTTTTTGAGAATTTTTTTTATTCTTTAATATATGACGTTTTAGAATTCCAAATAAGTATTAATTTCTTAGTTTCTAATTTTATCTCAAGTATTAAATATAATTTTGGTTCTCTCACTATTTTTTATCCAATAAATAACAATATCTTTTTTCAATACAAGAACAATATAAATATTTGATATTATATTTAATATTATACAATCATTTTCTTAATACTTATATATACACAACTCTAAAAAGTTTTATATTAAGGGATGTAGGAAGCATAAAGTTATCTCATTCAAGTGTTCTAATACAAATAGGACTCTAACTACGTGCCTATATTGTGGGTCAAAGTTTACATGGAAGTATTTACCCTACCTAAAAATCTAGTTTGGCAGTAGAGTATTTTAAAGAATTTTAGATTCCTAATTGCATTTAATTCCAACTCTTGATGGGAGTGTCAGGATATAATTCAACTTTCTTTCTTTAAGGAGATTGGGTTCAATCCCATTAATCTAATCTCATTAAGCTACCTACCTAATAACGAATTCTATATTGGGAAGGATTTGGAGAAGGTGTTGTGATCAATATAAATGCAAGGCTACACCCTAATTATCAGACACATTATTTTCATAGCACTAAAGCATAAAACTTCTATTGTTAAACATTATTCAACCTGTACTTATTCTCACACCGGAGTTGGAGCTACCCGGTAGTCCAAGCCGTCAAGCTTCGCATGTGATTGTAAGGATTTCGGCATAAAAACGCAGCGGAAAATATAAATTATAAAGCCAAATCTGAAACCCTAAAACAGGATCCATGCGAAAATCGACATTAATTCAGTGTTTAAGAGATTATACCAATTATGAAAGGCTTTGATGCGGTCGAATCTCCAACAAAATCCAAACGAACTGCGTCTCTACGGTATCCACACAAACGCCCTGCGAATCGTCGTACGATCTGCAGAAAAAGGGTGCTGCGGTACTAGCAACCAAATGAATGGATTTTCGAAATTTCTCTCTAGTCTCTCTCTAAGAACGGCTAGGATTTTTAGATTATGATTCGTTAACCCTGAAATGACTGCTACATATCATATATATTGTAAAATCCTAAATTTTACGAATAAAGATTTAATTTTCTCGATTTTTTTTAATATTATGGTGTGAATTTGAGATAATATTATAGTTGTGGGTAGTATTTATAAATTTTGCAAAGTATGCAAGTTGTTATATAATATTCGATTGGTCGGGGAATATTCGTTTTAATAGGGAATATTTGTACAACGGCACAATCATTGGTGGACCCCCCCCCCACAACGGAATTATTGTCGATTTAAAAAAATGACAAAAATACTTTATGAAAATAACGGCGGAAGTTTTACCGTTAACTGTTGAACTACCCGGTAGTAAAATTACAATAATACGCGTGGTTGCATAGTAGCACACGGTATTGATTATTGATGCTTACGTGAGAAGTCACTCAGTTATACTCAATTATTGCTACAGTAAGTGATGCATCATATCTCTCATATTATTGATTCAATTATTGTCACAATATTATTTGCATAATATATTATATTATTAAATCAATAATTGAGACAACAAAGTTATTCATATTATTATTTGCAATATTGATAATGTCTAGAAGTTCTGTCAAGTAGATGTTTGGTCACCTAATTGCGCGCCAATAAGGAAAAATCCTTATCGGAAAGCCCCCTCTTTCCTAAGAACGACCTGGTTAATAAATATTGTGAGTTATAATATTAATAATGAATAAGTTGTGTTGATTAAAAATGAATTTTTATAGTTCCATTGTGTTGGGATTATTAGTGTTAGTGGAAATCGACATCTATTCCGATGATAATTGATGTCTAGGGGTTATATTGATAAATCGAGTAATTTATCGAATAAATGAGCAATTAATCGCTACTAATTCACATGCTTATATAACTATTTGTTCACATGTGTGTACTATTGAATCACATTATTTACTATTAGGGGAGGTGATGCAAGTTTGATAATACTTGTAAGACTAAATTAAAAATGAAAGAAAGTTGGAGGTATTGTTCTGTAATTTTTTGAGCCCCAAAATGTGCAATTATCAAAACTATATTTTTCTATAAATAGAAGCTCATTCTTCCTTCATTTCTCACCAATTCACAAAAGCTTTAGAGCGATTATTATAGAGAGAAATTATAGAAAGAAGAAGAGAAGTCTGCTACCTCACTATTCCAGTATCCAGTTTTTCTAAAGGTAGGGAGTATTATTTCTTTCTTATCCATAAATAGAACTTCTGTTATTCCATTCTTTATTATTCTGTTGGAATAATCTGTATACGCGGGCTACCCTATACTTGGTGAAATTCTTCTGTTGTTCCATTCTTTATCTTTCTGTTGGAACATCCTGTCTTTGCGTTCTACGCCGGACCTGGTTCCGTCTTTATTATTCTGTTGGAATATCCTGTCTGTGCATTTTACGCCGGACCTGGTTCCGTCTTTATTATTCTGTTGGAATATCCTGTCTGTCCGTTTTACGCCGGACCTGATTCCATTATTTATTATTCTATTGGAATAACCTTCCTGTGCGGTCTATCGCATGCCTGGTGATTTCTTTTGTTATTCCATTCCTTATTATACTCAGTTGGTTAAAGTTTTGACTTCTATACTCCATGAAATTAGTGGAATATTCTTGATATTTGCGCTTCATCCAGTATCTTTTCATGGAAATATTTTTCTGAGCATTATTGAATTTTACTCTACAATGCAGTATCATGTTAGCAATTTGGACGTTATTAGTTCCTGGATAAATTAATTCTTGAACTTGTTTTATTGAATTGCTATATCATTGTCATCATCCTCATGTTTATATTTTGTTGAAAGTCATCTGTGGCCTATAGTTCATAGATGGACTTGGTATGATTATGACCGGGGATTATTAGGTGTAATCATGACCGTAATGTTACAAATGATGTGAAAAAAGTCCTCATTGGCCCGTAGAGCATTGATGGACAGTTGTTGGCATGATCATGACCATTATTGAATACACAAATATTCTTGGCCCGTAGTGCATTGATAATTGTGGTCGTGATACTAAAGAATATCCTTGGTCGTAGTGCAGGGGTGATTCGATGATGTGGATTATTTATTAAGCTGAGTCCCAGCGATAAAAGTGATGAAAAACCTTCTAAATCATAAAAGATAGTAGATTTTATTCTCTACTTGACTCTTTTAATGGATTACTTGTTCCGCTGTAGTTAAACTTGATGGTTGTTATATTGTATCAGTTTAACACTGTTGAAGGCTAACGATAATATATTATGCATTATCTTAGTCATAATATTTCCTATTGGGCTAGTTGAGCTCACCCTTTTACTTTCATTATTCTCTTCAGAAAATGAGAACGTAGCAGGGACTAGTCGGGGAACGGAATGACGGGCCAAATGATAGCATTAGTAGTCCTCACTATTCTTTGAAATAGTGTGATAATAATTGTAATGAGTACTCCTTTTGAGTTTGTATAATTTCTAGTAGACAATATTTGTATTCAAACTCACAGTTTATGTTTTGTCATATTCTACACGACAGTTGTATTATTAAGTTGTATTTGAATTCTAAACCATGTATCTGGCGACTCAAGATGGGTGATGTATACCTAATTTTGGGGGCGTCACAGTTGGTATCAAAGCTTAGGGATATGATCTCTGGCTAAGATGTGAGACTAGAACTAGGAGGGGAGAGACGGAGAATTCCTTCGCTACTATGACCTACCTAAGTTTATTTGGTATTTAATTGGTCGGTCAGAGTATAGGGATAATATGTGATATGTTAATTAACCCTTTTTTTGTGGCAGTGTTTGAAAATGACATCCGAGAATGTTGAGAATAGCAATGGAGTACAGGATATCGTTGAGTCTCCACAGATCAATAATCAGGAGAATGTGCAACATGATGTCGATAATCCTCCTGTAAACAACAACACTGATCAATTGACGAACGGCGGTACGTTTATGAGCTTTTTAGAATTCATGCAAAATCAGACGAAGTCGGCTCCTGTTCATAATGCAAGAGGAAACAATGGCAACCCACGGTTGGTCACCGCTAAGCAGTTCAAGGAGCTGGGACCACCGGAGTTTTTGAGAAAGCCAGAACCACTTAAGGCGGAGACGTGGTTAAAGTAGATCACCAAGATATTTGAGGTCTTGGGATGCTCTGAGGAGCAAAAGGTTTCCTTTGCCACCTTTATGTTGCGTGAAGAAGCAGATCAATGGTGGGAATCTGTAAAATGTACCCAGACTGACGCACTCAAGATGTCTTTGGAGAAGTTCCAAGAGCTGTTCAACGACAAGTACTTTCCCGAATGTATTCGTCACATGAAGGAGGTGGAGTTTATCAAGCTGGAGCAAAATAATATGACCGTGTCGCAGTATGAGGCTAAATTTATAGAGTTGTCCCGGTTTGCATCCCATTTGGTCGATAATGAGGAGCGAATGACTCGAATGTTTCTAAGAGGTTTAAAACCTGAGATACGTCAATATCTTATTTCTCACAAACTTTGTTTATATTCAGATGTTGTGAATAGGGCTCAGTTATTGGAGCGCGATAATGAGTCAACACAACCAAAAGGCAATGACCAACAACATGATAATAATTGTATCGGTGGCAACGTTCATCGGAACAATGATAACCATCGTGGGGGAAATTATCATGCCAAGAATGATAACCACTTCGGTGGTAATCATGGCCAAAATAATAGAAGTGGAAATTTCAAGAAGAGAATGTTCAATAATGATGGAAAGACAGCAGCACCAGCACCCGTTTCAAAAGAAGAAGAACGATCATCGGTCGTATGTTTTAAATGCGGACAGGAGGGACACATCCGTCCAAACTGTACGCAGCAATCCAAAGCGTGTTTCAATTGCGAAAGAGAAGGTCACCCAGCTCGATTTTGTCATATGGTGAAGTCAAGTCCAGCTGGGATAGTGATGCCAAAGGATGTCCCAGACAAGCCAAAACCGGTAGTTTAAGAGAGAGCGTTTTTTTCGTAACGAGGAACCTGAATAAAATTATCACGGGTAAGTTAATCATAAACTTTTACGAAGTATATACCGTGTTAGATACTAGTTCTAATCACTCTTTTATTTCACCTAGTTGTGTTCAATGTTTGAATTTAACTCCGGAGAAGTTAGACTTTGATTTATCTGTTGAAACTCAGTTGGGAGAAACCTTCGTTACCTCTAATATTTATAAATCTTGTTTGATTCAAATCAACACTTTCACGTTACCTGTCGATCTTATCTCTTTGAAAATATTTGCATGGATGTGATTTTTGGAATCGATTGGTTAACTACTCATCATGCTTTTTGTAAGGTTGTTAGCTTTCATATTCCTAACTTTTTAAGTAACCAAACCACTAAAGTAAATCACTGTCATATCAAGCCATAAGTAAAGAGCCTCGAGCCTTTCGTTGTTGACTTCCTTGTGTGGAATGCACCGAAGCCAGACTTTCTGTAGGTGATGTCGTGAATGACGATGACAAGTTGATAGGTATCAATGTGACGTACTATCCAAGTCTTGGATGAGAGTCACGGTTTTGAATGACATTTCTATTGTTAATAGATTTCTTGACGTATTCTTGAAGACTTTTTAGCCTACCCTAGAGCATGAAATCGAATTTTGTATTGACCCCAGTACAAAAACCATTTCTTAAACCCTCAAATATTTCTTTAACTAAAATGAACGTTGTGATGCCCCCAAATCCGGGTACTTGAAACCCGAACTCGGTGCTTCACGATACCATTTTTATAAGCTGAATAATACTAATAATAATAACAATAATATAAAATTCAAACTTAATTTACATATGCATCAAAGTTTACTCCCAGGTACGAGTCCTTTAAACATTCATTACATCATAGATAATAAGTATCATTGTCTTAATAAACTATAACTATTACACAACATAATATAAATCTCATTCGAACAGCTTTCCTTTCCCCCTGTTCTTACCTGAACTTTCTGGTTGATCATACTTAACTGAAAACATTTAAATTTAAAGCAAGAATGAGCATTGGATTGCCCATCAGGTAATAACAATAATATATATTAGCTGAAAGAATTAAATGTTTTCTTTGAAAGACACTTCTACAACGAATCAACAGTTATGAAGTAAGCTGAACCAATAATAACAACATATCACTTCAATATGAAATCTTTGGAACTACGTATAGACTATAAATGGAGATCAGTCGACAGACTATGAACATTGTTTTTCATTTTCACTAGGGTTTAGCAGAACTTCATCCGTAAACCGTCATAACTTACGGACACGAGGGTGATCTGCCCAATGTGCCCTGTATTGATCAATATTACATGCAAGAACGATATTATCGTTCACTCTATCCACCTTAGGTGCACAAAAGTTTTCCCATATTCGGGATGTTCATACTTAGTCGGAAATCCGAACCAAAAAAATCTAGTTGGATACAATAACGTTCTATCTTGTTCAACAATATTTTTATGTCTAGCTGAATCAAATAACTTAGACGGCTTTTAAGTCAACATATACATACTTGAAATCAATAAGTATGTATCAACATATGATTAAATACAATGGTTATCCGAGTGGGGACACTTGTCTAACCCTATATACGAATTAACGAACAGAATAAATATATGAATTATACAATAATACAATAATTGGATAATGTAAGAACTTGTATGAATACAAAGATTGGATACATAATCAATAATAATAGAGTTAATAATCTGGCACAATAATATGATTCTAAAACTTTCTTACTCGTGTCTGTTGCATAAAAGAAATGCAAAGGTAGAATACTTACACAATGTAAATAATAGATCAGATACTTGCTCAATAATAATTGGAGTAAGTTTAGGAAACTTGCATAACATGATATACATGTTTGCACGAAATAAATGTAGTGCATAAGGTTTAGATACTTGCCTAAGCTGCTGCTTACAATAATGTAACTTAGATTAATCTTTTATACAGTGACCTATCAGTAATAAGATCATTCATTCGATTAGAATAATATATCGTAACACAAAACACTGTCTATTACAGTCAGCACATAACCTAATCACTTCGTCACATATATCTAACAATTATTGATTCACTAACAAACACATATCTAGTCAATTTATCTAAGTCCAGATCAATTTCTGAAATATTTTGGTGTACCGACGGCTTTAACGGGTAAATATCGAGTCTAAGACTCTATCGTGTAGTTTAATATTCGTTTAGATATTTTAAATATCAGTCACATTATTTTTTATAGCCTTATAATAATTTTTAAATAATTATTATACTTTATCATGAATTTTCAAATACTGAAATCATTATTAAATAATTTAAATATTAACTAATTCTATTATCATTAATATTTAATTAATATTAAACTATTAATGAAACTATTGCCAAAATATTAAAGTTATTTATAATAACTCAAAATATTTTTAAAGTATTAATATTACCCTTAAATGATTTTTAAAACATTTAAAATTATTTTTAAATAATTACCATTAATATTAGAATATTAATTTATTATTTATCAAAATATAAAAAGTCATTTATTATAACTTAGAATATTTTTAATTCATTTATTTCCTTTTTAAATGATTTTTAAATCAATAAAATAATTTTTAAACTATTTATTTAACATACTTATTAAATAAGCGTAATATCATTAATATTAAATTATTAATGCAATTTACCTTTAAATATCAAAAGTTATATTTTATAACTTAAAATATTTTAAAACCATTTATATAACATACTTATTAAATAAACTTAATATCAGTAATATTAAATTATTAATGCAATTAACCCTTAAATATCAAAAGTTATATTTTATAACTTAAAATATTTTTAAACTATTTATTTTCATTTAAAATAATTTTTATAATATTAAAAATCATTTTTAATTAATTTATTTAATATAATTACTAAATAAATCTAATATCATTAATATTTAATAATTAATGAAACTTATCTTAAAATATTAAAAGTTATGTTTTATAACTTAAAATATTATTAAATACTTTATTATTATTTAAAATGATTTTTAATACCATAAAAGCATTTTTAATTAATTTATTTAATACATTTATTAAATAATTTAAATACCAATAATATCCAAATAAATATTAATATTTATGAAAAAAATGTTAAATTATTAAAAATTATTTTTTATAACTTAAAATAATTTTTAAAACTGATTTTATAATTTTTAGGAATTTATTTCTATTTTTAATGTATTTTTCAGAATTTATAAAATAAAAATAATTAAATCCGTCGCTAAAGGCTTTAGCGACAGTTTCTGTCGCAATAGGTGTTCTTGAGGCCCAAGAACACTGACAGTCAGTGCTCAAGGGTACCTCCTTTGACCATCTTTAATTGGTTATGTGTAGTGTTTCTGGACTAGCTATAACTTGGATGTTGTAGTACTAGTGTCTAACTACATGTTACAACAATAATCATGACAATACAACTTAAAACAAATGAGATCTGGGATTGCAAAGTAATTGTCATATCTGTTCTTGGTTTTCTGGGTTACCCAGAAACCCAAGACAGTTCTTAGGTACTACGTTTGGGCTTCCATAAATATATTTCCAGGTAAGGTTTTGGTTGTTTAGTGGTTTCAGAGTGTAGTACCCATGCCAAGGAAGAGATATATTATCCTTAATCAGTCTAACTACATCACAATCGCCAGATCTAAGTCGGTCAAACCCTGTCAGAACCGTGTTCTTGATTTTCTGGAAATTCCAGAAAACACATATCATGTTCATACTGCCTACTTTGACCGTTCAGTACTTTGATCCTATTCGTCATTTAGGTGATATCAAGGTTTTAATATGTAGTCCATATAACATATTATAACATGGATACAACAACACAAACAATTCACATAACGCAAGAGAGATTGGGACTCGTGAACAAACTGTCAGACCCATCTGGGTAACTTCTGGGTTACCCAGAAACAGAAGCTTAACAGTCAACGCATTTTGACTGATTACTACATCCGATCCTTTGTTTTCCAAGGTTCGAGAGTGTGCTAGACTTGAAGTCCTCATGTCAGAGAAGAGATCTATTACACAAAGTCAGCAAAACAACAAAAAGAATAACAATCTAGACACGGTCAAACATGGTCAGAAAGCTGTTCTTCATATTTTTTGGAAATTCCCAGAAATAAAAATCGTGAACGAGGGGTCAGGTTTGACCATCCTCTAAGTTCGATCAATTGATTATTTAAAGGATAAAAAGCCACAAATATAAAGTATATATGATAGGCTATAACCTGGATACTATAATATCATCAAATGATTTACAAACTGACAGATCTAAGCCTTTCAAAACATTGTCAAACGCTGAAAAAGCTTTCTAGTTTGCCCAGAATTAGTAAAGTCATGGTCGATCAACGACCTTTGACCATCAATAACTTTCACCCTATAACAGATCTGACTCTGAATCAAGTTCCATATTCAAGATCGCATAGCATACTACATGATTAAACATTTAAACCACAAAAACACATAACATACAAGGATCTATGAGGATTGACATTTGACTGTCAGACTCAAAAACAAAAATTTTCAGATTTTATAGATCTTCAAATTCGAGCCTCTAAATGTTATAGATCTAACATCTAGCAACCCAGATCATCGTTATACACCATATACAACATATTTTAACAATAAATTATAACATCTAACATGCAGATCAAGATCAGATTTCTAATTTAGGTTTTACCTTTTTATGAACAAATTCTTTGATTCTAGGCTTCTGGTCTGTTACTGAAAGTCATGGGGCTCGATTTGGGGGACTGATCCGCTACTAAATTTCGTAGGGTTAGATAGAGAGAGACTTGGTTGGGTGTTTGGATAGAAATGATGCAATGGTTTATATCTATATTGATATGTAATGAAATGGGCTGAGATTTGCTGCTGATTTGCAAAGATTCTAGCACATAGCATATCTAGGATTGAGGATTTGGCAAGATTTTGCTAGATTTGATAACAATAATGCAATAATGGGACAAAAAGGACAAAAATGTAATTATACAAATAAGTCAAAGGGTATTCTTGTCCAAGGTGCTTGAATCTAGGGTTTAATCACTAGATTTTTAATCTTAAAGTTTTCCAAATAATTACTAGGGTTTGGACAATTAAAAATTAAAGGGTAGTAAAATTTTAAATTAAAACATACTAATTAAATTAGGGTTTTTAATAAAAATTAGGTTTTAAATAATTAGGGTTCCTAAATAAACATTAGGGTTCCTAAATTAACATTAGGGTTCCTAAATTAACATTTCAATTTACTAAAATAATAATCAGGGTTTATAATTTTAGCAATTAGGGTTTCTAATTTTAAATTAGGGCTTTTAAATATTAATTAGGGTTTTATCTAATTAACATTAATTCTATAATATGCACATAATTCATATAACACAATTACTACACAGTCTCGAACTCATAACCGAGTTTAGCAATTAGGGTTTAATAACACAATATGAGGGTTATGACTTAATTTACCATATTTGGCCCACCTTATCAGTCTACGCATTTACAGTACATATTTATAGCACTGAAAAATTAAAATATAAATAATATTATATTATTATTCTCATCCCTTGATCAATACCCAAATTTAGGGTTCAGATTTCATTTTTGGTTTATATTTCACATATAGCATGCATTATTAATTAAGTAAAATAATTAACTTAAAACTCTGAACTAAAAATCATATAATAAAATAATAATTATAATAATTCCAATAATCCTTTCATATATTATTTAAATAATATAAAAATCATATTTTCTTGGAAAATAATTAATAAAAATATTTCTACTATAAAATTAATTATTATAAGTATATACCTTATAATTAGCAATAATTCTAAAATAAAATTATTTGAAATTATTCATGTAATAAATAAATTTTATTTATCACATATATAATACACATTACTTGACACATATTCTCATCTTTAAAATAAAAAAAAATTAATATGCAAAATTTCTTATTTATTTATGTAGAAAATATCGGGTTATTACATTCACCCTCCCTTATAAGGATTCCGTCCCCGGAATCACCGTTGTAAAAACTCATACTTACAAGGGTACATAACATACATAATCATTTCAAATAGATCTCGATCAGATTTGATCGAACTGATCTTTAACTATTCATATAATGCTTATCTTTCTGATTAAACGGAAGCTTGATTTCTAAAAGAACTCAAATTCCTCCTTCAAAATATTTTTATAAAATAATTTATTATATATTGGAAAATCATATATTTCGAAATATACAAGTTATACGAATAATACCTGGAGTTGCATTCTCAGCTACCATCGTATACTGGACCGTCATATTGAAAACTCTTGCGGTTGATTTTGTTGGTTTGTTGAAGTAGGTTCCATTGTCACTAGAGTCCCGATGCCTTTTCCTTTACTCGCGCTCCCTGTATCCCCTCCCTTTTTTGGACAGTCTTTCACCTTATGCTCCGTTGATCCACACTTGAAACACCTCTTGTTCATCCTTGGATTGGGGTAGTTAGGAGAGATATGTCCCTCCTGCCCACACTTGTAACACACAAACTTACCCTTAAGACACTCCCCTGAGTGATTCTTTCCACAATTCCCACACTGCGCAACCTGTTTCTTTCCACCTCTTGGCCTACTTATGGTATTCCCGAAATTATCTCCTTTTCTTTTTCCAGTCTTACTGCCACTATTTTCTTCTCCGACTCTAGCTTGATTTGTTTCCCACCAAAAATTCGTCTCCCCTTTCATCGTATAGGTGATAAAAGTTATCTTTTTCCCATCCATTACTCTAGCTATCATAAACATCTCTACAGAGTCAGTTGATCCTCTAAATCCTGGTTGTTCGATTACTTTGAAGTCTTTGACATTTGCTGATCGATTACTTGGTTGATTTCCCGCGGCTGGTATTCCGTTCTGCATAGCTTGAACGTCCACATTCGCTAAATTTTGTGTTGGGTCTAGTTGTCTTTCAGCTTTGTTGACAGGTTCTTCTGCCTTTTGGTTTCGTTTTCGTCTTGGCGGCATTATCTAATTAAATAAGATCATGTTCATCTAACTAATTCATCGTACTTTTCATAGCATAGCACATAATGCTTTAAACATCTGTTATTCCCTTTGTGACATAAAAGTCCGGAATCGTTGCCTCAACTTATACAAAAGTTGAGAATACTACTTTACACAGACATACTTATCGTATACTCATCATAGAATCATACATATTCAAATAATACTAATACTACTCATTTCATACGCCTTCACTAAGGATTAATTACTTAACATTCTATATATTTCTATTATCCTCAATAATCCATTCTCATATAAATATACCTAGTTCGTCAAACCTTCCTCACCATATGAGTTTAAGAACTCACCACAAACATATGAGTTTAAGAACTTGAGCTTGATCTTTTATCTTGTAACTATACTCTACCTATCAGTCATACTATCATTTATGGGTCCGGTACTACACTTTCCTGTATAATCACCTCATTGAGGTAGCTTTCAATGTGAGCCTCTATTTCAGCTATTGGCTTTGATATTGGCTCGGTTATGGAGGTTGACTCATTCTTTACGACTTGAGGGTATGCTAATCCTTATCTCACATAACATCTACACACTAACTATCTTGATTAACATATAGTATATACACACAACAATTAATAATTTTATATAAGTTATCTTTTATTTTGTTTAACGATGAATTTATTCAATTCATCTCCTTTTAAACTCTATATGAGTTATTTATATTTTCAAAGTTTCCCTCTATTCTAAGGTTATAACCTAAGGTCGATCCCACCTAAGGTTTCTAACACTAAAGCTTTGATACCAACCTGTGACGTCCCCAAATCCGGGTACTTGAAACCCAAACTCGGTGCTTCACGATACCATTTCTATTGCGGAAGAGAAGGTCACCTAGCTCAATTTTGTCGTATGGTGAAGTCAAGTCCAGCTGGGATAGTGATGCCAAAGGATGTCCCAGACAAGCTAAAATCGGTAGTTTAAGAGAGAGCGTTTTTTTCGTAACGAGGAACCTGAATAAAATTATCAGGGGTAAGTTAATCATAAACTTTTGCGAAGTCTATACCGTGTTAGATACCGGTTCTACTCACTCTTTTATTTCACCTAGTTGTGTTCAATGTTTGAATTTAACTCCGGAGAAGTTAGACTTTGATTTATCTGTTGAAACTCAGTTGGGAGAAACCTTCGTTACCTCTACTATCTATAAATCTTGTTTGATTAAAATCAACACTTTCACGTTACCTGTCGATCTTATCTCTTTGAAAATATTTGCATGAATGTGATTTTTGGAATCGATTGGTTAACTACTCATCATGCTTTTCATAAGGTTGTTAGCTTTCATATTCCTAACTTTTAAGTAACCAAACCACTAAAGTCAATCACTGTCATATCAAGCCATAAGTAAAGAGCCCCGAGCCTTTCGTTGTTGACTTCCTTGTGTGGAGTGCACCGAAGCCAGACTTTCTGTAGGCGATGTCGTGAATGACAATGGCAAGTTGATAGGTATCAATGTGACGTACTATCCAAGTCTTGGATGAGAGTCACGGTTTTGAATGACATTTCTATTGTTAATAGATTTCCTGACGTATTCTTGAAGACTTCTTAGCCTACCCTAGAGCGTGAAATCAAATTTTATATTGACCCCAGTACAAAACCCATTTCTTAAACCCTCAAATATTTCTTCAACTAAAATGAACGTAACATGCGCCAAATACGTTGGCTCGAGCTGTTAAAGATTACGATCATACCATTCAATATCATCGTGGAAGAGCGAACGTGGTAGCTGACGTGTTGAGTAAAAGATCGTATGCGTTTACGAGTGCGATGTTGTTAACACAAAGACTCATTTCGTATAACTTACAAATGATGAAGATAGAGTTAAAGACTCTAGGGACCCACATCAAGATAACGAATATACGATTAACATTGACTTTAATCAATAAAGTTAAAGTCGCTCAAACTACATACTCGGAGCTGATGAATGGGAAGAAGAAGGTTCAAGATGGCATTATTCTAGAAGCAAGAATTGATGAAGAAAAGAAATCTCAACCCTCGATTTAATTGGCCCATTTGAAATCCTCGATCGAGTAGGAACTATGGCTTATAAACTCGTTTTACCGCCAAATATGTTGCGTGTTTATAACGTTTGTCACGTATCGATGTTACGTAAATATGTGGACGACCCAAACCACATTATTGATTTAGAACCGGACGAGATAACGGATAATTTAACTTATGAAGATGTACCTGTTAAAATCATGGAATATATTCTACGCTTAAAGGTTATACCTCAAGAGTTAGAATCTGGTGAAGTTTACTCATCTGTTCGGCATACCAGGTACGTACATAAATTTTGAGGGCGAAATTTCATAAGGAGAGGAGATTGTAAAATCCCAAATTTTACGAATAAAGATTTAATTTTCTCAAAATATTTTTTTAATATTATGGTGTGAATTTGAGATAATATTATAGTTGTGGGTAGTATTTATAAATTTTGCAAAGTATGCAAGTTGTTATATAATATTCGATTGGTCGGGAAATATTCGTTTTAACAGGGAATATTCGTACAACGGCACAATCATTGGTGGACCCCCCACAACAAAATTATTGTCGGATTGAGAAAACGATAAAAATACTTTATGAAAATAACGGCGGAAGTTTTACCGTAAACTGTTGAACTACCCAGTAGTAAAAGTACAGTAATATGCGTGGTTGCATAGTAGCACACGGTATTGATTATTGATGCTTACGTGAGAAGTCACTCAGTTATACTCAATTATTGCTACAGTAATTGCTGCATCATATCTCTCATATTATTGATTCAATTATTGTCACAATATTATTTGCATAATATATTATATTATTAAATCTATAATTGAGATGACAAAGTTATTCATATTATTATTTGCAATATTGATAATGTTTAGAAGTTCTGTCAAGGAGATGTTTGGTCACCTAATTGCGCGCCAATAAGGAAAAATCCTTATCGGAAAGCCCCTCTTTCCTGGGAACGATCTGGTTGTTAAATATTGTAAGTTATAATATTAATAATGAATAAGTTGTGTTGATTAAAAATGAATTTTTATGGTTCCATTGTGTTGGGATTATTAGTGTAGTGGAAATCGACATCTATTCCGATGATAATTGATGTCTAGGGGTTATATTGATAAATCGGGTAATTTATCGGATAAATGAGCAATTAATTGCTACTAATTCACATGCTTATATAACTATTTGTTTACATGTGTGTACTATTTAATCACATTATTTACTATTAGGGGAGGTGATGCAAGTTTGATAATACTTGCAGGACTAAATTAAAAATGAAAGAAATGTTGGAGGTATTGTTCTGTAATTTTTCGAGCCCCAAAATGTGCAATTATCGAAACTATATTTTTTTATAAATAGAAGCTCATTCTTCCTTCATTTCTCATCAATTAACAAAAGCTTTAGAGCGATTATTATAGAGAGAAATTATAGAAAGAAGAAGAGAAGCTTGCTACCTCACTATTATAGTATCCAGTTTTTATAAAGGTAGAGAGTATTATTTCTTTCTTATCCATGAAGAGAACTTCTGTTATTCCATTCTTTATTATTCTGTTGGAATAACCTGTATACGCGGGCTACCCTATACTTGGTGAAATTCTTCTGTTGTTCTATTCTTTATCATTCTGTTGGAACATCCCGACTGTACGTTCTACGCCGGACCTGGTTCCGTCTTTATTATTCTGTTGGAATATCCTGTCTGTGCGTTTTACGCCGGACCTGATTCCGTCTTTATTATTCTGTTGGAATATCCTTTCCGTGCGTTTTACGCCGGACCTGATTCCGTTATTTATTATTATGTTGGAATAACCTGCCTGTGCGGTCTATCGCATGCCTGGTGATTTCTTTTGCTATTCCATTCCGTATTATACTCAGTTGGTTAAAGTTTTGACTTCTATACTCCATGAAATTAGTGGAATATCCTTAATATTTGCGCTTCATCCAGTATCTTTTCATGAAAATATTTTTCTGAGCATTCTTGAATTTTACTCTACAAAGCAGTATCATATTGATAATTTGGACGTTATTAGTTCCTGGATAAATTAATTCTTGAACTTGTTTTTATTGAATTCTTTATTATTGTCATCATCATGTTTATATTTTGTTGAAAGTCATCTGTGGCCTATAGTGCATAGATGGACTTGGTATGATTATGACCAGGGATTATTCAGTGTAATCATGACCGTAATATTACAAATGATATGGAAAAAGTCCTCATTGGCCCGTAGAGCATTGATGGACAGTTGTTAGCATGATCATGACCATTATTGAATATACAAATATTCTTGGCCCGTAGTGCATGGATAATTATGGTCGTGATACTATAGAATATCCTTGGCCGTTGTGCAGTGGTGATTCGATGATGTGGATTATTTATTAAGCTGTGTCCCAGCGATAAAAGTGATGAAAAACCTTCTAAATCATAAAAGATAGTAGATTTTATTATCTACTTGACTCTTTTAATGGATTACTTGTTCCGCTGCAGTTAAACTTGATGGTTGTTATATTGTATCAGTTTAACACTGTTAAAGGCTAACGATAATATATTCTGCATTATCTTAGTCATAATATTTCCTACTGGGCTGGTTGAGCTCACCCTTTTACTTTCATTGTTCTCTTCAGGAAATGAGAACGTAGCAGGGACTAGTCGGGGAACGGAGTGACGGGCCAGATGATAGCATTAGTAGTCCTCACTATTCTGTGAAATAGTGTGATAATAATTGTAATCAGGACTCCTTTTGAGTTTGTATAATCTCTAGTAGACAATATTAGTATTCAAACTCACAGTTTATGCTTTGTTGTATTATACACGACAGTTGTATTATTAAGTTGTATTTGAATTCTATACCATGTATCTGGCGACTCAAGATGGGTGATGTATACCTAATTTTGGGGGCGTCACATATATAGCGGTTAAAAGGGATTAATCAAAACCCTTTTAAAATCCGAATTTATATATATATATATATATATATATCTTAATTAAGTCTTACTTAATTAATATATCTATATATAAATTATCCTATTAATTTAAATTCGTAATTTAAATACTATCAATCATATTGTCATAGTTAAATCTTTATAATTTAAATTAATTTCTTTTTAATGACGTTCTATGTGTGTGACCATATAGGTTATTATTACGTTGGCAATAATTTTAAAATTATATTATAAAATTATAAACAGTGAGCGGCATCTAGTAATGCATCACTGCTACCCAAGTTCCAAGTAGTTCTCTATTCGCTCCGGTTCGACTCATTTACACCCTTAGATGTACCCTATAATCACCTTTATAGTCCACCCTATTAAAGGTGACCTTTGATGATATCAAAGTACACAAATTCTCGTGTAGTAATATAGTGATTTCAGGTCGGAGGACCATTACATCATTGTCACTATGAGAATCGCTAATGACACTTCGATGCTCCACATAGAATTCTCATGGTGGGTCATTCCAGTACATCGTTCTCTAACACATACATATGCATTGACTTAATATCTCATATATTTATGACCAATGAGATTTGGTCATCAGTCAATCCACATACTAGTCTCAATGCATCATTGGTGTCCTATCAACAATGATACTCGACTAGGGACATTTAAGAGCAATGATACTAATTGTAATTATATAATTTCAGTGTTCAAGTCACATACTTAAAACTATATAATTTGTACCACTATTCTAAGGAATTTTATTATGTTAACATTTATATAACACATTAAATAAAACCATAATAAAATCATTCATTTATTCAATCAAATATAATATCAAATGTTAAGTAATTATATCAAATAATTGGCCTTTAGGGCATAAACAGTCTCCCACTTGCACTAGAGCCAATCACTCATGTATCTAATACCCATGGAACTAGTGTGACTGTCATGTGTAGACACTCGAATTTTTCTGTACTACTGTCACTAACATTGCAGGAGGACAGATTCGTCTTTTAAGAGGGAACCTTGAAAGATAATCCATATCCATACCGGATACTACCGGAAGTTCAGCATCAACCCCAGAACACACACTGGTAGTAACAATTCCAACCTCGAAGATAACCCCGAGACGTGAAGATCCAATACCGGAACACACACCGGAGAAGACCGATTAATCTCGCAGATAACCCTTAGATATCCAGTCTCAGTCCCCAACCATGGGAATAGCCACCAACCTTGGTGATAACCCCAAGGAATGAAGTTTCAGCGATAACCCCGAAAATGTTTGTTTCAAATGCGACCAGCTTCAATCTTGACTCTCATAACGAGATACACTGTACCAACTCGTTGATAACACCGGGAGGACAGGCACACCTCAAAGATGACAATGAGTACCTTCAACAAATGCAGCAGTCCAATCTCAGCGAAGCTCTGAGCAACGTCTGCTTTATCAGCCCAAACCAGAAATAACACTGGTGAGGGGAAACATCGTCATCTAGCCAACGCGATGCCACGCCACGTCGTCTCAACATCTTTACACAACGATGTCCCACAAGACTAACCAATCCCGAGTGACTATTGTGCGAGGTAACAGATAGAATTTGAAGCTTGAAGATCAGAGGACATCATCCCATATTCAATGACTTTATACAAACTCTAATCCTATGCCATTGTACAACTCTCAATAACGGCGGTCCGAAATAGGTCCTGTATACCTCAATCAGATGCCCGGATTGCACTTCTGAAAGTTCGAGCGGACATTACAGTGCCCGAGTGCACGTACTACGAGACGACCCGACCCGACCCGAGAAACCAAGGCCAACCCGGGTTGCCTCCAGTACACCTGCGGCTCCATCCTCTATAAATAGAGGGCTTGGGGTGGCCATTTTGCAAGGGAAAATAGCGAGGAAGCCCTGCCCAATTTGCTCTGCACTCACCCCATACAGTGTACTTTCTCATTTTAAACACCTATGAGCTCACATATAGCCTCTTTTGTACCTACAAAAGCCAGTGTTTACCTACTTTAAAGATATAGAAGTCTTCTTTGGCAGTCAACTGTAAGCCTTCTCACACACTTTAAAGCTTTTCTCTTCATCTCTGCACACACCCTTCTTCACGTTGAGAGTCGTGTTGCGCGCATTTGCCCAGACTTTGGTCCGCGGTTTTTATTTCAGTTTATATATATATATATATATATATATTATATCTGGACTAACATTATCGAGTTATGCCTCGATTGAGCCTAGACTTCGGTCTGGAGCGTTTATTTGCTTATATATATATATATATATATATATATATATATATACATTTATATATATTAACTGTGTGCCAAACTTTGTTCGATGTGCCTAGACTTCGGTCTGGAGCGTTTACTTCTTTAATATATATATATATATTTATTTATTTATTTATATATATTAACTGTGTCAAACTTTGTTCGATGAGCCTAGACTTCGGTCTGGAGCGTTTACTCGCTTATATATATATATATATATATATATATATATATATATATATATATATATATATATATATATATATATAAGCAGAGTAAACACACCAGATATAAAATCCAGGCTAATCGAACAGAGTCCGACCACAGTTCATATATATATATATATATATCGTCCCACCTGAAATTTACTTCGTGGTGGTTGATCATTTTTACAACTTTATTTACGTTTCATCTTGCCTGGAGTTTACTTCGTGGCAGTTGATTGCTTTGTACAGCTTTATTTACATTTTGTCCCGCCTGGAGTTCCCTTCGTGGTGGTTGACCATATTTATAGCTTTATTAACATTTTGTCCCGCCTGGAGTTTCCTCCGTGGCGGTTGATAGCTTTTACAACTTTATTTATATTTTTGATCCCCCATGGAGGTGCTTCGTGGTTGGTGATCATGTATGTATATAAATATTTACAGCTTTTATATATACCTGCTTACTGCTTTCATACAAATTGCGGTATCTTGTGCGCCTAGGAATCATGTGATCACAGATTCAGCCTATTGGATCTAGATTTAGTTCCCGTGATGGATATTTTCAGCTGTAAGCAGCTTGTAAATTATTCTGCGGTGTCTAAATTTCCTCAGATGGTTTCCATACCCATGAGGAAGTCGGCATTATTTTGTACATTATTTTTATACGGATGTCTCGCATTCGTAAAATAAAATCAATCAAGCCTAACACTTAATAAAATGGGAGTGTAAAAGGTCTTCAATTACTATTGAACATCAAGGTTTGAAAAACCTCTTTTATAAAACATCACTGCCATATCTTGCCTAAAACTGAATTTTTACATAAATTCAAACCCTGTGTATATAGGTGCGAACGAGGCCTCGCACTACTTCCAAATAACAGCACATTGACCCACACACACACATTCAGATAATAGTTTTTTGAAAAGAGGCGGTCACCGTGGTAACACGGATGTCGGGGGGTGCCTAACACCTTCCCTCCGCATAACCAAGTCCCCGGACCCTAATGAATCTCGGTTTCACTGACCCGTTTAGCAGTGTCACATCACTGGGTCAATGTACAAACCTTTTCTCGGTTGTGTTGGTACAACCATTTAAAAAACCAACTGACGACTCTTAACAGTCCATCGTCGACATTATACATGTCGGACCTTTTTCACTTGTTTTTTCAAACAAATCTCACCTAAAATGAGAACACCAAAGAACAAGTAACGGAAAGGGACATCTAAAAATTCCGACGTCGACATGTGGCGACTCTGTTGGGGACTCCAGTAAGAGGACTTAATCCGCTATTTCAATCTTTTCAAAACTGTTATCTGTTTGTGTGTGGATGTTGCATTTACATTTGATGAATGTGAACAAATGCATTTGCTTATTTCACTTAGTGTTTCGCACCATAACTGCTTATGATATTAGTGCTTCGCACCATATCTGCTTGTGATATTAGTGCTTCACACATGTCATCATTTTTAAACGGTGAGACACGATGTATGTGAATATATGTTGTGTGGTCCCTCCACCAGGAGGCTATTCCGTCGGTGTTTGATTACTGGACTCGTGAGAAGACTAATTCTCCGAGGCTCAGGAAAGGCATCACCCAAATTCGCTCCAGTTGAAAGACCGGATTAACTTCCCGTCAAGTAGATTGCGATGATTTGGGAACCTTCATTCCAAAAAGCCGCGGGAGTAACCTAAGATAGGTCAGCCTCTGATAAACCCAAAATGGAGGAAAGTCTCTTCATGCTCTCTCATTTCAAATTACTTGTAAACACAATTACTTGTAATTACATTCCATATATATCTCCATGTAATGAGAAATATGAAGAAATGTGTACACATACATATTTTAATTAACATGCTACAAACAGCTGACATCCGTTTTGCAGGATAAAATTCCTAAAATGGACGCATCACATAGCATGTTATTATATACATTCCCTAAGGACTAAACTATGCAAGTCTTTCGCAGGGAACTAATCAGACCTACTACCCGGTCAAAGTCCAAAAAGGCAACAGGCCTACAGTCAATCATGTCGTCATCCGACCAGATTGAACTTAATCTAGTTTCTCACAAAGAATTCAACGGATTAAGCAAACAAATTACAGATTTGGCTGTTCTACTCAAAGAACTACACCAGTTCAATCAGGGTCCAAAAATACCCATACATGCTGAATCCTCCACACAAGGGGGAACCCAGGTCATTACAATACCTGAACTGCAGTTGGATACTGACCAACAAAATTCATGATGCTGCCCATCCCACTGGAGATTCAGACACTGGTGACATCAAAAAGAAAGTCCTCCAAATGGAAGAGACACTTCGTGCTATCAAAGGAATTGGAACACACGGGAATGTTTCATATGCTGAACTTTGCATTTTCCCTGGTGTTCATTATCCAGAAAAATTTAAACTCCTGACTTTGAAAAATATGACGGGTTAGGAGACCCTTACACACATTTAAAGGTGTTTATTGGAGAACTTGGATCTTATGCAGAGGACGAAAAACTCAGAATGCAATTGTTCCAAAAAAGTCTAACTGGAGAAGCCCGTTCGTGGTTCACAAGATTAGACAATTCAAAGATCCATAGCTGGGAAGAGCTAGCGCATACTTTCCTCACTTAATACAACTTTCAATCTCAGATGGCTCCTGATCGGTATCAAATTACCAAGATCAAGAAATAGTCTAACGAGTCGTTCAGAGAGTATGCTCAAAGGTGGAGATGCCTGGCTGCCCAAGTTAGTCCTTCCATGACAGAATCAGAGATGGTCATGAATTTAATAGACATACAAGAAGCTCCGTTCTATGAGAGAGTTTTAGCCAGCATCGGCAAACCGTTTTCTGAAATGGTCAAACATGGGGAGATGGCTGAGATGGGATTGAAGTCTGGAAAGATTCAAGACCTAGCTGCCCTTAAAGCTGTTGCTGATCACATCCAATCCAAAAATTATGGAAACAACCCCCGAAGGGTCCATAAAAAGAAAGAGGAAGACGTTTCCTTAATACTACAAGGTCAAAAAGGCAATCAAAACATGCCTATTCAAAGGAGAAACTACACTCCCTTTCAAGCACAATCTGCGAACCCTCCAATACCAAAAGTTAGAGAAGTCAAACGCCCTCGAGTGTTCACACCCTTAGGGGACACCCTCGAGAACATTCTCAATCTTCTGACAACACATAAGAAAACTACACATCTTCTTCCACCAACCAGCAATAATGGACGGGGTTTCAATGCTGCTCGAAAATGTGCTTATCATGTCGGGGCACCTGGACATGATACTAAGGATTGTTGGGCCTTGAAACACAAGATCCAGGACCTGATAGACAATAGTGAGATCATTGTCACCAAAGATCAGCCTCACGTTCAAGACAACCCTCTTCCCCAACACAAAGAAGAAGAGGTCAACATGATCAACTGGAGCAACGGACAGAGTTCCAATTTTAGC
This sequence comes from Panax japonicus, assembly GCA_020205505.1. Taxonomy (NCBI): domain Eukaryota; kingdom Viridiplantae; phylum Streptophyta; class Magnoliopsida; order Apiales; family Araliaceae; genus Panax; species Panax japonicus. The sequence continues at coordinate 46,666,079 of CM035105.1, read as the reverse complement.
TGTGAATCCTCCCAGACCCTCAAAGATGGTGTTGATAAATGGGATTATGCCAAGTTCCAGTTCACAATGGAACGAAAGTTGAAAGCTCTATGCAAGCAAATTGAACAATTGACAGAATTGGTGACTTATCAGCATCAAATGACTCATCAATTTATCGGCCAGGAGCATGCTAGTCTCCTACCCCTTGTCATGAATATTCCCTCATCACTTTCAAAAAATGAAATACTAGAAGACAATGTGACAAAGAGAGCAAATGCCAAAGCCCGCCGGGATTTTGCCAACAAAAGGGAATTCACCTATTTGGGCCAACCTATGGAGGAAATCCTTCAGATGTTGATCAATGAAGGAATGACCAGTTCCCTTCCACCTCTAATCAACCCCCGTTCAGGGCGGTACAACTCTGATGGAGTATGTCAATATCAATCCCAGTCTCGCGGTCACAAGCACAGAAGAATGCTGGGCACACCGCCACTTTATTCTAAATCTAATTGACAGCGGTGTCCTGCACTTAGCAAACGACGATACTGTGTTACGTGTAAGTGAGAATACAGGTCCTACTAAGTGGAAGAGTGTGGTAGCAATCATATGCACTGAAACTGATGGGATTAATCAATCACTCACAATGCCAACAATTCAACTCAGAGGAATCAACAATCCTTTGAAAGTGGCCGTTCCCGAGCCAATCAACTTGCCGTGCAGAGCACAATATCCTATTGTTAGCTTGAGCAAATTTCCATGGAATTATGGAGAAGGTGAAGGATCCACCTCACATACCATTGCGGCAGTGTCGAAGGAAAATCCACTGTATCTTCCCCAACGGTTGATGATGTCTACCACCATATCAAAGGGGAAAATACCCATGGAAAAATTGAAAAATTCCTTCGCACTATGGGTCATCACGAAGCTAAGGTGGTTTTAAGCTTATGAGAAGCTCCACATCAAATATCAATTTTGGACTTAGTCCTAACTTCCGAGGATCACCGGAAGATCTTGTTGAAGGTTTTAGAAGAAACCTATCTACCGACATCAGTTGATACGGAAAAACTTCAAAGTCTGGTTGGTCACATTTTCAACAACAATGTGATATCCTTCACTGATGATGACATACCGCCCGAAGGGACCGGTCATTGTAAACAGTTACACATTGCCTCCGGATACATGCTAGCTGGAGTCTTGATAGATGGAGGTTCATCTCTAAATATATGTCCATATACTACCTTGGTGAAGATGAATATCAATCTTAACCGACTCTGGAGCAGCCATACCGTCATCAAAGCTTTTGATGGAGCCCGCCGGAATTCGGTCAGAGTAATTGAGCTGCCAATCGAAATACAACCTGCTCTTGGGACGACCTTGGATTCATATGGCAGGGGCAGTCACCTCCACTCTTCACCAACAATTGAAATTCATTATCAACAATAGCCTGGTCACGGTCAACGCTGAACCAGAGTGTCCTCAACACGGGGATGTGCCACTCATCAACGCTAATGCTGATGTTGAACCGTTCAGTTTTTATGCCTTGGAAGTAAGCAATACCCAATACCATGCTATTGGAATGCCATTACCCAAACTCAAGATTTCTGCCAAGGTAATGTCGGCTACTCAAGAAATGTTGTCACTGGGTCATCAGCCGGGACAAGGGCTGGGTAAAGATTGCCAGGGTATCAAGTACCCAATCTAATTAGCCAGGCAGACTGGAACAGCTGGTCTAGGGTATTCTGCCAGTTCTAGTCATCGGAATCCTCATAAGCATCAGCAGATTCCTTCAGCTTCAACCATGCGGCTTTTATCTTCGCCTTCAAACTTTGAGTCCGCACAACCTCCTGTAAAGGTGACAACCAATGTAATGGCTATATTGTTTCCTAAGCCGGTACCGGTGAAGGAGAAAGAAGTCTTTGTTCCAAATCCCGCATTTGAAGAGGCTGAACGAAGAATCAAGCAAGACGTCATCCGAATGATGTCGGGCATACACATCATCGTCCATGATGAACATACCAACAGATGCATCCCAGACGATGATTGCCCAGACGTAATGGCCATCATTCGGGATATGGAGGACGATGACATTCCTTGCAATTGGAATAACATTCCTTGCATTGGTCGACAAGGGTAAAACGGGCAGAACTCTTTCTGCCCTGTAGATATAATAATTGCTTACTTTTCTGTATAAAATTAACAGTTTATTTTGACAGTATATGCTAACACTGTGTATGATCAACACATTTCATATATACTAAGTGAAAGCAAATTTTGTTTCAGGACTCTGAATTTAGATGTGCCTGTACTTGCTGATACGATGCCTCTTCTCCACAAGGATTGTACCTTTGATGTAGAGATGAATTCAGCCTTGATGGATACACAAGATGACATTGAGGTGCCTCTAGAAATTCAGGAATGAGTTAAAGACAAACCCAAACCCAACCTTGATCAAACCACTTCTTTCAATCTCGGAACCTTAGAAAGCCCTAAGTTAATCTAGATTGGTTCAGACCTTACCCCAAACCAAAGGAATGACATGGTTACGCTATTAACACAATTCCAAGATGTGTTTACATGGTCTCATGAAGACATGGTGGGTTTGTCCACTGACATTGTCCTTCATCACCTTCCCATTAAAGAGGGATTTAAACCAGTCAAGCAAAAGCTCATGCGATTGAAACCTGAATGGATTTTAAAGGTGAAAGAAAAAATTGTGAAATAATTTCAAGCTGGCATCATCGTGGTGTCTACATATCCTGAGTGGATATCCAATATTGTTCCCGTGCCTAAACCCGGAGGGAAGGTGCGAGTTTGCGTGGATTACCAGGACTTGAACAAAGCTTTCTTAAAAGATAGTTTTCCCGTGCCATTTATCCACATTCTCATTGACAATACTGCGCAATACGACATGTACTCCTTTGCTGATTGCTTTGTGGGGTACCATCAGATCATGGTTGCTGAGGAAGATCGTGAAAAAACTTCTTTCATCACGCCTTGGGGAACCTTTTGTTATAGAAGGTTGTCATTCGGCCTCATCAATGCCAGAGCTACCTATCAACGAGCTATGATGGCTCTTTTCCACGACTTAATGCACAAAGAGATTGAGATCTACATGGATGACATCATTGTCAAGTCCCGGAAGGAGGATGACCATCTAGACCATCTCAGAAAGTTGTTCAACATGTTGCGTAAGTACAACTTGGAGTTGAATCCAGCTAAGTGCGCTTTTAGCGTTAAATCAGGCAAGTTGCTAGGATTTCTAGTTAGCCACAAAGGAATTGAGTTGGATCCTGCCAAAATCCAGGCCATCATAGAAATGCCCATTCCTCAGACAGAAAAGGAAATACAGGGATTTTTGGGAAGAATCAACTTAATTAGCAGGTTTATCTCTCAACTCACAGCAACATGTGAGCCAATCTTCAAGCTATTAAGGAAGAACTCCTCCATGAAATGGAATGATGAGTGCCAGAATGCCTTCCATACAATTAAAGAACAGCTAGTCAAAGCTCCTATGTTGGTACAACCTAGGGATGATGTTCCCCTGTTCATTTACCTGTCCATAAGTGACAATGCCATGGGCTACATGTTGGGACAGAAAGACGATAGAGGCCAAGAACGAGCAATCTATTACCTCAGTAAAAGATTCAGCAATAGTTAACACAAGTACACTCTGATCGAAAAGACGTGTTGTGCTTTATCATGGGCTTCCATGAGGTTACATCATTACCTCCATGGTCACACAACCCATCTCATATCCCACGTGGATCCTCTCAAATATGTGTTCAACAAACCCATGTTAAATTGCCGGCTGTCCAGATGGCAATTGATCCTACAACAATTTGACATCATATATGTGACTCAAAAGTCCATCAAAGGTCAAGGAATTGCGGATCAACTGGCCGCCACACCTTCAAGGGATTTTAAACTCTTGGAAACATATTTCCCCAAAGAAGGAGTAATGACAGTTCAGCAACACCATCTGTACGATACATGCCAAACATGGAACATGTATTTTGATGGAGCTGTTAATATGGAAGGTTCTGGAGCTGGAGCAGTTCTAGTATCTGGTACGGGAGAGAAGTATCCCGTCGCCGTCAAATTGCATTTTGTCAGCACCAACAATACGACTGAGTATGAAGGTTGTCTCATGGGGATAAAACTTTCCCGTTTAATGGGCATTAGGCGTTTAACTATCTTTGGAGATTCAGAGTTGGTAATCAGACAATCCACCGGAATCTATCAAACCAAGGAACTACATTTGCTGCCTTACCATCGGCAGGTTTTGAAAATAGTTTTGTAGTTCGAAGAAATCTCCTTTTTACACATTCCTCGTAATAGGAATGACTTTGCGGACGCATTAGCAACTTTGGCCTCCTTGATTCGTATATCAGATAAGAAACACTTGCCAAACGTCACAATTTTCCTGCACAAGGCCCCAGCCTATGGGAATTACATTGGAGAAGTATCGGATGAGCTACCTCCCATCCAACATCCTTGATATCAACATATCAAGGAATATCTACGAGATGGATCTACACTCGCTGAGGCGAGCCCGACTGAGAAAAGGCGGATCCATTGACTTGCTATGAAATTCTGCCTGAATGGAGATACACTCTACAAAAGAGACGCAGGACTGGGTCTCCTCAGATGTTTAGACAAAGATCAAACCCAAAGGCTTATGGATGAAATCCATGGCGGAGTCTGTGACCCCCACATTAGTGGCCCCCTCCTTGTCAAGAAATTTCTCAGGACAGGACATTATTGGCTATCTCTCAAAGATGATTGCAATGACCACGTCAGGAGATGCTATCAGTGCCAGATTCATGGGAATGCTATACATGCCCCTCCACGGGAACTCCACAATATGAGTTCACCTTGGCCCTTCTCAATGTGGGGAATGGACGTTATCCGGCTCATTGAGCCTAAAGCCAGTAATGGACATCGATTTATCTTCACCATGATCGACTACTTCACCAAGTGGGTAGAGGCGGCCTCTTTCCCTAGGGTTACTAAAGAAGTCATCGTTGTTTCCATCAAAAAAAATATCATTTATCGATACGGACAACCAGAGGTGATTGTGTCAGACAATGCTAAAAACCTCAACAACAAAATGATGGAGGAATTATGCAGTAAATTCCACATCAAACAACTTAACTCTATCATCTATCGTCCAAAGATGAATGGTGTTGTTGAAGCTGCTAACAAAAACATCAAGAAGATTATGCAAAATATGTCCGCCAACCATAAAGATTGGCCTAACCTATTGCCTCTTACTCTGTTAGCCTACAGAACCTCAATGCGCACTTCTAATGGGGCAACCCCCTACGCATTAACCTATGGGATGGAAGTCGTGCTCCCCATAGAAGTTGAAATGGAATCCCTCATAGTGTTGATAGACGCTCAGCTGGATGAAGACCAATGGATACAAGACATGTATCACCAATTGTCTCTAATAGACAAAAGACGAATCGCGACTATCTTCCATGGTCAGTTATACCAACAAAGGATCGCCAGATCCGACAACAAAAAAGTCAGGCTACGGCAGTTTAAACAACATGACTTGGTTTTGAAGAAAATCCTTGACAACCAAGATCAATCTAAGGGAAAATTCGCTCCTAACTAGGAAGGCCCGTTTGTTGTCAAGGAAGTATTGACAGGAGGTGCTCTTAGATTACAAGAAATGGAGGGCGATGAATTTCCACACATCAAACACCGTGAAACGGTACTATGTCTGAAGTTGTCATCAAGCAAACACCCTGGTGTTGGAACATCAGATCACCAGTAATTCCGGTTCTTTAACCCTTTACCACATACAACTTTTCTACACTTTGCCCCTCAGGGAAACATACTTTTCAATCCAGCAGCCTGGCTCCTCTGCGTTCCTACGACTTAGGTCATCCCACCATGGATTGAACCTCTCGCGTTTGCAGTTTGGCTACCCATACATGGGATCAAACTTCTCCTACCTACAGTTTATCCGCAACCTAGTATTAAACTTTTTCCTCCCTGCACTCTGACCTGCACATGGGATTACACTTTTCTACTCGCCCTGAGGGGTGAATTACGTTGACCTGATCTCCTCTTTAATAGGAGTACGTAGGCAACCATTTCATATGGCCCGGTCACAATAAAACAAAAACAACAAAAACATTTCTACCCTTACAAAAATAACAAAAAAAACATTCTTACACCATTTCTGCCATATACAACGTTGAACCTCTTACACCAGGTTCTAACTACGCAGACCTGATCTCCTCTTCAATAGGAGTACGTAGGCAACCATTCATGGTTTGGTCTCACCCCCTACCAAAACACAAACCCTTGTCAGTTGGTACTGGGATCAAACATCAATCCACTACATTTCATTCGGCTTCAGACCAAAGGGATGAAATTACCTGAACTCCTCCCAAATAGGAGATTCGGCGACCATCTAAGCTGCGGTCATACCTCGAAGAGTAACACCAATCCATAAGAGATGGAATTAACTAGGCTTCTCCTAAATAGAAGTGCTGGCGACAATCTGTGGTGCGGTCAATCTCAGAGAGGAAAGCCACACTCCTCTCCACATTTTTATACAGAAACCAGTCCCAAGACACCAAAGATGGTAGGGATACATAAAGATCAATGATCCATTCTGAACTATCCAGAGACAACTCAATGTCCATCCACCCAGGAGGAATTCAGAATACATCAAGATCACAAGTCCTGAAGCTGCAGGCAAAATATCAATCAAGTATTCAAGCATATCTAAAAGGGAAGTGATCAAAAATATATTTCTCTATCATATATATAATGTTGTTTGATATACACAATGTAAATTGTACATGACAAAATGGCTACGCTAGTCTATGCAGGAAAATATAAATCCATCTACAAATCAGCGTGTATGCGAGTTAACAAACCCAACATGGTGTCCCTCTTAGAAGAAGGAGGTAAAGCTGTGGTCTCCTGTATGAGGACATCTACACGACCCAACAAATCTGCAGCCATCTGTATGGTGACCATATGATCATCAATATAAGTACTCATCTCTACGATCATGCCAGTGGTAAGGGACCTCACTGCAGTACTATCTGTGACGGCTACATCCCGGGCAGATATAGCACTATCCCGCTCAACTATCACTGCATCTCTGGCTAATCTAGCCTCATCCCGCTCAGCAGTAGGATGTTAACCGCAGGGTCTCTGCTACAATCATAGGTATAATGGTGCGACCCTTCCTGAGAGCTCTCACCGCCATGATGACACCTATGTCTATCTCATCCATATACTGTGGCATATAGACGTACGACAGTACGCATAACAGCAGTACATCAACCCTGGCCAAACGCCAGTGATCCTCCGGTGCGGTAAAATCCCTGAAATGCCGTGAATAGCTATCCTTAGAGCCAAATCTGTCAAACAGAAAACGCTGGGATATCACGTGGCCAGATGTCATCTCATTCAGCACCACTCTGCGCCGCAATCCAGTGAGAGTCATGAACCATCTACTCATGTCTCCCAAAGACATATGCACGCAAGGTTTGTCTAATGGCATCATCGTCAATCGTGCATACTCCTTTAGAGTAGGAGTCAACTCATGGGTCCCGAATCGGAAGACCTGCCTATCTGGTACCCAATGCTCTAGCATCTCATCCATGAACCCTACGGGAACCTGAAACATTAATATGGTCATGATATGCTGTAACAAATGATCTACACTCACCCTGTCTACTGATGACATGCTATCATACCAGGATCGCATACCCAATGCCACCAATGATGGTGGGGTATGATCTATACGGCTAACTGTCGAAGAAGACATCTGTACGGGCCGTGTCATAAGACCATCCAGGGGTCAATGTCGAATATCTCTGGACATACATACATATGCATAACATGATACATGCATAGCAGATAATAGATGGCAATATGATACAGGGAATGAAAAAAAATTGTGCATACATTCCTAAGTATATCATCATCTAATACATCATCTCTGTACAGCTACAAATACAGAGAAATAGGGCACAGACGCCCTACTACTAAAAGAGGCCTATCAAAAGATATAGCGAGAATGGGGCACAGCCACCCAATATCTAACAGAGGCCTATCAAAAGATATAATGAGAATACACATCAGAAGAAGATAATGGTGTCGATGTCCACATCATCAATCCTATCCACCCGATGTAACTCCTCCTGAGTCACTGAATCTCTATCAACAGGGATGTCAGGCCTATGTAAAAGAGGATCTGCACTGGGAAAACCAAATGGGTCATCCGAGGGGCCAGCACCTGAGCTGAAAGGATTAAATGAAGCCGCCTCTGCCGGATCTCTGCCCAAATACCGAATAAATATGTGTGCCTAGTCCAACTACCAGGTCAAACTATCAATCTGTGTCATATGAGTCGGATCTCGAACACAAGATATCCAATCCGTCATCATCACGGATCCTGGAACCATATCCCCCACTAAACTGTGTAGCGCAGGACTGAGCTCCGATAGTACGAGGTATCCACCAACGCTGGAACGTCTCCTGAGTGCAAGGAGACCTCGGATAATGCAAAATTGTCAACCCCCAACAATGGGATATCAGTGACGGTGACTGCGATACAGGCCAATGACTCCTAACAGGAGGCAAGATCGGCATAAAAATCTCCCCTGTGGTGCTCCTAATAGCACGCTCTCCTAAATAGAACTCCCAACCTCCATCTGTGAAGAGAGGAACTCTCCTGGTGGAAATCACGTACTCGACTCCAGTCGGGTATCCATCCTCAAAGCCGATGGTCAAGTGTTTCCCTGAATAGGGAATCCATGTGATGGTATCAGCTGTCAACAACTCCAGCTACATATGGTAGTGAGTGAAACCCTCAGCTATAGGGACCTCCGACAAAATGGAGTGATGTCATCGTCGTCCTCGTGGATATGTATCTCAGCCTAACACACTCATAGGACGCAAGTATGGGAGCCTCTCATAGGCCCAAAACTTCCAAAGACAATGGAAAAATACCTGTAACACCCCTATGTGGGCCCCACCCATCCGGCTCGATCCAGTTCGAGTTGCAAAGGAGTTCTTGCGAACTAGAAAGGTCAATTCGAGAATAAAAATGCCAGGCGATTGAGCAAAACAGCATACAATCCTGGTCTTCTTAGATGAAACTTTGAGTCTGTACATCGCTAATTGGTAGCCACTCTAACACGAGGTATACCCTGCCAATGATCTCATTTGTCATAAATCACATCCGGCAATACCTCGTACAGGTCCGATGCCGCCAACCCCGGGTCATTACTCTTAAAGATCAACGTGAGTCCCCGACGGGGGTTACAACGTGAGTCCCTGACGGGGGTTACAATGTGAGTCCCCGACGGGGGTTACAACGTGAGTCACCGACGAGGGTTACAACGTGAGTCCCCAACGTGTGTTACAATGTAGGTCCCCGACGGGGGTTACAATGCATGCTCATCCGTTGACACAACGTGAGTCCCCAACAGGGGTCACAACACAATGTTCCATTGATTTACACATCAGTGAAGGTCAAACAACCTTGACAATCTACCCACAGAGTTTCAGCCGTTGATTCACATGTCAGCGAAGGTCAAGCAACCTTGACAGTATATCCCACAGGATTTTTCAGCCGTTGATTCACATGTCGGTGAAGTACATGTCAACGAAGGTCAGGCATCCCTGACAACATTTGTTGTTGGCAGTAAATCTGACAGAATCTTGACATGTCCTGGAGATACCAACCAGGAAAAGTTAATGTTATCAAGGAGGATTGATGATGGAATATGTTATACACATCCTCAAGCAGACCAAGCTTTATCCCCATAGATCTCTTACACATAAGAGGTACATCTTCAGGATCAAGTCATTATAAAAGACACAGGACTTTGGTGATAACTCCAACATCAACATCCTAACAGATTCGGATTACGCATCAAATCTGGTCAGCATTGCCTATCCCCAGTTGAAGCAACAGGGAGCTAGCAACGTATGTTGGGCTACAACCCCATATACATGCATCATACATTTGCCTCATCTTGCTACATACAGTACCATGTTTGTCTTATTGCATTTCAAGTGTCTAGGATTCTTTATCCTACCCATACATCTCCATGCATGAGTATGATAAAGAGGGGCATCTGTAGACACTCGAAATTTTCTGTACTACTGTCACTAACATTGCAAGAAGACAGATTCATCTTTTAAGAGGGAACCCTAAAAGACATTCCATATCCATACCGGATACTACCAGAAGTTCAGCATCAACCCCAGAACACACACTGGGAGTAACAATTCCAACCTCGGAGATAACCCCGAGACGTGCAGATCCAATATCGGAATACACACTGGAGAAGAATGATTAATCTCGGAGATAACCTCGAGATATATAGTCTCAGTCCCCAACCATGGGAATAGCCACCAACCTTGGTGATAACCCCAAGGAATACAATTTCAGCGATAACCTCGGAAATGCTTATTTCAAATGCGACCAGCTTCAATATTGGTGCTTATAACGAGATACACTATACCAACCTGACAATAACACCGGGAGGACAGGCACACCTCAAAGATGACAACGAGGATCTTCAACAAATGCAGCAGTCCAATCTCAGTGAAGCTCTGAGCAACGTCTGCTTTATCATCCCAAACCGGCGATAACACCGGTGAGGGGCAACATCGTCATCTAGCCAATGCGATGCCACGCCATGTCATCTCAACATCTCTACACAATGATGTCCCACAAGACTAACCAATCCCGAGTGACTATTGTGCGGGGTAACGGATAGAATTTGAAGCTTGAAGACTGGAGGGCATCGTCCCATCTTGAATGACTTCGTACAAACTCTAATCCTATGCCATTGTATAACTCTCGATAATGGCGGTCTGAAATAGGTCCTATATACCTCAATCGGATGCCTGGATTGCAGTTTTGAAAGTTCGAATGGACATTACAGTGTTCGAGTGCACGTACTACGAGATGACCTGAACAGAAAAACTCGGGCCCACCCGGGTTGCCTCTGGTACACCTGCGGCTCCATCCTCTATAAATAGAGGGCTTGGGGTGGCCATTTTGTAAGAGAAAACGGCGAGGAAGCCCTGCCCAATTTGCTCTGCACTCACCCCATACAGTGTACTTTCTCATTTTAAACACCTGTGAGCTCACATATAGCCTCTTTTGTACCTACAAAAGCTAGTGTTTACCCATTTTAAAGATATAGAAGTCTTCTTTGGTAGTCAACTATAAGCCTTCTCACACACTTTAAAGCTTTTCTCTTCATCTCTGCACACACCCTTCTTCATATTGAGAGTCGTGTTGTGCGCATTTGCCCGGACTTTAGTCCGCGGTTTGCATTTTAGTTTTTATATATATATATATATATATATATATATATATATATATATATATATATATATATATTAAAGCAGTAAACGCTCCAGACCGAAGTCTAGGCTCATCGAACAAAGTTCGACACACAGTTAATATATATATATATATATATATATATATATATATATATATATATATATATATATATATATATATATATATAAGCGAGTAAACGCTCCAGACCGAAGTCTAGGCTCATCGAACAAAGTTCGACACACAATTAATATATATAAATATATATATATATAAGCGATAAATGCATCGAATAGAGTTCGACAACAGTTCATATATAAATATATATATATATATATATATATATATATATATATATATATATATTTCGTCCCACCTGGAGTTTACTTCGTGGTGGTTGATCGTTTTTACAACTTTATTTACGTTTCGTCCTGGCTGGAGTTTACTTCGTGACAGTTGATCGCTTTGTACAACTTTATTTATATTTTGTCCCGCCTGGAGTTCCCTTCGTGGCGGTTGATCGTATTTACAGCTTTATTTATGTTTTGTCCCGCCTGGAGTTTCCTCCGTGGCGGTTGATAGCTTTTACAGTTTTATTTACATTTCTGATCCCCCGTGGAGGTGCTTCGTGGTTGGTGATCATGTCTGTATATATATATTTATAGCTTTTATATATATATATATATATATATATATATATATATCCGCTTACTGCTTTTATACAAATTGTGGTATCTTGTGCGCCTAGGAATCATGTGATCACACTTAATAAAATGGGAGTGTAAAAGGTGTCAATTACTATTGAGCATCGGGGTTTGAAAAACCTCTTTTATAAAACATCATTGCCATATCTTGCCTAAAACTGAATTTTTACATAAATTCAAACCCTGTGTATATAGGTACGAACGAGGCCTCGCACTACTTCCAAATAACAACACATTGACCCAGACACACACATATTCAGATAATAGTTTCTTGAAAAGAGGCGGTCACCGTGGTAACACGGATGTCAGGGGGTGCCTAACACCTTCCCTCCGCATAACCAAGTCTCTGGACCCTAATAATCTCGGTTTCACCGTCCCGTTTAGCAGTGTCACATCACTGGGTCAATGTGCAAACCTTTTCTCGGTTGTGTTGGTACAACCATTTAAAAAACCAACTGGCGACTCTTAACAGTCCATCGTCGACATTATACATGTCGGACCTTTTTTACTTGTTTTTTCAAACATATCTCACCTAAAATGAGAACACCAAAGAACAAGTAACGGAAATGGACATCTAAAAATCTTGGCGTTGACATCGTGGTTCTGTTGCGATAAAGGCTTGGTCAGTGGATCTGCAACATTATCATCTGTTGGCACTCTTCCTATTTGTACATCTCCTTTATCAATGATTTCACGGATGAGATGGTACTGCCTAAGTATATGCTTGGATCGTTGTTGAGATCTGGGTTCCTTAGCATATGTAATGGCTTCATTATTATCACAGTATAGCTTAACTGGATCAACAATGGTTGGAACAACACCAAGTTCAGTGACAAACTTTTTAATCCATATAGCCTCCTTGGATGCATTAGAAGCAGCAATATACTCAGCCTCTGTTATAGAATCAGCTGATGTCTCTTGCTTCGAACTCTACCAGCTAACATCACCACCATTAAGGCAAAACACAAAACCTGACTAAGACTTATAGTCATCATTGTCAGTCTGAAAACTAGCATATGTGTAACCCTTTATTGTAAGGCCCCAACTTTTATAAATAAATATTAATTTTCTCGAAATATATTTTTGAATATTATGGTGTGGAGTTTGATATAATGTTATAATTGTGGGTAATATTTACAAATTTTGTAAAGTAAACAAGTGATTATAAAATATTCGATTGGTCGGGGAATATTCTTTTTGTCGTGGAATATCCGTTCGACGACACGATCATTAGTGGACCCCACAACAGAATTATTGTCGGAGTTAGAAAACGAAAGAAATATCTTTTTATAAAAATAACGGCGAAAGTTTTACCGTTAATTGTTGAAATACCCGGTGGTAAAAGTACAATAATACGCGTGGTTGCATAGTAGCACACGGTATTGTATAGTATCTTGGATTATTGATGCTTACATAAGAAGTCACTACTCAATAATTATTACAGTAATTACTGTTCAATATTTTATTTTATTGATTCAATAATTACTACGTTGATATTTTATATTATTGATTCAATAATTGTCATTTCACAGTATTTCAAATTATCAAATCAATAATTCATATTGTTTGAATAATATTATTATTTGCATTATTGAAAATGTCTAGAAAGTCCTGTCGAGGAAAGGGGTTTGGTCACCTAATTGCGCGCCAATAGAGAGAAATCCTTATCGGAAATCCCCCTCTTTCATGAGAACGACCTGGTTATCAATATTGTAATTTTGTAATATTATTTGTGAATAATTAATTATTGATATATATGATAAAAAAATATTTATTCAATGTGGATTTAAACTAAGGAATTTTTAGCATGTTACATTTGTTGAAAGTTGGTATTTTATCTTTTTCGATAAAATAATTCATTCAAATATATTATTATAATATTACATTATGGTAGTATGATGTGATTATATAATAGTACGTTTTTTATAATTTGAATGGTAATATTATTATAGTAAATCCATGGTATAAAAGTAAAAGGAGGTGGAAGAGAATAAATTGAATCTGAATTCATATGATGTAAGCGATGATGTCATCAGATGATGAGGTAAGCAATGATGTAATATGATCGATGATGTAAGCGATGATGTCATAAATTATGGCAAAAAGACTATTTTACCCTTACTCTACCAAGCCTATAAATAGAAGCTCATTTCTTCATTATTTTTCACGAATTCATTCAAGCTATAGAGAGAGAAAGTATAGAGAGAATAAGAGAGAAAGAAGAAGATTATTTTGTTACTACACTATTGCAATATCCAATCTCCTACTAAGGTAAGGGGTATTATTTCTTTCGTATTCGTAAGTGATATTATTCTTGTTCAATATTCGTAAGAAATAATATTTTCTTCCATACTCTGTAGTATGTAAGTAATATTATTTCATTTCATATTTCTAATTCTACACTTATGTTGATAAGTATTGCTTCTATACTCCATGAAATTTGTAGAATATCCTTGATATTTGCGCTTAATCCAGTATCTTTTCCTGGAAATATTATTTTGAGCATTCTTGATAAATTTTAATCTTTTCATGCCAGGGTACTATTCACAGGTTACTATTCCTAAAATACTATTCACGAGGTACTATTCACTCAGTTACTATTAACGAAGTACTATTCACGGGGTACTATTCATGATAAAAAATTGATTTCTTTTCTGTCCAAATTATTTTTGATACAATATTATTCTTGAATTTTACTCCACAAAGCAGTATCATGTTGACAATTTGGACATTATTGAATTCTGGATAAATTGAATTATAAATCTTTAAAATTTATCATTGCTCTCATTTAATTGAATTCTTATATCATTGTCATCATCCTCATGTTTATATTGTGATGAAAGTCATCTTTGGCCGTAGTGCATAGATGGACTGTTGATTGGTATGATTATGACCAGGGATCATTCGGTATAATCATGACCCGAAATGTTACAAATGATGTGGTAAAAGTCCTCATTGGCCCGTAGTGTATTGATGGACAGTTGTTGGTATGATCATGACCATTGGTGATACTAATGAATATCATTGGCCCGTAGTGCAGGAATGATTCGATGATGTGAATTATTTATTAAGTCGAGTCTCAGCGATAAAATTGTTGATACACTTTTTAAATCATAGAAGATAGTAGATATCATGCTCTACTTGACTCTTCTAATAGATTGCTTGTTCCACTGCAGTTAAACTTGATGTTTATTATATTTTATCAGTTTAACACTGTTGAAGGCTAACGATAATTTATTCTGCATTATCTTAGTTATAATATTTCTTAATGGGCTAGTTGAACTCACCCTTTGCTTTCATTGTTCTCTTCAGGAAATGAGAACATAGCTGGGACGAGTCAGGAAATAGAGTGACGGTCCAGATAGGTGGCTATAGTAGTCCTCACTATTATGTGAAATAATGTGGTAATAATTGTAATGAAGACTTTATTTGAGTTTGGAAACTCTCTACGAGACATTATCCGTGTTGAAACTCTCAGTTATGTTTTGTCGTACTGTATAAAAGAAGTTTGTTTTTAAATTTTGTACCATGTATTTGGCGACTCAAGATGGGTGATGTATACCTATTTTGGGGGCGTCACAATTGGTATCAAAGCTTAGAGATATGATCCCTGACTGAGATGTGAGACTAGAACTTGGAGGGGAGAGACGGGTAATTTCTTTGCTAGTATGACCTATATAAGTTTAATTATTATTTAATTTGTTGGTCAGAATATAGGAATAATATGTGGCATGTCAATTAACCCTTATTTTATGGCAGTGTTAGAAAATGACATCTGAGAATATTGAGATTACCAATGGAGCACAGGAGACCGTTGAGTCATCACAGATCAATACCCAGGATAATGTGCATCAGGAAGGCAATAATCCTCAGGTAAACAACAACACCACCGACAAAATGATGAACGACGGAATGTTCAGAAGCTTTCTACAATTCATGAAACATCAAGCGAGAGAGACTCCTATTCAAAATATAGGTGGAAACACTGGCAACTCTCGGATGGTCACGGCTAAGCAGTTCAAGGAGCTGGGACCACCGGAGTTTGTGGGAGAGCCAAAACCACTTAAGGCGGAGGCATGAATAAAGAAGATCACCAAGATATTTGATGTCTTGGGATGCTCCGAGGAGCAAAAGGTTCCCTTTGCCACCTTCATGTTACGAGGAGAGGAAGATTAATAGTGGGAATTTGTAAAGCGTACTCAACCTGCCGCATTGAAGATGTCTTGGGAGAAGTTCTAAGAACTGTTCAACGACAAGTACTTTCCCAAAAGAATTCGTCACATGAAAGAGGTAGAGTTTATCAAGATAGAGCAAAATAATATGACCGTGTCACAGTACGAAGCTAAGTTTGCCGAGTTGTCCCGGTTTGCGTCCCATTTGGTTGATAATGAGGAGAGAATGATGTGGATGTTTCTAAGAGGTTTAAAACCTAGAGATACAGCAATACCTAATTTCTCACAAACTGTGTTTGTAGTCAGATGTTGTAAATAGGGCTCAGTTATTGGAGCGCTATAATGAGTTAACCCAACCAAGAGAAAGCACCCGGCAAATCGATAATACTAGTGGTAGCAGTCATCGAAGCAGTGACAACAAACGTGGAGGGAATTAACATGCCAGAAATGGTAACCACTTCAGTGGTAATCATGGCCAAGATAATAGAAGTGGAAATTTCAAGAAGAGAAAATTTAATAATGATGGAAAGACGTCAGCACCAGCACCTGTTGTTAAGGAAGGAGAACGACCGCCGGTCGTGTGTTACAAATGTAGAGGGGAGGGACACATCAGTCCAAACTATACGCAGCAGTCCAAAGCATGTTACAATTGTGGAAGAGAAGGTCACCTAGCCCGATTTTGTCATGCACCAAAGTCAAGTCCAACTGGGATGGAGGCATCAAAGGCTATCCCAGACAAGATAAAACCGGTAGTTCAAGGAATAGCGTTTGTTGTAACCTCCCAAAAAGCGAGGAATCCAAACGAGGTGATCACGGGTAAACTAATCATAAACTCTAGCGAAGTCTATACCTTATTTGATACTGGTTCTACCCATTCTTTTATTTCTCCTACTTGCGTTCAATGTTTAAATTTAACTCCGGAGGAATTAGACTTTGATTTATCTGTTGAAACTCCGTTGGGAGAAACCTTCATTACATCCACTGTTTATAAGTCTTGTTTGATTCAAATCGGTAATCACAAGTTACCTATCGATCTTATCTCTTTGAAAATACTTGCATTTGATGTGATTTTAAGGATTGATGGTTAACTACTCATCATATTAAAATTGATTGTTTTCGTAATATTCCTAACCAACCTATTTTGCGAATTCAAGCAACCAAACCACTAAAGTCAATCACTGTCATATCAAGCCACGAAGCTATTCGTTTATTGAAAAACGAATGTCAAGCTTTCTTAGCCCATGTCACGGATTTAAACAAAAATATGTAAGATTTGAATGATATTTCTATTGTTAATAAATTTCCTGACGTATTCCCTGAAGAACTTCCTGGCCTACCCCCAGAGCGAGAAATTGAATTTTGTATCGTCCTTGAACCAGGTACAAAACCCATTTCCAAAGCCCCATATCGAATGGATCCTATTGAACTTCAGGAGTTAAAAACCCAACTGCAAGAATTATTAGACATCTGCTTCATTCGTCCTAGTATGTCTCCTTGGGGTGCTCCTATTCTATTTGTAAAGAAAAAGATGGAAGTATGCGACTTTGTATTGACTATCGGGAGTTGAATCATGTCACCGTCAAAAATAGGTACCCATTGCCTCGCATTGATGACATGTTTGACCAGTTGTAAGGTGCCAAATTCTTTTCAAAGATCGATCTTTCCTTCAGGATATCATTAGTTGAAGATTAAAACTGATGACATTCCAAAGACTGCTTTCAGAACTCGTTACGGGCATTATGAATTCCTAGTCATGTCTTTTAGATTGACTAATTCTCCCGCTGCCTCCATGGATATGATGAACCGAGTATTTAAGGAATATTTGGATCATTTTGTTGTTGTCTTTATTGATGACATCCTCATATACTCCAAAAGCCGTGAAGATCATGAGCAACACTTGAGGCTGATACTCCAAAAGCTTCGTGAAAATAAGTTATATGCCTAGTTGAAGAAATGTGAGTTCTGGCTTGAGGAAGTAGCATTCCTTGGGCACGTGATATCAAACCACGGAATATTTATTGACCCAACGAAGATTGAAGCAATTCAAAGCTGTGAGCAACCTAAGTCAGTGACCGAAGTACGTAGCTTTCTGGGCTTAGCTGGTTATTATCGGAGATTCGTAGAAGGATTTTCTCGAATCCCTACTCCATTAACTCAGCTGACTCGAAAAGATATAAAATTCGGTTGGAGCGAGGAATGTGAGAAGAATTTTCAAGAACTCAAGAGGAGACTCATTTTAGCACCTATTTTGACAATACCATCTGGTACGGAGGGATATGTCATCTATAGTGATGTTTCAGGCAAAGGTTTAGGATATGTTCTCATGCAACATGGGAAGGTCATAGCCTATGCCTCGCGACAACTCAAAAATAATGAGAGGAATTATCTTACTCGTGATCTAGAGTTGGCGGCTGTCATTTTCGCACTTAAAATCTGGAGGCATTACCTGTATGGGGGAGAAGGTGGAGATCTTTACAGATCATAAAAGCCTCAAATATTTCTTCACTCAAAAGGAACTCAGCATGCGGTAACGACGTTGGCTTGAACTGTTGAAAGATTATGATCATACTATTCAATACCATCCTGGAAAAGCGAACGTGGTAGCTGACGCATTGAGTAAAAGATCATATGCATGTATGAGTGTGATATTGTCAACTCAAAGGCCCATTTTGTATGACTTGCAAAGGATGGAGATAGAGATAAAGACTCTAAGGACCCACGTGATGATGGCAAATATACGAGTATAACCTAATTTAATCGATAAAGTTAAAGTTGCTCAAATTACAGACCTGGAGTTGATGTGTATGAAGAAGAAAAGTGCAAGAAGGTGCTATTCTAGAATTAAGAATTGTTGAAGAAGGAATACTTTGAGTCAACTCCAGACTTTGTGTTCCTAACGACCCTGATTTAAAGTATAAAATCATGATGGAGGTGCACAACACACCGTTTACAATCCATCCTGGGAGTACCAAAATGTATCATGATATTCGACATACATTTTGGTGGAACAATATGAAGAGAGAGAGATAACAGAGTTTATCTCAAGGTGTCTAACGTGTTAAGGCGGAGCATCAAGTGCCAAAAGGTCCATTATAACCACTTGAAATTCCAGAATGGAAGTGAGAGCACATTATCACGGATTTCGTTACTGGTCTTTCCAAGGTTTCTCAAGGTATAGATGCAATTTGGGTTATTATTGATAGATTGACCAAGTCTGCTCATTTCTTACCTATACAAGAAACTTATTCACTTGAACGTCTTGCTCATATGTACATAAATGACATTGTAAGACTGCATGGTATGCCAGTATCCATAGTTTCTGATCGAGACCCAAGATTCACTTCACAGTTTTGGGTTAGTTTGTAAAAAGTTATGGGCACGGATTTACAATTTAGTTTAGCATATCATTCTTAGACGGACGGGCTGTCGGAGAGGACTATTCAAACTCTGGAAGATCTATTAAGACTCTGTGTCCTTGACTTTAAGGAAGTTGGGACAAGTTCTTATCATTGGTGGAATTCTCCTACAACAACAGTTATCAAGCAAGTATTGGAATGGTTCCGTTCGAGGCCTTGTATGGGAGAAAATGTTGTTATCCAGTATGTTGGGATGAGGTGGGTGAAGCAACGTTGTTGGGACCAGAATTGGTACGTATGACTACGAAAAAGATCCAAATGATTTGATAACGTATAAAGACCTCGCAAGATCGACAAAAGAGTTATGCTGATCTTCATCAAAAGAACATGGAATTCAATGCTGAAGAACATGTGTTATTACGTGTTGCTCCATGGAAAGGAGTTACAAAATTTGGAAAGAGAGGAAGGCTCAATCCTCGATTCATTGGCCCATTTGAAATCCTCGATCGAGTAGGAACCGTGGCTTATAGACTCGCCTTACCTCCAAGTATGTCTCGTGTTCATAACGTTTTTCACATATCCATGTTACGTAAATATGTGGAAGACCCAAACCACATTATTGAGTTAGAACCAGACGAAATAGCGGAAGATTTAATGCATAAAGTCAAAGTCAAAGGTTATACCTCAAGTCAAAGTTTTGTGGAGAAACCACGATGTTGAGGAAATGACCTGGGAGTTAGAATTTGAAATGAAGTCAAGATATCCTCACCTCTTCGACATACCAGGTACGTACCTTAATTTTAAGGACGGAATTTCATAAGAATGAGAAGTTGTAAGGCCCCAACTTTTATGAATAAATATTAATTTTTTCGAAATATATTTTTGAATATTATGGTGTGGAGTTTGATATAATGTTATAATTGTAGGTAATATTTACAAATTTTGTAAAGTAAGCAAGTGGTTATAAAATATTCGATTGGTCGGGGAACATTCTTTTTGTTGGGGAATATCCGTACGACGACACGATCATTGGTGGACCCCACAAAAGATTATTGTCGGAGTTAGAAAACGACAGAAATATCATTTTATAAAAATAACGACGAAAGTTTTACCGTTAACTGTTGAAATACCCGGTGGTAAAAGTACAGTAATACATGTGGTTGCATGGTAACACACTGTATTGTACAGCATCTTGGATTATTGATGCTTACATAAGAAGTCACTACTCAATAATTGTTACAGTAATTACTGTTCAATATTTTATTTTATTGATTCAATAATTGCTACATTGATATTTTATATTATTGATTCAATAATTGTCATTGCACAGTATTTTAAATTATCAAATCAATAATTCATATTATTTGAATAATATTATTATTTGCAATGTTCTAAAAGGCGCTAGGCGGGAGGCGGGCAGCCGAGGGGGGCCTAGCGCCTAGGGGGCCTAGGCGGGGCTGGGCGGGGCCTAGGCGGGATTTTTTATTTTAAGGTAATTTTAATATTTTATCTTACATTTATCCAAACAAAATAATAATATAAAGCATAACAATCTATAATAAAGATAATAAAGGTCTTTTCTTAAAGTTCAAACACATATCCATATTGCTAATGTCAAAGTTCAAACACAAACATGCAATTGTTCAAAGTATAAACATATTTTTAACGTATTATTTTTATTTATAAATAAAATTGCTATTAAATAATAAATTTTAAAATTTCAAGAATTTAATTCAGTAATAAAACTTCAGAAACTAAACATAAATTTAAGAATTATAAAATAGAATTAAACTAAATATTACAAATGTATCCTCATTTATATAATTTGAAGTTGGTACAAGTTCAAAAAATTACAACTATAATAAAATTATTCATTTGACTTGATATTGTTCACTTCTTGTTGTGATTTGATATGCTACAACCTGTACTATGAATATGGTAATCATTAGAAAAATAAATATATCAAGATTTGGTTTGGGTAATTATTAAAATAAAAAAAAATCTCCGCCTAGAACCCGCCTAATTTTCTAGAGGATTTTTTTTGTCGCCTTAGGCATAGGTGAGGCGCCTTGGGGCTTATAGGCGCCAAGGGGGGGCCTAGGTCCTAGGCGGGGCGCCAAGAGGAGGCCTAGCGCCTAGGCGGGGCCTAGGCGGACCTAGGCGGGGATTTTTAGAACAGAGATTATTTGTATTATTGACAATGTCTAGAAAGTTCTGCCGAGGAAAGGGGTTTGGTCACCTAATTGCGCGCCAATAGGGAGAAATCCTTATCGGAAAGCCCCCTCTTTCCTAAGAACGACCTGGTTGTCAATATTGTAATATTATTTGTGAATAATTAATTATTGATATATGATAAGAAAATATTTATTCAATGTGGATTTAAACTGAGGAATTTTTAGCATGTGACATTAGTTGAAAGTTGGTATTTTATCTTTTTCGATAAAATAATTCATTCAAATATATTATTATAATATTACATTATAGTAGTATGATGTGATAATATAATAGTACGTTTTTTATAATTTGAATGGTAACATTATTATAGTAAATTCATGGTATAAAAGTAAAAGGAGATGGAAGAGAACAAATTGAATCTGAATTCATATGATGTAAGCGATGATGTCATTAGACGATGAGGTAAGCGATGATGTCATCGGACGATGAGGTAAGTAATGATGTAATATGATCGATGATGTAAGCGATGATGCAATAAATTATGGCAAAAAGACTATTTTACCCTTACTCTGCCAAGTCTATAAATAGAAGCTCATTTCTTCATTATTTTTCACCAATTCATTCAAGCTATATAGAAAGAAAGTATAGAGAGAACAAGAGATGTAAGACCCCAACTTTTATGAATAAAGAATAATTTTCAAGAAATATATTTTTGAATATTATGGTGTGGATTTGATATAATGTTATAGTTGTGGGTAATATTTACAAATTTTGCAAAGTAAGCAAGTGGTTATATAATATTCGATTGGTCAGGGAATATTCATACGACGACACAATCATTGATGGACCCCACAACGGAAGTATTGTCGTAGTTAAAAAATGACAAAAATATCTTTCTATAAAAATAACGGCGGGGGTGTTACCGTTAAAACTGTTGAACTACCCGGTAGTAAAAGTACAGTAATACGCGTGGTTGCATAGTAGCACACGATATTGATTATTGATGCTTACGTGAAAAGTCACTCAGTTATACTCAATTATTGCTACAGTAATTGCTGCATTATATCTCTCATATTATTGATTCAATTATTGTTACAGTATTATCTACATAATATGATATATTATTAAATCAATAATTGAAACGACAAAGTTATTCATATTATTATTTGTAATATTGACATTGTCTAGAAGTTCTGTCAAGGAGAGGTTTGGTCACCTAATTGCGCGCCAATAAGGAGAAATCCTTATCAGAAAGCCCCCTCTTTCCTGGGAACGACCTGGTTGTTAAATATTGTGAATTATAATATTAATGATGAATAAGTTCGTGTTGATTAAAGATGAATTTTATAGTTCCATTGTGTTGGACTTATTTGTGTTAGTATAATTGATGTCTGGAGGTTATATTGTTCAATTAGGTATTCGGGAAACTTTTCGTGTCAGAGTACTATTCACGAGTTACTATTCATGAGTTACTATTAACGAGTTACTATTCATGAGTTACTATTCACGATGTCACTATTCACGGGGTACTATTCACCCGTAAGATATATTTCTGTTCGGTCCAAATCATTTTTTGGTACAATATTATTCCATGAGGAGATGTGCTAATTTTTCAGACCGTTAATTGAAGATATAATAGTAAATCAATATGGACCGCTGGTGGAAAGTATAATAGTAAATCAATATGGATCGCTGGTTTAAAGTTTTAATAGTAAATCAGTATGGACCGTTGCTTTAAGTTTTAATAGTAAACCAATATGGACCGTTCATGAATTAGTTACTATTCAGTCCATTCTCCTATAAATAGAATCTCATTCTTTCATTATTTCTTACGAATTCACTGAAACTCGAGAGAGAGAAACTATAGAGAGAAAGAAGAAAAGTATTCTGCTACTTCACTACTTCAGTATTAAGTTTTTCTAAGGTAGGGAATATTATTTGTTGTACTCATAAGGGGTATTCTTTCTTTCTTATTCATGAAGAAAACTTCTGTTATTCCATTCTTTATTATTCTGTTGGAATAACCTGTATACGCGGGATACCCTATACTTGGTGAAATTCTTCTGTTATTCCATTCTTATTATTCTGTTGGAATAACCTGTTTATGCGAAGTACCACATACATGGTGAAATTCTTCTAATATTTCGTTCTATATTATTCTGTCAGAATATCCTGTCTGTGCGTTTACGCCGGACCAGGTTCCATTATTTATTATTCTGTCGGAATATCTTGTCTTTGCGTTTACGCCGAACCTGGTTCCGTTATTTATTATTCTATTGGGAATAACCTGTCGGTGTAGTCTATCGCACGCATAGTGAATCCTTCTGTTATTCCATTCTTTATTATTCTGTTGGAATAACCTGTCTGTGTGGATTACCATTGCATGGTGAATCATCCTTTGTATTCATTCCTTATTAAATTGTGGAAATGATCTGTATACGTGGATTACTGTATGGCGGATGAAAATCCATTTGCAGTTTCATATATTCTATTATACTCAGTTGGTTAAAGCTTTGGCTTCTATACTCCATGAAATTAGTGGAATATCCTTGATATCTGCGCTTCATCCAGTATCTTTTCATGGAAATATTCTTCTGAGCATTCTTGAATTTTACTGCACAAATCAGTATCATGTTGACAATTTGGACGTTATTGAGTTTAGGATAAATTAACCTATAAATCTTTAAAATTTATTCTTGAACTTGTTTTATTGAATTGTCATCATCCTCATGCTTATATTATGTTAAAAGTCATCTTTGGCTTACGTGCATAGATGGACTTGGTATGATAATGACCAGGGATTATTTGGTATAATCATGACCGTAATATGACGAATGATGTGGTAAAAGTTCTCATTGGCCTGTAGTTCATTGGTGGACAATTGTTGGTATGATTATGACCAGGGATTATTCGGTATAGTCATGACCATTGTTGATAACATGAATATCCTTGGCCGTGGAGCGGGGATGATTCGATTTTATTTATTAAGCCGAGTCTCAGCTGATAAAGTTGATGAAAAACTTTTTAAATCATAGAAGATAGTAGATTTTATACCTTACTTGACTCTTCTAATGGATTGCTTGTTTCGCTGCAGTTAAACTTGTTGTCTATTATATTCTATCAGTTTAACATTATTGAAGGCTAATGATAATTTATTCTGCATTATCTTAGTCATAATATTTCTTACTAGGCTAGTTGAGCTCACCCTTTTTTCCACTGTTCTCTTCATGAAATGAGAACGTAGCTGGAACTAGTCGGGGAATAGAGTGATGGTCCTAGATGGTGCATTAGTAGTCCTCACTATTTGGTGAAATAGTGTGATAATAAATGTAATGAGGACTCCATTGAGTGTGGATATTGTCTAGATGACAATATTTGTATTAAAACTCACAACCTATGTTTTGTCGTATTTCACACGACTGTTGTATAATTAAGTTGTATTTGTATTCAGTACCTTGTATCTGGCGACTCAAGATGGGTGATGTATACCTATTTTGGGGGCGTCACAGTTGGTATCAAAGCTTAGGAATATGATTCCTGGCTGAGATGTGAGATAAGAGCTAGGAGGGGAGAGACAGGGAATTCCTTCACTAGTATGACCTACCTAAGTTTATTTGGTATTTAACTGGTTGGTCAGAGTATAGGGATAATATGTGATATATTAATTAACCCTTATTTTGTGGCAGTTTAAAAAATGGCATCCAAAAATGTTGAGATAAGCAATGAAGCACATGAGATCGTGGAGTCACCACAGATTAATACTCAGGATAATGTGCAACAGGAAGACAATAATCCTCAGGTTAACAACAACACCGACCAAATGGCGAACGATGGAATGTTTTGGAGCTTTCTGCAATTTATACAACATCAGGCAAGAGAAACTCATGTCAAAAATGTAAGTGGAAACACTAGAAACTATCGGACGGTCACCGCTAAACAGTTCAAGGAGCTGGGACCACCGAAGTTTATTGGAGAGCTAAAACCACTTAAGGCGGATGCATGGATAAAGTAGATCACCAAGATATTTGATGTCTTGGGATGCTCCGAGGAGCAAAAGGTTCCTTTTGCCACCTTTATATTGCGAGGGGAGGCAGATTACTGGTGGAAATCTGTAAAGCGTACCCAGCTTGACGCATTCAAGATGTCTTGGGAGAAGTTCCAAGAGCTGTTCAACGACATATACTTTCCCGAAAGTATTCGTCACATGAAGGAGGTGGAGTTTATCAAGTTAGAGAAAAACAATATGACCATGTCGCAATACGAGGCTAAATTTATGGAGTTAT
Source organism: Panax japonicus (assembly GCA_020205505.1). Classification (NCBI taxonomy): domain Eukaryota; kingdom Viridiplantae; phylum Streptophyta; class Magnoliopsida; order Apiales; family Araliaceae; genus Panax; species Panax japonicus. Next base: position 46,640,063 of record CM035105.1, on the reverse strand, counting down.
CCCGGTTTGCATCCCATTTGGTTGATAATGAGGAGCGAATGACGCAAATGTTTTTAAGAGGTTTGAAACCGAAGATACGTTAATATCTTATTTCTCATAAACTGTGTTTGTATTCAGATGTTGTAAATAGGGCTAGTTATTGTAACGCGATAACGGGTCAATGCAACCAAGAGAAAGCAGCCTGCAAAATGAAAATACTAGTGGTAACAGTCATCGAAGCGGTGACAACAAACGTGGAGGGAATCAACATGCCAGAAATGGTAACCACTTCGGTGGTAATCATGGCCAAGACAATGAAAGTGGGAGTTTCAAGAAGAGGAGATTTAGTAATGATGGAAGGACGTCAGCACCAGTACCTGTTGTTAAGGAAGGCGAACGACCGTCGGTCGTATGTTACAAATGCGGAGGGGAGGGACACATCAGTCCAAACTATACGCAGCAATCCAAAGCATGTTATAATTGTGGAAGAGAAGGTCACTTAGCCCGATTTTGTCGTGCACCGAAGTGAAGTCCAACTGGGATGGAGACATCAAAGTCTGTCCCAGATAAGACAAAACAGGTAGTTCAAGGGAGAGCGTTTGTTATAACCTCCCAAAAAGCAAGGAACCCAAACGAGGTCATCACGGGTAAGCTTATCATAAACTCTAGTGAAGTATATACCTTATTTGATACCGACTCTACCCATTCTTTTATTTCTCCTACTTGTGCTCAATGTTTCAATTTGACTCCGGAGAAATTGGACTTTGACTTATCGGTTGAAACTCCATTGGGAGAAACCTTCATTACATCCACGGTTTATAAGTCTTGTTTGATTCAAATCGGTAACCGCACATTACCTGACGATCTTATTTCTTTAAAAATACTTGCGTTTGACGTAATTCTAGGGATTGATTGGTTAACTACTCATCATGTAAAAATTGATTATTTTCGTAAGGTTGTTAGTTTTCATATTCCTAATCAACCTATTATGTGAATTCAAGCGACCAAACCATTAAAATCAATCACGGTCATTTCAAGCCATAAAGCTATTTGTTTATTGAAAAACGGATGTCAAGCTTTCTTAGCTCATGTCACAGATTTAAACAAAAATACGTCAGTTTTGAATTATATTTCTATTGTTAATAAATTTCCTGACGTATTCGCTGAAGAACTTCCTGACCTACCCCCAGAGCGTGAAATTGAATTTTGTATCGACCTTGAACCTGGTACAAAACCCATTTCAAAAGCCCCATATCGAATGGCTCCTATTGAACTTCGGGATTTAAAGACCCAATTACAGGAATTGTTAGACATTGGTTTCATTCATCCTAGTACGTCTCCTTGGGATGCTCTTGTTCTATTCGTGAAGATGAAAGATGGGAGTATGCGACTTTGTATTAAGTACCGAGAATTGAACCATGTTACCATCAAGAATAGGTATCCATTACCTCCCATTCGTCCTAGTATGTCTCCTTGGTGTGCTCCTGTTATATTCGTGAAGAAGAAAGATGGGAGTATGCGACTTTGTATTGACTACCGAGAATTGAACCATGTTTCCACCTGTATTTTGGACAGAAGCCGCTCTCACCTGCTATTGCATTAATTGCATAAAGCCCCTGAACATTTGATCATTCATCATTTGGTCAGTGTTATTGTTTGTATGAGGATTGTCGCCTTCTTGATTCACATTATCCTGATTATTGATATGTGGTGAATCAACAGTCGCCTGTGCTCCATTGCTATTCTCAACATTCTCAGATGTAATTTTCAGATATTGTCACAAAACAAAGGTTAATTGACATGTAACATATTATCCCTAAATTCTGACCGACCAATTAAATACCACATAAACTTTGGTAGGTCATACTAGCGAAGGAATTCCCCGTCTCTCCCCTCCTAATACTATCCTCACATCTTAGCCAGAGATCATATCCCTAAGCTTTGATACCAACTGTGATGCCCCCAAAATTAGGTATACATCACCCATCTTGGGTCGTCAGATACATGGTATAAAATTTAAATACAACTGTCGTGTACAATAAGACAAAACATAACTGTGAGTTTGAATACAATTATTGTCTACTAGAGATTATACAAACTCAAAAGGAGTCCTCATTACAATTATTAACACACTATTTCACAGAATAGTGAGGACTACTAATGCTATCCTCTAGACCGTCACTCTGTTCCCCGACTAGTCCCTGCTATGTTCTCATTTCCTGAAGAGAACAGTGAAAGAAAGGGTGTGCTCAACTAGCCCATTAAGAAATATTATGACTAAGATAATGCAGAATAAATTATTGTTAGCCTTCAACAGTGTTAAACTGATAAAATATAACAACATCAAGTTTAACTGCAGCGGAACAAGTAATCCATTAAAAGAGTTAATTAGAGAATAAAATCTACTATCTTTTATGATTTAAAAGATTTTTCATGACTTTTATCGCTGGGACTCAGCTTAATAAATAATCCACATCATCGAATCACCCATGCACTACGGCCAAGGATATTCTTTAGTATCACGACCACAAATTATCCATACACTACAGCCAAGGACATTCGTGTATTCATTAATGGTCATGATCATACCAACAACTGTCCATCAATGCACTACGGGCCAATGATAACTTTTACCACATCATTTGTAACATTACGGTCATGATTACACCGAATAATCCCTGGTCATAATCATACCAAGTCAATCTATGCACTACAGGCCACAGATGACTTTCAACATAATATAAACATGAGAATGATGACAATGATATAAGAATTCAATAAAACAAGTTCAAGAATTAATTTATCCATGAACTAATAATGTCCAAATTGTCAACATGATACTGCTTTGTAGAGTAAAATTCAAGAATGATCAGAAGAATATTTCCATGAAAAGATACTGGATGAAGCACAAATATCAAGGATATTCTACTAATTTCATGCAGTATAGAAGTCAAAACTTTAACTAACTAAGTATAATAAAGAATGGAATAACAAAAGAAATCACCATGCATGCGGTACTTCGCATAGACAGGTTATTCCAACAGAATAATAGTAACGGAACCAGGTCAGGCAAAATTTGCACCGACAGGATGTTCCAACAGAATAATAAAGATGGAACCAGGTCCGGTGTAAAACACACAGACATGATGTTCCAACAGAATAATAATAAAGACGGAACCAGGTCCGGTGTAAAACACACAGACAAGATGTTCCAACAGAATAATAGAAGATTATCATCAAGTATAGGGTAAACCGCGTATACAAGTTATTCCAACAGAATAATAAGCAATGGAATAACAACAGTTCTCTTCATGAATAAGAAAGAATAACACCCCTTATATTAGTAGATTGAATACTGCAATAGTGTAGTAACAGAACACTCTTCTTCTTTCTCTCTTATTCTCTCTATACTTTCTCTCTCTATAGCTTGAATGAATTCATGAAAAATAATGAAGCACTAGGCCTCTATTTATAGAAGATTTCTAGCTTAGCACTTGAAATGTGAAAAGGCAAGTGGCTTGACGACTGGTGATATGAAAAGAAAAGTGGTTTGATGCCTGTAATGTGAAACGACAATTGGTTCGACGCCTGTAATATGAAACGGCAAGTGGTTTGACGTCTAGTAAAGGTAGTTACTATTAACGAAGGTAATTACTATTGACGAAGGTAATTACTATTGACGAAGAGACTCTTAGATGATGACATATGGGCCCCCCATAAAATAACCAAACTTACCACAAACGTCTCATAATAGACTCTTTATATACATCAAGGATTGAATAAATATTACCACAAATCATTTTATTTTTAATCAACACATATTTAATCTTTCAACAATTATTAATTATTTATAACTTGTCGTCTCAATTATTGATTTAATAATATAATATATTATACAGATGATACTGTGACAATAATTGAATCAATAATATAAGAGATATGCTGCAGCAATTACTGTAGCAATAATTGAGTATAGCTGAGTGACTTCTCACGTAAGCATCAATAATCAATACCGTGTGCTACTATACAATCACGTGTATTACTGTACTTTTACTACCGGGTTGTTCAACAGTTTTAACGGTAACACCTCTACCGTTATTTTTATAAAGTATTTATTTTCGTTTTCTCAATCCGAAAATAATTCTGTTGTGGGGTCCACCAATAATTGTGCCGTCGTACGAATATTCCCCTACAAAAATATTATTCCCCGATCAAACGAATATTTTATAACAACTTACTTACTTTGCAACATTTATAAATATTACCCAAAACTATAACATTATATCAAATTTACTCCATAATATTCAAAAATAATATTTATAGAAAATTCATCTTTATTTATAAAAGTTGGGGTCTTACAACCTCCCCTTCTTATGAAATTTTGCCCTCGAAATTAGGGTATGTACCTGGTATGTCGAAGAAGTAAGGATACCTTGATTTCATTTCAGATTCTAACTCCCAAGTCATTTCCTCAACATCGTGGTTTCTCCACAAAACTTTGACTTGAGGTATAACCTTGAAGCGTAGAATATGTTCCTTCTTATCCAAGATTTGAACAAGAACCTCTTCATACGTCAAATCTTCTGCTATTTCATCCGGTTCTAACTCAATAATGTGGTTCGGGTCTTTCACATATTTACATAACATGGATATGTGAAAAACGTTATGAACACGAGACATACTTTGTGGTAAAGCGAGTTTATAGGCCACAGTTCATACTCGATCGAGGATTAAAAATGGGCCAATGAATCGAGGATTGAGTTTTCCTCTCTTTCCAAATCTCGTAACTCGCAACAACACATGATCTCCTATATCGAATTCCACGTCCTTTCGATGAAGATCAGCATAACCCTTTTGTCGATCTTGTGAGGTTTTTATACGTTGTCGGATCGTTTGAATCTTTTTCGTAGTCATACGTACCAACTTCGGTCCCAACAACGTTGCTTCACCTACCTCATCCCAACATACTGGAGAACGACACTTTCTTCTATAAAACGCTTTGAATGGAGCCATGCCAATACTTGCTTGATAACTGTTGTTGTAGGAAAACTCCACCAATGGTAAGAACTTGTCCCAACTTCCCTTGAAATCAAGGACACAGAGTCTTAATAGATCTTCAAGAGTTTGAATAGTCCTCTCTGACTGTCCATCCGTCTGAGGATGATATGCCGAGCTAAATCGTAAGTCTGTGCCAATAGCTTTTTGCAAACTAACCCAAAATCGTGAAGTGAATCTTGGGTCTCGATCAGAAACTATGGATACCGACATACCATGCAGTCTTACAATTTCTTTTATGTACATATGAGCAAAACATTCAAGTGTATAATTTACTCGTATCAGTAAGAAATGAGCAGACTTGGTCAATATATCAACAATGACCCAAATCGCATCTATGCCTTGAGAAACCTTAGGAAGACCGGTAACGAAATCCATGGTAATGTGCTCACACTTCCATTCTGGAATTTTAAGTAGTTGCAATGGACCTTTTGGTACTTGATGCTCCGCTTTAACTCGTTGACAAGTTAGACACCTTGAGATAAACAACGCTATCTCTCTCTTCATATTGCTCCACCAAAATGTATGACGAATATTATGATACATTTTGGTACTCCCAGGATGGATTACAAACGGTGTGTTGTGCGCTTCCATCATGATTTTATACTTTAAATTAGGGTCGTTAGGAACACAAAGTCTGGAGTTGACTCGAAGTATTCCTTCTTCATCGATTCTTGCTTCCGGCATAGTTCCTTCTTGCACTTTCTTTCTCATACGCATCAGTTCCAGGTCTGTAACTTGAGCAACTTTAACTTTATCGATTAAAGTCAGTTCTACTCGTATATTTGCCATCATCACATGGGTCCATGGAGTCTTTAACTCTATCTTCATCCTTTGCAAGCCACCCAAAATGGGCCTTTACGTTGACAATATCGCACTCGTACTTGCATATGATTTTCTACTCAATGCGTCAGCTACCACGTTAGCTTTTCCAGGATGGTATTGGATGGTATGATCATAATCTTTCAACAGTTAAAGCCAACGTCGTTGTCGCATGTTGAGTTCCTTTTGAGTAAAGAAATATTTGAGGATTTTATGATCCGTAAAGATCTCCACCTTCTCCCCATACAAGTAATGCCTCCAAATTTTAAGTGCAAAGACAACAACTGCCAAATCTAAATCATGAGTAGGATAATTACTCTCATATTCTTTGAGTTGTCTTGAGGCATAGGCTATGACTTTTCTATGTTGCATGAGAACACATCCCAACCCTTTCCCCGAAGCATCACTGTAGATGACAAATCCCTCCGAGCCAGATGGTATTGTCAGAACATGTGCTGAAATGAGTCTCCTCTTGAGTTCTTGAAAACTCTTCTCACATTCTTCGCTCCAACCGAACTTTGTATCTTTTCAAGTTAGCTGAGTTAATGGAGTAGCAATTCGAGAAAATCCTTCCACAAATCTCAGATAATAAGCAGCTAAGCCGAGAAAGCTACGTACTTCGGTTACTGATTTAGGTTGCTCCCAGCTTTGAATTGCTTTAATCTTTGCTGGGTGAACAAATATTCCATGACTTGATACTACGTGCCCAAGGAATGCTACTTCCTCAAGCCAGAATTCACATTTCTTCAACTTGGCATAAAGCTTGTATTCACGAAGCTTTTGGAGTGTCAGCCTAAAGTGTTGCTCGTGATCTTCACGGCTTTTGGAATAAATATGGATGTCATCAATAAAGACGACCACAAAGTGATCCAAATATTCCTTGAATACTCGGTTCATCATATCCATGAAGGAAACAGGAGCATTAGTCAATCCAAAGGACATGACTAGGAATTCATAATGCCCGTACCGAGTTTTGAAAGCCGTCTTTGGAATGTCATCGGTTCTAATCTTAAATTGGTGATATCCAGAACGAAGATCAATCTTTGAAAAGAATTTGGCTCCTTGCAACTGGTCAAACAGGTCAGCAATACGTGGTAATGGATACCTATTTTTGATGGTGACATGATTCAACTCCCGATAATCAATACAAAGTCGCATACTCCCATCTTTCTTCTTCACGAATAGAACAAGAGCACCCCAAGGAGAAGTACTAGGACGAATAAATCCGATGTCTAACAATTCCTGCAGTTGGGTCTTTAACTCCTGAAGTTCAATAGGAGCCATTCGATATGGGGCTTTGGAAATGGGTTTTGTACCGGGTTCATCGTCGATACAAAATTCAATTTCATGCTCAGGGGATAGGCCAGGAAGTTCTTCGGGAAATACGTCAGGAAATTTATTAACAATAGAAATATCGTTCAAAACTGACGTATTTTTGTTTAAATTTGTGACATGAGCTAAGAAAGTTTGACATCCGTTTTTCAATAAACGAATAGCTTTATGGCTTGAGATGGCCGTGATTGATTTTAATGGTTTGTTCGCTTGAATTCGCATAATAGGTTGATTAGGAATATGAAAGCTAACAACCTTATGGAAATAATCAATTTTTGCATGATGAGTAGTTAACCAATCAATCCCTAGAATCACATCAAATGCAAGTATTTTCAATGAAATAAGATCTACAGGTAGTGTGAGGGTGCCGATTTGAACCAAACAAGACTTATAAACAGTGGATGTAATGAAGGTTTCTCCCAACGGAGTTTCCACAGATAAGTCAAAGTCTAATTTCTCCGGAGTCAAATTTAATCGATGAGCGCAAGTAGGAGAAATAAAAGAATTTGTAGAACCGGTATCAAATAAAGTATAGATTTCGTTAGAGTTTATGATAAGCTTACCCGTGATGACCTCATTCGGGTTCCTTGCTTTCTGGGAGGTCACAACAAACGCTCTCCCTTGCACTACCGGTTTTGACTTTTCTGGGACGGCCTTTGGTGCCTCCATCCTAGCTGAATTTGTCTTCGACGAATAAAAAAATCGGGCTAAGTGACCTTCTCTTCCATAATTATAACATGTTTTGGACGGCATCGCCCAGTTTGGACTGATGTGCCCCTCCCCTCCACATTTGAAACATATGATATTTGGTCGTTCTCCTTCCTTAACGACAGGTGTTGGTGCTGACGTCTTTCCATCATTGTTGAATCTCCTCTTCTTGAAATGTCCATTCTTATTGTTTTGGCCCTGATTACCACTGAAGTGGTTACCATTTCTGGCCTGTTGATTCCCTTCACGCTTGTTATCACCGCTTTGATGACTGCTCTCGCTGGTATTACCATTTTGCCGGCTACTCTCTTTTAGTTGCGTTGACTCGTTATCGTGCTCCACTAACTGAGCCCTATTTACAACATCTGAATATAAACACAGTTTATGAGAAATAAGATGTTGACGAATCTCTGGCTTCAAACCTCTTAAAAACATCCGTGTCATTCTCTCTTTATTATCCACCAAGTGGGACTGCAAACCGGGATAACTCCGCAAATTTAGCCACGTATTGCGACACGATCATATTGTTTTGTTCCAACTTGATAAACTCCACCTCCTTCATGTGACGAATACTTTCGGGAAAGTATTTATCGTTGAACAGCTCTTGGAACTTCTCCCAAGACATCTTCAATACGGCAGGTTGAGTACGTTTTACCGATTCCCACCAGTAATTTGCCTCTCCGCACAACATAAAGTCGGCAAAGGGAAACTTTTGCTCCTCGGAGCATCCCAAGACATCAAATATCTTGGTGATCTACTTTATCCATGCTTCCGCCATAAGTAGTTTTGGCTCTCCCTTAAACTCCGGTGGTCCCAGCTCCTTGAACTGTTTAGCGGTGACCGCCCGAGAGTTTCCAGTGTTTCCACCCTACATTTTGGACAGGAGCCGCTCTCGCCTGCTATTGCATGAATTGCATAAAGCCCCTAAACATTTGATCATTCATCATTTGGTCAGTGTTGTTGTTTGTATGAGGATTGTCGCCTTCCTGATGCACATTATCCTGATTATTGATATGTGGTGAATCAACGGTCGCCTGTGCTCCATTGCTATTCTCAACATTCTCGGATGTTATTTTCAGATACTGCCACAAAACAAAGGTTAATTGACATGTAACATATTATCCCTAAATTCTGACCGATAAATTAAATACCACATAAACTTAGGTAGGTCATACTAGCGAAGGAATTCCCCGTCTCTCCCCTCCTAATACTATTCTCACATCTTAGCCAGTGATCATATCCCAAAGCTTTGATACCAACTGTGACGCCCCCAAAATTAGATATATATCACCCATATTGGGTCGTCAGATACATGGTACAAAATTCAAATACAACTTACCAATACAACTGTTGTGTACAATACGACAAAACATAACTATGAGTTTGAATACAATTATTGTCTACTAGAGATTATATAAACTCAAAAGGAGTCCTCATTACAATTATTAACACACTATTTCACATAATAGTGAGGACTACTAATGCTATCCTCTAGACCATCACTCCGTTCCCCGACTAGTCCCTGCTATGTTCTCATTTCCTGAAGAGAACAATTAAAGAAAGGGTGAGCTCAACTAGCCCAGTAAGAAATATTATGACTAAGATAATACAGAATAAATTATCGTTAGCCTTCAACAGTGTTAAACTGATAAAATATAACAACATCAAGTTTAACTGCAGCGGAACAAGCAATCCATTAAAAGAGTCAAGTAGAGAATAAAATCTACTATCTTTTATGATTTAAAAGGTTTTTCATGACTTTTATCGCTGGGACTCAGCTTAATAAATAATCCACATCATCGAATCACCCATGCACTACGGCCAAGGATATTCTTTAGTATCAAGACCACAAATTATTCATGTACTACAGCCAAGGACATTCATGTATTCATTACTGGTCATGATCATGCCAACAACTGTCCATCAATGCACTACGGGCCAATGATAACTTTTACCACATCATTTATAACATTACGGTCATGATTACACCGAATAATCCCTGGTCATAATCATACCAAGTCCATCTATGCACTACATGCCACAGATGACTTTCAACATATTATAAACATGAGGATGATGGCAATGATATAAGAATTCAATAAAACAAATTCAAGAATTAATTTATCCAGGAACTAATAATGTCCAAATTGTCAACATGATACTACTTTGTAGAGTAAAATTCAAGAATGATTAGAAGAATATTTCCATGAAAAGATACTGGATGAAGCGCAAATATCAAGGATGTTCTACTAATTTCATGAAGTATAGAAGTCAAAACTTTAACCAACTAAGTATAATAAAGAATGGAATAACAAAAGAAATCACCATGTATGCGGTACTTTCGTTTAGACAGGTTATTCCAACAGAATAATAATAACGGAACCAGGTTAGGAAAAATTTGCATCGATAGGATGTTCCAACAGAATAATAAAGACGGAACCAGGTCCAGTGTAAAACACACAGACAGGATGTTCCAACAGAATAATAATAAAGACGAAACCAGGTCCGGTGTAAAACACACAGATAGGATGTTCTAACAAAATAATAATAAAGACGAAACTAGGTCCGGTATAAAACACACAGACAGGATGTTCCAACAGAATAATACAAGATTGTCACCAAGTATAGGATAAACCGCGTATACAGGTTATTGCAACAGAATAATAAGCAATGGAATAACAACAGTTCTCTTCATGAATAAGAAAGAATAACACCCCTTACATTAGTAGATTGAATACTGCAGTAATGTAGTAACAAAATACTCTTCTCCTTTCTCTCTTATTCTCTCTATACTTTCTCTCTCTATAGCTTGAATGAATTCGTGAAAGATAATAAAGCACTAGGCCTCTATTTATAGAAAATTTCTAGTTTAGCACTTGAAATGTGAAAAGGCAAGTGGCTTGACGACTGGTGATGTGAAAAGAAAAGTGGTTTGACGCCTGTAATATGAAACGATAATTGGTTCGACGCCTGTAATATGAAACGGCAAGTGGTTTAACGTCTGGTAAAGGTAGTTACTATTGACGAAGGTAATTACTATTGACGAAGGTAATTACTATTGATGAAGAGACTCTTAGATGGTGACATATGCCCCCCCCCCATAAAATAACCAAACTTACCACAAACATCTCATAATAGACTCTTTATATACATCAAGGATTGAATAAATATTATCACAAATCATTTTATTTTTAATCAACACATATTTAATCTTTCAACAATTATTAATCATTTATAACTTGTCATCTCAATTATTGATTTAATAATATAATATATTATACAGATGATACTGTGACAATAATTGAATCAATAATATAAGAGATATGATGCAGCAATTACTGTACCAATAATTAAGTATAGCTGAGTGACTTCTCACGTAAGCATCAATAATCAATACCGTGTGCTACTATGCAACCACGCGTATTACTGTACTTTTACTACCAGGTAGTTTAACAGTTTTAATGGTAACACCTCCGCCGTTATTTTCATAAACTATTTTTATCATTTTCTCAATCCGACAATAATTCCGTTGTGGGGTCCACCAACGATTATGTTGTCGTACGAATATTCCCCGACAAAAAAAATATTCCCCGACCAAACGAATATTTTATAACAACTTTCTTACTTTGCAACATTTATAAATATTGCCCACAACTATAACATTATATCAAATTTACTTCCATAATATTCAAAAATAATATTTATAGAAAATTCATCTTTATTTATAAAAGTTGGGATCTTACACTAATGCTCCTACTGTCTTCGTAGTTATGATGAACCGAGTATTCAATGAATATTTGGATCACTTTGTGGTTGTCTTTATTGATGACATTCCCATATATTCCAAAATCTGTGAAGATCATGAGCAACACCTGAGGCTGATACTCCTAAAGCTTCGTAAAAATAAGCTTTATGCCAAGTTGAAGAAATGTGAGTTCTGGCTTGAGGAAGTTGCATTCCTTGGGCATGTGATATAAAATCATGGAATATCTTTTGACCCAACAAAGATTGAAGCAATTCAAAGTTGGGAGTGACCAAAGTCAGTGACCGAAGTACGTAGCTTTCTCGGCTTAGCTGGTTATTATCGGAGATTAGTGGAAGGATTTTCTCGAATCGCTACTCCATTAACTCATCTGACTCGAAAAGATATAAAGTTTGATTGGAACGAGGAATGTGAGAAGAGTTTTCAAGAACTCAAGGGAAGACTCATTTTAGCACCTGTTCTGATAATACCATCTGGCTCAGAGGGATTTGTCATCTACAGTGATGCTTCGGACAAAGGGCTAGGATGTGTTCTCATACAACATGGGAAAGTCATAGCATATGCCTCTCGGTAAATCAAAGAATATCAGAGGAATTATCCTACTCATGATCTAGAGTTGGCAGCTGCTGTCTTCGCACTCAAGATTTGGAGGCATTACCTATATGGAGAGAATGTGGAGATCTATACGGATCATAAAAGCCTCAAATATTTCTTCACCCAAAAAGGAACTCAACATGTAACGACGTTGGCTTGAACTGTTGAAAGATTATGATCATACCATTCAATACCATCCTGGTAAAGCGAACGTAGTAGCTGACGCATTGAGTAGAAAATCATATACGGGTACGAGTGCAATATTGTCAACACAAAGGCCCATTTTGTATGACTTACAAAGGATGGAGATAGAGTTAAAGATTCTAAAGACCCATGTGATGACGGCAAATATACGAGTAGAACCGACTTTAATCGATAAAGTTAAAGTTGCTCAAGCTATAGACCTGGAGCTGATACGTATGAGGAAGAAAGTGCAAGAAGGTGCTATTCCGGAAGCAAGAATCGATGAAGAATGAATACTTTGAGTCAACTCCAGACTTTGTGTTCCTAATGACCCTGATTTAAAGTATAAAATCATGATGGAGGCGCACAACACACCGTTTACAATCCATCTTGGGAGTACCAAAATGTATCATGATCTTTGACATACATTTTGGTGGAGCAATATGAAGAGAGAGATAGCGGAGTTTATCTCAAGGTGTTTAACTTATCAAAGAGTCAAGGCGGAGCATCAAGTACCAAAAGGTCAATTACAACCACTTGAAATTCCATAATGGAAGTGGGAGCACATTACCATGGATTTCGTTACTGGTCTTCCCAAGGTTTCTCAAGGTATAGATGCAACTTGGGTCATTGTTGATAGATTGACCAAGTCTGCTCACTTCTTACCTATAAGAGAAACTTATACACTTGAACGTCTTGCTCGTATGTACATAAATGAGATTGTAAGACTGCATTGTATACCAGTATCCATAGTTTCTGATCGAGACCCAAGATTCACTTCACGATTTTGGGTTGGTTTATAGAAAGCTATGGGCACGGATTTACGATTTAGCTTGGCATATCATCCTCAGATGGACGGGCAGTCAGAGAGGACTATTCAAACTCTGGAAGATCTATTAAGACTTTGTGTCCTTGACTTCAAAGGAAGTTGGGACAAGTTATTACCAGTTGGTGGAGTTTTCCTACAACAACAGTTATCAAGCAAGTATTGGCGTGGCTCCATTTGAGGCGTTATATGGGAGAAAATGTCATTCTCCAGTATACTGGGATGAGGTGGGTGAAACAACGTTGTTGGTACCAGAGTTGGTACGTATGACTACAGAAAAGGTTCAAACGATCCGACAACGTATAAAAACTTCACAAGATCGACAAAAGAGTTATGCTGATCTTCATCGAAAGGACGTAGAATTCGATATTGGAGATCATGTGTTGTTACGTGTTGCTCCATGGAAAGGAGTTACGAGATTTGGAAAAGGAGGAAAGCTCAATCCTCAATTAATTGGCTCATTTTTAATTCTCAAACGAGTAGGAACTCTTACTTATAGACTTGCCTTACCACCAAGTATGTCTTGTGTTCATAATGTTTTTCACATATCTATGTTATGTAAATATGTGAAAGACCCAGACCACATTATTGAGTTAGAACCAGATGAGATAGAGGAAGATTTAACGTATGAAGAGTTGCGTGTTAAAATCTTGGATAAGAAAGGATCATGTTCTACGCTCCAAGATTATACCTCAAGTCAAAGTTTTGTGGAGAAACCACGATATGGAGGAAATGACTTGAGAGTTAGAATCTGAGATGAAGTCAAGGTATCCTCATCTCTTTGACATACCAGGTATGTACCCTAATTTCGAGGATGAAATTTCATAAGAAGGGGAGGTTGTAATACCCCAACTTTTATGAATAAAGAATAATTTTCTCGAAATATATTTTTGAATATTATGGTGTGGATTTGATATAATGTTATAGTTGTGGGTAATATTTACAAATTTTGCAAAGTAAGCAAGCGGTTATATAATATTCGATTGGTCGGGGAATATTCGTTTTAATAGAGAATATTTGTACGATGGCACAATCATTGGTGGACCCCACAATGAAAGTATTGTTGTAGTTAGAAAACGACAAAAATATCTTTCTATAAAAATAACGGGGGAGGTGTTACCATTAAAATTGTTGAACTACCCGGTAGCAAAAGTACAATAATACGCGTTGTTGTATAGTAGCACACGGTATTGAGTATTGATGCTTACGTGAGAAGTCACTCAGTTATACTCAATTATTGCTACAGTAATTGCTGCATCATATCTCTCATATTATTGATTCAATTATTGTTACAGTATTATCTACATAATATGATATTTTATTAAATCAATAATTGAAACGACAAAGTTATTCATATTATTATTTGCAATATTAACAATGTCTAGAAGTTCTGTCAAGGAGAGGTTTGGTCACCTAAGTGCGCGCCAATAAGGAGAAATCCTTATCGGAAAGCCCCCTCTTTCCTGGGAATGACCTGGTTGTTAAATATTGTGAATTATAATATTAATGATGAATAAGTTCGTGTTGATTAAAGATGAATTTTATAGTTCCATTGTGTTGGACTTATTTGTGTTAGTATAATTGATGTCTGGAGGTTATATTGTTCAATTGGGTATTCGGGACACTTTTCGTGTCGAAGTACTATTCACGAGTCACTATTCACGGGGTACTACTATTCACCCGTAAGATATATTTCTGTTCGGTCCAAATCATTTTTGGGTACAATATTATTCCATGAGGAGGTGTGCTAATTTTTCAGACCGTTGGTTGAAGATATAATAGTAAATCAATATGGACCGCTGGTGGAAAGTATAATAGTAAATCAATATGGATAGCTGGTTTAAAGTTTTAATAGTAAATCAGTATGGACCGTTGCTTTAAGTTTTAATAGTAAACCAATATGGACCGTCCGTTTAAAACTAAATCAATCTTGACCGTTCATGAATTAGTTATTATTCAGTCCATTCTCCTATAAATAGAAGCTCATTCCTTCATTATTTCTTACGAATTCACTGAAACTCTAGAGAGAGAAACTATAGAGAGGAAGAAGAAAAGTATTATGCTACTTCACTACTTCAGTATTCAGTTTTTCTAAGGTATGGAATATTATTTGTTGTATTCATAAGGGGTATTCTTTCTTTCTTATTCATGAAGAAAACTTCTGTTATTCCATTCTTTATTATTCTGTTGGAATAACCTGTATACGCGGGATACCCTATACTTGGTAAAATTCTTCTGTTATTCCATTCTTATTATTCTGTTGGAATAACCTGTTTATGCAAAATACCGCATACATAGTAAAATTCTACTAATATTCTGTTCTATATTATTCTGTCAGAATATCCTGTCTGTGTGTTTACGCCGGACCTAGTTCCATTATTTATTATTATGTGGGAATATCATGTCTGTACGTTTACGCCGGACCTGGTTCCATTATTTATTATTCTGTCGGAATATCCTGTCTGTGCGTTTACGCTGGACCTGGTTCCATTATTTATTATTCTGTTAGGAATAACATGTCGGTGCAGTCTATCGCACGCATGGTGAATCCTTCTGTTATTCCATTCTTTATTATTATATTGGAATAACCTGTCTATGTGGATTTCCACATGCATGGTGAATGATCCTTTGTATTCATTCCTTATTAAATTGTGGAAATGATCAGTCTACGTGGATTACCGCATGGCGGGTGAAAATCCATTTGCAGTTTCATATATTCTATTATACGCAGTTGGTTAAAGTTTTGACTTCTATACTCCATGAAATTAGTGGAATATCCTTGATATTTGCGCTTCATCCAGTATCTTTTCATAGAAATATTCTTCTGAGCATTCTTGAATTTTACTGCACAAAGCAGTATCATGTTGACAATTTGGACGTTATTGAGTTCAGGATAAATTAACTTATAAATCTTTAAAATTTATTCTTGAACCTATTTTATTGAATTGTCATCATCCTCATGCTTATATTATTTTGAAAGTCATATTTGGCTTACGTGCATAGATGGACTTGGTATGATTATGATCAGGGATTATTCGTTATAATCATGACCGCAATGTGACGAATGATGTGGTAAAAGTCCTCATTGGCCTGTAGTTTATTGGTGGACAGTTGTTGGTATGATTATGACCAGGGATTATTCGGTATAGTCATGACCATTGATGATTACATGAATATCCTTGGTCGTGGAGTAGGGATGATTCAATTTTATTTATTAAGTTGAGTCTCAGCGTTAAAGCAATGAAAAACTTTTTAAATCATAGAAGATAGTAGATTTTATACCTTACTTGACTCTTCTAATGGATTGCTTGATCCGCTGTAGTTAAACTTGTTATCTATTATATTCTATCATTTTAACATTATTGAAGACTAATGATAATTTATTATGCATTATCTTAGTCATAATATTTCTTACTGGGCTAGTTGAGCTCACCCTTTCTTTCACTGTTCTCTTCAGGAAATGAGAACGTAGTTAGGACTAGTCGAGGAACAGAGTGATGGTCCTAGATGGTGCATTAGTAGTCCTCACTATTCGGTGAAATAGTGTGATAATAAATGTAATGAGAACTCCATTGAGTGTGGATATTGTCTAGATGACAATATTTGTATTAAAACTTACACCCTATGTTTTGTCGTATTTCACACGACTGTTGTATAATTAAGTTATATTTGTATTCAGTACCTTGTGTGACGCCCCCAAAATAGGTATACATCACCTATTCTGAGTTGTCAAATACATGGTACAGAATATAAATACAACTTAATTATACAACTGCCGTGTAAAGTACGACAAAACATAAGATGTGAGTTTTAATACAAATATTGTCGCCTAGACAATATACAAACTCAAATTCAATATTATTACATTTATTTTCCACTATTTCACTGAATAATGAGGACTACTAATGCTATCATCTGGTCCGTCACTCCGTTCCCCGATTAGTCCATGCTACGTTCTTATTTCCTGAAGAGAACAATAAAAGTAAAAGGGTGAGCTCAACTAGTCCAGTAGAAAATATTATAACTAAGATAATGCAGAATATATTATCGTTAGCCTTCAATGGTGTTAAACTGATACAATATAACAACCATCAAGTTTAACTACAGCGGAACAAGCAATCCATTAAAAGAGTGAATTAGAGAATACAATCTACTATCTTTTATGATTTAGAAGGTTTTTCATCACTTTTATCGCTGGGACTCAGCTTAATAAATAATCCACATCATCGAATCACCCCTGCACTACGGCCAAGGATATTCTTTAGTATCACGACCACAATTATCCATGCACTACAGACCAAAAATATTTGTGTATTCAATAATGGTCATGATCATGCCAACAACTGTCCATCAATGCTCTACGGGCCAATGAGGACTTTTTCCACATCATTTGTAACATTACGGTCATGATTACACCGAATAATCCCAGGTCATAATCATACCAAGTCCATCTGTGCACTATAGGCCACAGATGACTTTCAACAAAATATAAACATGAGGATGATGACAATGATATAAGAATTCAATAAAACAAATTCAAGAATTAATTTATCCATGAACTAATAACGTCCAAATTGTCAACATGATACTGCTTTGTAGAGTAAAATTCAAGAATGCTCAGAAGAATATTTCCATGAAAAGATATTGGATGAAGCACAAATATCAAGGATATTCCACTAATTTCATAGAGTATAGAAGTCAAAACTTTAACCAACTGAGTATAATAAGGAATGGAATAACAAAAGAAATCACCAGGCATGCGATAGACAGCACATGCAGGTTATTCCAACAGAATAATAAATAACGGAATCAGGTCCGGCGTAAAACGCACAGACAGGATATTCCAACAAAATAATAATGACGGAATCAGGTTCTGCGTAAAACGCACAGACATGATATTTCAACAAAATAATAAAGACGGAATCAGGTCCGGCGTAAAACGCACATACAGGATATTCCAACAGAATAATAAAGACGGAACCAGGTCTGGCGTAGAACGCACAGACAGGATGTTCCAATAAAATGATAAAGAATGGAACAACAGAAGAATTTCACCAAGTATAGGGTAGCCCTCGTATACAGGTTATTCCAAAAGAATAATAAAGAATGGAATAACAGAAGTTCTCTTCATGGATAAGAAAGAAATAATACTCCCTACCTTAGAAAAACTGGATACTGGAATAGTGAGGTAGCAGACTTCTCTTCTTCTTTCTATAATTTCTCTCTATAATAATCGCTCTAAAGCTTTTGTGAATTGGTGAGAAATGAAGGAAGAATGAGCTTCTATTTATAGAAAAATATAGTTTCGATAATTTCACGTTTTGGGGCTCGAAAAATTACAGTACAATACCTCCAACTTTTTCTTTATTTTTAATTTAGTCATGGAAGTATTATCAAACTTGCACCACCTCCCCTAATAGTAAATAATGTGATTCAATAGTAAATTATGTGAATCAATAGTTCTAGGCATGTGAAAATACGAATTACAGTATAGTACCTCCATCTATACCTCCATTTTTAACTTAGTCATGCAAGTATTATCAATCTTGCACCAACTCTCCTAATAGTAACAAGAATGTTAAATAATAGTATACACATGTGAACAAATAGTTATAATCATGTGAAATAATAGCAATCAATTACTCATTTATCCGATTAAATACCCGATTAGTCAATATTACCTCCAGACATCAATTATTATCGAAATAATTGTCGATTTTCACTAACACAAATAATTCCAACACAATGAAACCATTTTTATCAAAAAAATAAATTTTGAAATTTTGGAGTTTGGCTTTTCCTGAAAAAGTCAACTGTTGACTTTTTGACCAAATAGTGAATTTCGGAAAATTTGTGTTTATAGACTATTTTTACTAACTTCATCGTTCCGGACTCAAATATCACATCCGCGTCTTCAAATTCAACTCCGAACACAACTTCAATTTTAGTAACATTCATCATTAATATTATAACTCACAATATTTATCAACTAGGTCGTTCCCAAGAAAGAGGGGCTTTCCAATAAGGATTTTTTCCTATTGGCGCGCACTTAGGTGACCAAACCTCTCCTTGACAAAACTTTTAGACATTGTAAATATTGCAATTTAATAATATGAATAACTTTATCGTCTCAATTATTGATTTAATACAATAACATATTATTCAGATGATACTATGACAATAATCGAATCAATAATATGATAGATATGATGCAGCGATTACTGTAGCAATAATTGAGTATAACTGAGTGACTTCTCACGTAAGAATCAATAATCAATATTGTGTGCTACTATGCAACCACGAGTATTAATGCACTTTTACTACCGGGTAGTTCAACAGTTAATGGTAAAACTTCCGCCTTTATTTTCATAATGTATTTTTGCCGTTTTCTCAATCCGACAATAATTCCGTTGTGGGGGTCCACCAATGATTGTGTCGTTGTACAAATATTCCCTGTTAAAACTAATATTCCCCGACCAATCGAATATTATATAACAACTTGCATACTTTGAAAAATTTATAAATATTACCCACAACTATAACATTATATCAAATCCACACCATAATATTCAAAAATATATTTCGAGAAAATTTAACCTTTATTCAAAAAGTTGGGGTCATACACCTTGTATCTGGCGACTCAAGATGGGTGATGTATACCTATTTTGGGGGCGTCACAAGAGAGAAAAAAGAAGAGTATTCTGTTACTACACTATTGCAGTATCCAATCTCCTACTAAAGTAAGGGGTATTATTTCGTTCGTATTTGTAAGTGATATTATTCTTGTTCAATATTCGTAAGAAATAATTTTTTTTTACATACTTTGTAGTATGTAAGTAATATTATTTTATTTCATATTTCTAATTCTACACTTATATTGATAAGTATTGCATATATACTCTATAAAATTAGTAGAATATTCTTGATATTTGCGTTTCATCCAGTATCTTTCATAAAAATATTATTTTGATCATTCTTGATAATTTTTAATATTTTCATGTCGGGGTACTATTCACGGGGTACTATTCATGACAAAAATTGATTCCTTTTCTGTCCAAATTATTTTTGATACAATATTATTCTTGAATTTTACTCCACAAAGCAGTATCATGTTGGCAATTTGGACATTATTGAATTCTAGATAAATTGAATTATAAATCTTTAAAATTTATCCTTACTCTCATTTAATTGAATTCTTATATCATTGTCATCATCCTCATGTTTATATTGTGATAAAAATCATCTTTGGCCGTAGTGAATAGATGGACTATTGATTATATGATTATGACCAGGGATCATTCGGTATAATCATGACCCAAAATGTTACAAATGATGTGGTAAAAGTCCTTATTGGCCCGTTGATAAGTAGGTTTTATACCTACTTATTGGATATCAATTCACGCGAACTATGCCCATCTCAAGTACATTTTAGTATGTTTTTAGTTTCATTTCGTGTTATTTTGCATTGCATGTACTGAGAACTTGTGACGCCCCCAAAATAGATATACATCACCCATCTTGAGTCGCCAAATAAATGGTACAAAATTCAAATACAACTTAATTATACAACAGTCGTGTAAAATACGACAAAACATATGCTGTAAGTTTTAATACAAATATTGTCATCTAGATAATATACAAACTCAATGGGGTCCTCATTACATTTATTATCATACTATTTCACAGAATAGTGAGGACTACTAATGCACCATCTAGGACCATCACTCTGTTTCCCCCGACTAGTCCCTGATACGTTCTCATTTCCTGAAAAGAACAATGAAAGCAAAAGGGTGAGCTCAACTAGCCCAGTAAGAAATATTATGACTAAGATAATGCATAATAAATTATCGTTAGCCTTCAACAGTGTTAAACTGATACAATATAACAAACATCAAGTCTAACTGCAGCGGAACAAGCAATTCATTAGAAGAGTCAAGTAGAGAATAAAATCTACTATCTTCTATGATTTAAAGGGTTTTTCATCACTTTTATCGCTGAGACTCGGCTTAATAAATAATCCACATCATTAAATCATCTCTGCACTACAGGCCAAGGATATTCTTTAGTATCACGACCACAAATTATTCATGCACTACGGGCCAAAGATAATCGTGTTTTCATCAACGGTCCTGAACATGCCATAAAACAATTCATCTTTGCACCCTTGGCTGAAGAGAATCCATAGCCATAATCATACCAAAAACTGTCCATCAATGCACTACGGGCCAATGAGGACTTTTTTTCCCACATCATTTGTAATATTACGATCATGATTATACCGAATAATCCTTGGTCATAATCATACCAAGTCCATCTATGCACTACAGGCCACAGATGACTTTTAATATAATATAAACATGAGGATGATGACAATGATATAAGAATTCAATAAAACAAGTTCAAGAATTAATTTATCCAGGAACCAATAACGTCCAAATTGTCAACATGATACTTCTTTGTGGCGTAAAAATCAAGAATGCTCCGAAGAATATTTCCATGAAAAGATATTGGATGAAGCGCAAATATCAAGGATATTCCACTAATTTCATAGAGTATAGAAGTCAAAGCTTTAACCAACTTAGTATAAGAGAATATATAAAACTGCAAATGGACTTTCGTCCGCCATGCGGTAATCCACTTAGAAAGATCATTTCCACAATTTAATAAGGAATGAATACAAAGGATCATTCACCATGCATATGATAATCCACATAGACAGGTTATTCCAACAGAATAATATATAATGGAATAACAGAAGAAATCACCATGAATGTGATAGACCGTACAGACAGATTATTCTAATAGAATAATAAAGAATGGAAACCAGGTCATGCGTAATCCGTACAAACAGGATGTTCCAACAGAATAATAAAGAATGGAACCAGGTCATGCGTAAACGCATCGACATGATGTTCTAACAGAATAATAAAGAACGAAACCAGGTCATGCGTAAACTACACAGACAGGATGTTCCAACAGAATAATAAAGAACAGAACTAGGTCATGTGTAAACGCACCGACAGGATGTTTCAACAGAATAATAAAGAATGGAATAACAGAAAAATTTTAACATGTATGCGGTACTTCGCATAGACAGGTTATTCCAACATAATGATAAAGAATGGAATAACAGCCCTTACGAGTATTGAAAGAAAATAACTCTCTTCATGAATACGAAAGAATAATACCCTTTACGAGTACAACAAATAATATCCCTTACCTTTAAAAGAAGAGTATTCCGACTGGTAGGGTGAGGATTTACTTGAAGAAAACTTGCACTACGCTCAAAGCTTCTTAAAACTCTAAAGAAATACGCTCAAGATTATAGAAGAAGAACTCTCTCTATAGTTTCTCTCTCTAGAGTTTCAGTGAATTCGTAAGAAATAATGAAGGAATGAGCTTCTATTTATAGAAGAATGGACTGCATAGTAACTAATTCATGAACGGTCCAGATTGATTTACTTTTAATCGGACGGTCCATATTTAAAGCAAAATCTTTTAAATAAAATATAATATATTATATTTATAATCAAATAAAAACGAATAACTTTATAAAAGTATTCTGTTTTATATAAAAAGATTTTACTATGCAAAACACTATGCAGACACTATACAATACTATGCATAATAAAATATAATATATTCTATTTTATAGAATAACTTTATAAAAGTATTCTGTTTTATATAAAAAGATTTTACTATGCAAAATACTATGTATAATAGAATATAATATATTCTATTTATAGAATAACTTTATAAAAGTATTTTATTTTATATAAAAAGTTTTTCTGTTTTATTACATTAATAATACTAATAAAAAAATTGAGTGACTTATCACGTAAACATCAATAATCAATACCGTGTGCTACTATGAAATCACGCGTATTACTGTACTTTTACTACCGAGTAGTTCAACAGTTTTAACGGTAAAACTTCCGTCGTTATTTTTATAAAAATTATTTTTATCGTTTTCTCAATCCGATAATAATTCCGTTGTGGGGTCCACCAATGATTATACCGTCGTACAGATATTCCCCGACTAATCGAATATTATACAACAACTTGCATACTTTTCAAAATTTATAAATACAACTATAACACTATCTCAAATCCACACCATAATATTCAAAAAAATATTTCTAAAAAATTAAATCTTTATTCATAAAATCTGGGGTCTCACAATCTCCCCTCCTTATGAAATTTTACCCTCAAAATTTACGTACGTACCCTGGTATGCCGAAGAGGTGAGGATACCTTGACTTTATTTCAGATTCTAATTCATGAGGTATAACATTTGAGTGTTGAATACGATCCTTCCTATCCAAGATTTTAACAAGTATCTCCTCATACGTTAAATCTTCTGCTATATCATTTAGTTCTAATTTAATAATGTAGTTTGGGTCTTCCACATATTTACATAACCTCGATACTTAAAAAAACGTTCTGAACACGCAACATACTTGACGGTAAAACGAGTCTATAGGCCATAGTTCCTACTTCAATAAGGATTTCAAATGGGCCAATTAAATCGAGGGTTGAGATTTCATATCTTCGTCGATTCTTGCTTCTAAAATAACGCCCTCTTGAACCCTCTTCTTCACATTCATCAGCTTCGGGTGTGTAGCTTGAGCAGCTTTAAATTTATCAATTAAAGTCGATTCTACTCGTATATTCGTTATCTTCACGTGGGTTCCTAGAGTCTTTAACTCTATCTTCATCATTTGTAAGTCATATGAAATGGGTCTTTGTGTTAACAACATCGCACTCGTAAACGCATACGATCTTCTACTCAACGCGTCAGCAATCACCTTCGCTTTCCCACGATGGTATTGAATGGTACGATCGTAATATTCAACAGCTCGAGTCAACGTCTTTGGCGCATGTTACGTTCATTTTAGTTGAAGAAATATTTGAGGGTTTAAGAAATGAGTTTTGTACTGGGGTCAATACAAAATTCGATTTCACGCTCTAGGGGTAGGCTAAAAAGTCTTCAAGAATACGTCAGGAAATTTATTAACAATAGAAATATCATTCAAAACTATGACCCTCATCCAAGACTTGGATAGTACGTCACATTGCTACCTATCAACTTATCATAGTCATTCACGATGTCGCCTACATAAAGTCTGGCTTCGGTGCATTCCACACAAAGAAGTCAACAACGAAAGGACCGGGGCTCTTTACTTATGGCTTGATATAACAATGATTGACTTTTGTGGTTTGGTTTCCTGAATTCGCATAACAGGTTGGTTAGGAATATGAAAGCTAACAACCTTACGAAAAGCAAGATGAGTAGTTAACCAATCGATTCCTAAAATTGCATCAAAGGCAATTATTTTCAAAGAGATAAGATTGACAGGTAACATGAAAGTGTCAATTTGAATTAAACAAGATTTATAAATAGTGGATGTAACGAAGGTTTCTCCTAACTGAGTTTCAACAGATAAATCAAAATCTAACTTCTCCGGAGTTAAATTCAAACATTGAACACAACTAGGTGAAATAAAAGAGTGGGTAAAACTTGTATCTAATAAGGTATAAACTTCGCAAATGTTTATCATTAACTTACCCGTAATAACTTCATTCGGGTTCCTTGACAAACGCTCTCACTTAAACTTCTGGATTTAACTTTACTATAGGGTACATTCCACCCTTAAGTGCTTCTTCACATTCCTAATCCATGATTTGAATCATTACTCTTCGATCCATATCGAATTGGGGTTGACCGCTCTACACAGGGTAATTCCGAATTCGATGTTGGATTCTCCCAATTGTTGTCCAAAAAGCAAAATCCATTTCATCTATTTTGGCCTTATTGGACCGGACGTCTTTTTCTACAATATTTATGCGTCGTGCGGTTTTTACCCATGCATCATCTATTCTCCTTCGTTCAGTTATTTCTTCTTTCATCAGAACTTTGATCATAGCATTCTCAGATTCCAGCTCTAATATCTTATGTTCTGCCAAAGAGTGCTTTTGTTCAAGCATCGCGCATCGGGTAACACAATTTTGAATTGTTACATCTCTTTGCTCCATGACCGCATGCCGTTCTTCAGCCTGCTCTTCTAACTCATGAATACAATTTTGTATTCTAAATTTCGATCATAATATTCTTCTAATAAATTATCCTCAGGTTCCTCTTCTTCCTCTTCTTCCTCACTCTCAGCTGCTACCTCTGCAACTAGCTCGGGTGCAACTATTAGTTATTTACCACCACGTAGATATCTCTAATTTCTTCTTCGTTTGACATCACATTAACCTGATTAGTGATTAAAGGTGTCTCAACGGTCTCATTCACTCCCTTGTGAACATTTTCAGCTGCCATTTTCAAACACTGCCAAAAAAAACAAGGGTTAATTAACATATCAAATATTATCCCTATACTCTGACCGACCAATTAAATACCAAATAAACTTAGGTAGGTCATACTAGGAAAGGAATTCCCCGTCTCTCCCCTCCTAGTTCTTGTCTCACATCTTAACCAGGGATCATATCCCTAAGCTTTGATACCAACTGTGACACCCCCAAAATAAATATACATCACCCATCTTGAGTCGCCAAATACATGGTACAAAATTCAAATACAACTTAATTATACAACAGTCATGTAAAATACGACTAAACATATGCTGTGAGTTTTAATACAAATATTGTCATCTAGACAATATACAAACTCAATGGGGTCCTCATTACATTTATTATCACACTATTTCACAGAATAGTGAGGACTACTAATACACCATCTAGGACCATCATTCTGTTTCCCCCGACTAGTCCCTTCTACGTTCTCATTTCCTGAAAAGAACAATGAAAGCAAAAGGGTGAGCTCAACTAGCCCAGTAAGAAATATTATGACTAAGATAATACAGAATAAATTATTATTAGCCTTCAACAGTGTTAAACTGATACAATATAACAAACATCAAGTTTAACTGCAGCGGAACAAGCAATCCATTAGAAGAGTCAGGTAGAGAATAAAATCTACTATCTTCTAGGACTTAAAAGGCTTTTCATCACATTTATCGCTGAGACTCGGCTTAATAAATAATCCACATCATCAAATCATCCCTGCACTACAGGCCAAGGATATTCTTTAGTATCACGACCACGAATTATTCATGCACTACAGGCCAAAGATAATCGTGACTTCATCAACGGTCCTGATCATGCCATAAAAAAATTCATCTTTTCACCCTTGGCCGAAGAGAATCCATAGCCATAATAACACCAAAAACTGTCCATCAATGCACTACGGGCCAATGAGGACTTTTTTTCCACATCATTTGTAACATTATGGTCATGATTATACCGAATAATCCCTGGTCATATTCATACCAAGTTCATCTATGCACTACAAGCCACAGATGACTTTCAACATAATATAAACATGAGGATGATGACAATGATATAAGAATTCAATAAAACAAGTTCAAGAATTAATTTATCCAGGAACCAATAACGTCCAAATTGTAAACATGATACTTCTTTGTGAAGTAAAATTCAAGAATGCTCAGAAGAATATTTCCATGAAAAGATACTGGATGAAGCACAATTATCAAGGATATTTCACTAATTTCATGGAATATAGAAGTCAAAGATTTAACCAACTGAGTATAAGAGAATATATGAAACTGTAAATGGATTTTCATCCGCCATGCGGTAATCCACATAGACATATCATTTCCGTAATTTAATAAGGAATGGATACAAAGGATTATTCACCATGCATGTGATAATCCACATAGACAGGTTATTCTAATAGAATAAAAAATAATGGTATAACAGAAGAAATCACCATGCATGCGATAGACCGCACAGATAGGTTATTCTAACATAATAATAAAGAATAGAACCAGGTCATGCGTAATCCGCACAGACATGATGTTCCAACATAATAATAAAGAACGGAACTAGGTCATGCGTAAACTGCACAGACATGATGTTCCAACAGAATAATAAAGAACGGAACCAGGTCATGCATAAACGCACTGACAGGATGTTCCAACAGAATAATAAAGAACGGAACTAGGTCATGCGTAAACCGCACAGACAGGATGTTCCAACAAAATAATAAAGAACGGAACTAGGTCATGCGTAAACGCACCGACAGGATGTTCCAATAGAATAATAAAGAATGGAATAATAGAAGAATTTCACCATGTATGCGGTACTTCTCATAGACAGATTATTCCAACATAATGATAAATAATAGAATAACAGCTCTTACGAGTATTGAAAGAAAATAACTCTCTTCATGGATACGAAAGAATAATACCCCTTACGAGTACAACACTTAATATCCCTTACCTTTGAAAGCAGAGTATTCCGACTGGTAGGGCGAAGATTTACTTGAAGAAAACTTGCACTACGCTCAAAGCTTCTTAAAACTCTAATGAAATACGCTCAAGATTATAGAAGAAGAACTCTCTCTATAGTTTCTCTATCTAGAGTTTCAGTGAATTCGTAAGAAATAATGAAGGAATGAGCTTCTATTTATAGAAGAATGGACTACATAGTAACTAATTCATGAACGGTCCAGATTGATTTACTTTTAATCAGACGGTCCATATTTAAAGCAAAATCTTTTAAATAAAATATAATATATTCTATTTATAATCTAATAAAACGAATAACTTTATAAAAGTATTCTATTTTATATAAAATGATTTTAATATGCAAAACACTATGCAAATACTATGCAATACTATGCATAATAAAATATAATATATTCTATTTATAGAATAACTTTATAAAAGTATTCTGTTTTATATAAAAAGATTTTACTATGCAAAACACTATGCATAATAGAATATAATATATTCTATTTATAGAATAACTTTATAAAAGTATTCCGTTTTATATAAAAAGCTTTTTTGTTTTATTACATTAATAATACTAATAAAACAAAACTGAGTGACTTATCGCGTAAACATCAATAATCAATACAGTATGCTACTATGCAACCACGCGTATTACTATACTTTCACTACCGAGTAGTTCATCAGTTTTAACAGTAAAACTTTCGCCGTTATTTTCATAAAAATATTTTTGTCGTTTTCTCAATCCGACAATAATTCCGTTGTGGGGTCCACCAATGATTGTACCATCGTACAAATATTCCCCGATAAAAAGAATATTCCCCGACCAATCGAATATTATACAATAACTTACATACTTTTTAAAATTTATATATACTATCCACAACTATAACACTATCTCAAATCCACACCATAATATTCAAAAAAAAATTCGAGAAAATTAAATTTTTATTCATAAAATCTGGAGTCTTACAGAACTCCTCTGGTGTAAAAGTGCAGGAAATGGCATAGCTCGGCGTTGATAGGTGGCATGAGATCAATGAAGGCATGACATGAGGATCGAGTGGAGAAAAAAACTAAGCATTGATGGACAAAGAAGCAATAGTAGCATGTCAAAAGATCATTAGCAGCATGATAAGGAAGCAATAATAGCAGAACACAAGAATGCAAATTACAGGAGCCGCGCGGCCACGCGGCTGTATAAGCTAGAACACGGGCGCCCGCGTCCGGAACCTGCAGAAGCTAAATTTCCAAACCCGCATGCCCGCGCCTGTTATGTATTGGGATCGCGCGCGTCCGCGAACGTCATCAACTGCAGTTGTTGACTTTACTGTTGTAACAACCCCAAAATTCATACAATTTAATTATTAACTTCGGTCGTTAATAACACATCTACCTTCTGATTTTACATCATTATTCGATGTTAAACTTAAAAATATGCGGAATAATTTAAACTTTTCTATCTTCTTACTTTAATTCCCTAAATCAAAACCTTTATCATCTACATGTCTTTGAAACATATAAAATCCATGATTCACTTCATCACAATTATTATATCAAATTTTATATTTCAATTCGATAACCTTTGCATATCAGATAAGTCAAACTTTAACTTTACAACTCAATAGAAAACTATACATCATAAAACATTTAGTACATCTCATGAATCTTAACAACTTTAGCTAAAAATATTAATCTTCGTGTATTATTTCTGATCCACATCATTCAAGTAACACATAGTGTTACCTTCAACCCTTAACCTGCAAAAATGGTTATTTGCAAGGTTGAGCTCGACAGCCCAGCAAAATCTAATAGTTTTCATGCAACACCTAGCATATAATAACATGCTCAATATATATCTCTTAACTATCATAACATACAAGCTACAGTTCATATTACAAGTATAAAGATTGAGTTCCTTACTCAATCAGCATGCTTTACTCAATCAACATAGTCATAAGTTGACTTTAACGTTTTATGCTTTCAACATAAATATTACAAATCATGTTATTTGCAATAAAGATTTAAAACAGTAAATCACCAAGTTCACATAGCAAATAGGAACTGAAAGACTTGTCTTGATCGTTGTTTACCAATAACAGTTTAACAGCTTACAGACATCTGCACTTCACGTGCCCTACATAATTATATAATCATACACATCAACTATTAGTCACATAGCAACGCATAGCAGTTGTAATGTAAACTTTAATTTACGTCTCATAACCCTTCTTATTATCAATACACAATGTTCAATTTTATTGTGTTACTTTCGACTTATAGCTCACTATATTTCATATTCGAAGTTCATTCAAGTGTTAAGTCCTTCTAGGAATCATTATTTATTTTATATTAACACTATTCAATATCTTATATTATTCATTTCATTTGATTTAAAATACGTTTTATGTTCATTATCACTTATCACGACTTTTCGACGTTTATTCGTCACACAACCAATTTGTCTCTCTTGTGTGTGCTTAGTATGCATATTCAACTTATCTAATATATCATTTATTAATGTTAAGCATCATTATACTTCATAATATTCATGTTCTATAACTTAGAACAACATCTATTATCGTCAAGAGCACTACACTTGTATACGTGCATGCCCGAAGCCCTCCGATTGCCTCCAAAAACACAACAGTCCTAAAGATGACCATTTTGACCCTTCCTAAAGACCTCAAACTAAAAACCTTAAAGAAAAAAAGTTGTAGTTCTATTCATCCTCGTTCCGGATCAACCCTTCGTACAATGTATTGTGCACAAACATCTAAACGTCTCCGCGTAATCCCCTATAAATGGGTTGTTCATCTCAGCTTTTCAACATCTGAATCTGCACCAAAACCATTTGGTTTGG
The DNA here is from genome assembly GCA_020205505.1 of Panax japonicus. Lineage (NCBI taxonomy): Eukaryota > Viridiplantae > Streptophyta > Magnoliopsida > Apiales > Araliaceae > Panax > Panax japonicus. Next base: position 46,609,620 of record CM035105.1, on the reverse strand, counting down.
CATAAATTCTCAAGAAACTCTTGAATTTCATGAACATCTTTTAATATTTGTCTAGCTGAATCAAATAGCATAGACCTCTACAATAATTCGGACATCAACTAAATATACATATACATACATATGTATTCTCATATCTTAAAAAAAATCTCAAAAATCTTTTTATGACGTCATGATACCGCACTGTATTTACAGTCCATTGAGGATTCCGTCATTTGGTGATTTTATCAAACTACATCATACTATAGTGGGCTGACGATCCTTAGATCACATCCAACATTAGGTAATACTGCATTGATGACTCCATCATTTTTATCATCTTTGCACCAGGTTACATGATGCATTAATGATATAAAATACATTTTGATATATTGCAAATCATTTTTGTCTAGCCGAAGCAATTAGCATAGACATACGAATAACATTATTATTGTTAAAACTCATTGGTTCCATCATTTGGTCCAATGTTTTTCAAGAAAATAAAAGTGTAAACATCAGCACGAAGTCAATAACTTTCGAAAGTCTAGCATAGCTAGTAGATTTAGAATACCTATGTTTCCACCATCAACTCCACTTTCTATAATGATTCATTGCTTAATAGGTATATCTATTCCTATCATCCTCAATACTCAATTTACATTTATCTATACCCAGTTCGTCAAACTTACCACACGTTATGAGTTCAGGAACTTGCCACAATCATATGAGTTTAAGAACTTATCCTAGTCAGACCATAGGCATCCATTCGCTGAGGGGTTCAAAAATATACCATATAATTATGAGTCACGAACCTACCATAAGTATGAGTTTTAAAAACTCGCACTTAAGCTTATAATATTCTTTAACTATACTCTACCTATCTGTTATACACATGAGAAAAGAATCACCTACTAAATAGGCATATAGCAAATAGTGCGACACAAACATTCCAATGATTATCAATGTGATAAACTGAGTGAAAGCACAAAACCCTCGCCCATACAAAGATTTGTACAACTCAGACATCACAGGAGTCCTCAATTGAAACCCCACCTAACTCTATCTTGTTCTTAACTTGCTCTTTGCTCGATACGAATTTCTCGTACCACATCATCTATAACTCCTCATGAGTTATCTCGTACTATTTCATAGTACACCTGTAAGACCCCAACTTTTATGAATAAAGATGAATTTTCTATAAATATCATTTTTGAATATTATGGAATGAATTTGATATAATGTTATAGTTGTGGGTAATATTTATAAATTTTGCAAAGTACGCAAGTTGTTATATAATTTTCGATTGGTCGGGGAATATTAGTTTTAACAGGGAATATTCGTACAATGGCACAATCATTGGTGGACCCCACAACGAAATTATTATCGGATTGAGAAAACGACAAAAATACTTTATAAAAATAATGGCGGAAGTTTTACCGTTAACTGTTGAAACACCCGGTGTTAAAAATACAGTAATACGCGTAGTTACACAGTAGCACACGGTATTGATTATTGATGCTTAAGTGAGAAGTCACTCAGTTTTGTTCAATTATTATTACAGTAATTGCTGCATAGTATCTCACGTTATTTGATTCAATTATTGTCAATATTTTATAATCAATAATTAAGATGACAAAGTTATTAATATTATTATTTGCAATATTAACGATGTCTAGAAGTTCTGTTAAGGAGAGGTTTGGTCACCTAATTGCGCGCCAATGGGGAAAAATCCTTATTGAAAAGCCCCCTCTTTCGTGGGAACGACCTGGTCGATTAATATTGTGAATTATAATAATGATGATGAGTTTTGTTTTATTAGTATTATTAATGTAATAAAACAGAAAAGCTTTTTATATAAAACAGAATATTTTTATAAATTTATTCATTTTATTAGACTAATAATAAAATCTTTTTATATAAAATAGAATACTTTTATAAAGTTATTTGTTTTATTAGACAATAATTAGAATATATTATATTTTATTATGCATAGTGTTTGCATAGTGCCTGCATAGTGTTTGCATAGTAAAATCTTTTTATATAAAACAGAATACTTTTATAAAGTTATTCGTTTTATTAGATTATAAATAGAATATATTATATTTTATTGTAAACCAATCTGGACCGTCTGTTTAAAGTAAATCAATCTGGATCGTTCATAAATTAGTTATTATGCAGTCCATTTTTCTATAAATAGAAGCTCATTCCTTCATTATTTCTTACGAATTCACTGAAACTCTAGAAAGAGAAACTATAGAGAGAGTTCTTCTTCTATATTCTTGAGCGTATTTCTTTAGAGTTTAAGAAAGCTTTGAGTGTAGTGCAAGTTTTCTTTGAGTATATCCTCGCCCTACCAGTCAAAATACTCTTCTTTTACGGAAAGGGATATTATTTGTTGTACTCGTTAGGGGTATTCCTTCTTTCTTATTGGTGAAATTCTTTTGTTATTCCATTCTTTATTATTCTGTTGGAATAACCTGTATACGCGGGATACCTTATACTTGGTAAAATTCTTTTGTTATTCCATTATTTATTATTCTGTTGGAACATCCTGTCTGTGCGTTTACGCATGACCTGGTTCCGTTATTTATTATTCTGTTGGAACATCCTATCTGTGCATTTACGCATGACCTGGTTCCATTATTTATTATTCTATTAGAATATCTTGTCGGTGCGTTTACGCTAACCTGGTTCCATTATTTATTATTCTGTTGGAATAACCTGTCTGTGCGGTCTATCGCATGCCTGATGATTTCTTTTGTTATTACATTCTTTATTATACTCAGTTGGTTAAAGTTTTAACTTCTATACTCCATGAAATTAGTGGAATATCCTTGATATTTGCGCTTCATTCAGTATCTTTTCATGGAAATATTCTTCTGAGCATTCTTGAGTGTTACTCTATAAAGAAGTATCATGTTGACAATTTGGACATAATTAGTTCCTAGATAAATTAATTCTTGAACTTGTTTTATTGAATTCTTATATCATTGTCATCATCCTCATGTTTATATTAAGTTGAAAGTCATCTGTGGCCTGTAGTGCATAGATGGACTTGGTATGATTATGACCAGGGATTATTTAGTGTAATCATGACGGTAATGTTACAAATGATGTGGAAAAAAGTCCTCATTGACCCGTAGTGCATTGATGGACAGTTGTTGGCATGATCATGACCATTGATGAATACACGAATATCATTGGCTGTGGTGCATGGATAATTTGTGGTTGTGATACTAATGAATATCCTTGGCCGTAGTGCAGGGATGATGTGGATTATTTATTAAGCTGAGTCTCAGCGATAAAAGTCATGAAAAACCTTTTAAATCATAGAAAATAGTAGATTCTATTCTCTACTTGACTCTTCTAATGGATTGCTTGTTCCGCTGCAGTTAAACTTGATGTTTGTTATATTTTATCAGTTTAACACTGTTGAAGGCTAATGATAATTTATTCTGCATTATCTTAGTTATAATATTTCTTACTGGGCTAGTTGAGCTCACCCTTTTGCTTTCATTGTTTTCTTCAGGAAATGAGAACGTAGTAGGAACTAGTCGGGGAACAGAATGATGGTCCAGATAATAGCATTTGTAGTCCTCACTATTCTATGAAATAGTGTGATAATAAATGTAATGAGGACCCCGTTGAGTTTGTATATTGTCTAGATGACAATATTTGTATTAAAACTAACAGCATATGTTTAGTCGTATTTTACACGATTGTTGTATAATTAAGTTGTATTTGAATTTTGTACCATTTATTTGGCGACTCAAAATAGGTGATGTATACCAATTTTGGGGGCATCACAACACCATCTTTATAGAATTGAGCTATAAACATTCAAACATTGCAGACCATCTTTCTTTTATAACTTCAACTAATCACGTCGTGATCTTATTCTATAATCATCTCTCTTAAAATTCTTTTGTTTACTCGTGATCATTTTGTTTTACGATCCCCTTTCTTTCCTTTCCATTACGACATTATTCGTTATCTTGGCTATTGGAGTTAAGAAACTCCCATTTCTTATCTTTATATCTCTTCAAGATTCTTCTTTGAATCATCTTATTTATATAACAATTCTTCCTTTAAGAATTTCTAATTTCATTTACATTACTCAACAGTCCATTCAAGGTCTACACTTTCATCATACGTGTCCATTTTCTACACTTGGTACACATCGACTCTCTAACAGTTTTAATATGGTACGCTGAGTGGTTTCCCACAAACAACCAACAAACTAGGTTCTGAGTTACTAGTTTGTATATACCTCCGCTCTATGAAGGAATCGTTTAGCTCAGATACCATACATCAACTACTAAAGAGTACAATTGCACCATACTTAAATATAACTCTCTATTCTTAACTTCTTTATCATTCTCTTCTTATAGACACTGTCTATTTATTATCACCTTACATCCTTATTATTGGAGTTGGGTAACCCCACATTCATATTCCTTATAACTCTTACGAGATTCTTCTTTGAATCATTTCACGCAAGTTTTAATCCCATCTTTATATGTTTCTTACACTACTTCTTATTGCTCAAACTCTATCTGAGCTTATTCTTTCATTATCTTCACCTCTTTTCTCTAAGTTTATAGCCTACGGTACTCCTACCTAAGGTTTATAACCTACAGCTTTGATACCAACAGTAATGACCCCAAAATTCATACAATTTAATTATTAACTTCGGTCGTTAATAACACATCTACCTTCTGATTTTACATCATTATTCGATGTTAAACTTAATAATATGCGGAATAATTTAAACTTTTCTATCTTCTTACTTTAATTTCCTGAATCAAAACCTTTATCATCTACATGTCTTTGAAACATATATAATCCATGATTCACTTCATCACAATTATTATATCAAATTTTACATTTCAATTCGATAACCTTTGCATATCAGATAAGTCAAACTTTAACTTTACAACTCAACAGAAAACTATACATCATAAAACATTTAGTACATCTCATGAATCTTAACAACTTTAGCTAAAAATATTAATCTTCGTGTATTATTTCTGATCCACGTCATTCAAGTAGCACATAGTGTTACCTTCAACCCTTAACCTGCAAAAATGGTTATTTGCAAGGTTGAGCTCGACAACCCAGCAAAATCTAATAGTTTTCATGCAACACCTAGCATATAATAACATGCTCAACATATATCTCTTAACTATCATAACATACAAGCTACAGTTCATATTACAAGTATAAAGATTGAGTTCCTTACTCAATCAGCATGCTTTACTCAATCAACATAGTCATAAGTTGACTTTAACGTTTCATGCTTTCAACATAAATATAACAAATCATGTTATTTGCAATAAAGATTTAAAACAGTAAATCACCAAATTCACATAGCAAATAGGAACTGAAAGACTTGCCTTGATCGTTGTTTACCAATAACAGTTTAACAGCTTACAGATATATGTACTTCACGTGCCCTACACAATTATATAATCATACACATCAACTATTAGTCACATAGCAACGCATAGTAGTTGTAATGTAAACTTTAATTTACGTTTCATAACCCTTCCTATTATCAATACACAATGTTCAATTTTATTATGTTACTTTCGACTTATAGCTCACTATATTTCATATTCGAAGTTCATTCAAGTGTTAAGTCCTTCTAGGAATCATTATTTTTTTTATATTAACACTATTCAATATCTTATAATATTCATTTCATTTTATTTAAAACACTTTTTATGTTCATTATCACGTATCACGATGTTTCGACGTTTATTCGTCACACGCCCAATTTATCTCTCTTGTGTGTGCTTAGTATGCGTATTCAACTTATCTAATATATCATTTATTAATGTTAAGCATCATTATACTTCATATTATTCATGTTCTATAACTTAGAACAACATCTATTATCGTCAAGAGTACTACACTTGCATACGTGTATGCCTGACGCCCTCCGATTGCCTTCGAAAACACAACAGTCCTAAAGATGACCATTTTGAGCCTTCCTAAAGACCTCAAACTAAAAACCTTAAATAACAAAAGTTGTAGGTCTATTCGTCCTCGTTCCGGATCATCTTGAATTGCCTTAATCGGATTTCGTATGAAAAGGTTATGCTTAATTTACTACAGCAGGTCAGAGCAGTCCAACTGTTACTGATGCCTGGCGCAGCTGCACCCCAATTGGCCTTGGGGGCAGCACAGCTGTGCCCCAAGTCGCAGAACAGGCCCTCAGGCTCTACTCTTCGCTATTACATAGACCCTTACTCCTTCCAATTATCATAACATGAGTTATACTCATCCAATTCAGTCCATTTTCGATTCTATAGGTTTCTAACTCATAAAACTACAACATACCAAATACCCATCAACTAACATAAACATTAACTAACCTTAATATGAATTTACAACTCATGTTCATTCTAATTGTTCATGTTTTGACAATTTAGCGAATTCGTTCACTACGAATTCGTTTCTTAACCAAATTGATTCATTCAACTTGCGTTCTTTTCGTTTTTCGACGTACTAATCACATCTATTATCAATTTTAGATTATATACATGATCTAACTATCAATTTAAGCCTTAAATAGACCCAAAATACATATATTAAGCCATAAACTAAATTTCTTCTTCTAACACTTGTTATAGATTACATATAACAAATTATACACCTCTATTAATATTATATCATCAATTATTAGTAAATCCTCTACCAAAATCCATTTACAGAGAAGTATATATAAGAACACAAAATAGATTTTATAACCAAGTTGTTACCTTTGATTTCTTCTTTAGATTGGTTAGAAGATGATTAGGAAACCTTGATTACACATCTTCTTCCCTCTTGATTCACAAGATTTCTCTTCTTAATCCACAAAAATTTCTTTATCTCTCAAACCCTCTATAAGGCTCCCCTTTCTCTCTGTTATTTAGACTTAGCAAAATATTATGTAACATAAAAACTGACAATGGTTTACGCTCAAATAAATTAAGGTCTCATTAGTTACAATATTCCAAAGGTCATAAGACCTTGTTTGGTTGACACGCTTTAAAACCATTTCTATTTTATTTTTATAATTCTCTTATCCTATAGTACTCATGTCACGCATTACCTAATTAAATTATAATTTTATTTAGTCAACACGATATTTAATTAGCTAATATAGTTATAATTTGTTTAACAAATCATTAATCCTCAAATTTAATTATTTAATTAAATTAGAATATTTCCATTCCATTAGCATAATAAAGTACGCACTGATTATAAAATTATTTAATCAATATTATCGTACCTAAATAAATTATTCTCCAAAAAATTTCATCGAATATCCATTTTATTCCATAAATATTTCAACTAAATATTTATTCTGTTTAATAAATATTTTACTATTTACGAAATTCACTATTGTAATACATTAACATAGTACATTTTCATGCAATATATTACCTTCTTATTTTATTAAAACAATTATATTAATTCACTATTTAAATTAAGTGAATTACTCACATTATTCATGAATTTAATTCAAAACATTTCCATTGCCAACAAGGCATAACCATCAAATTATATTATTTCATAATATAATTTCAACTTAATTAAATTAAGTAATATAATATAGTTAATTTCCTTTTCATAGCAATTCTGTTTAATTTCTTCAATAGTTAAATTAACTATTACACCTCATGCATAATAAATTTCTACTCACCAAACCACATAATCTAAAATAGATAGATCTCATAATAAGAATTTTATTTATTAAATTCTTATTTTAATAACCCATAAAAATTCGGGTTGTCACAATTGTAATTTTAAAATTTGAAGTGTTTGAGTTGGTATAAACTACTCTGGTTGGTACCAGACGCATATTAAGATTGTTTTTACGAGTTTTTCATAATATAGAACTGGGGTTCTATGCTTTGAACGAATTCCAACGAGGATCCAAGCATAGACTTATTATTTTATACTTCTTCTTTAGAATTCAATCATTGAGTGCGAACTACTTTTATGTTGCTGGAGATTATTGAGGATTTGAACAGAACTCTTGGAATATAATCAGCAATTGGATTTGATCGATTCTATCTTCTCTCAATTTTTTTTATTTTTTTTCCATGTGTTGCTTTAATCCCATAATGGCTTTCGGTTCAGCGATGAACTAAACTCCATTATGGGATTCTAACGGATATTGATATGTAATCTAATATTAATGGCATGAATGCGTGATTGTATAGCTATCATGGAAATTCTATTATGATTGAATTGATTGCATGAATGTCTGATCACCATTCATTTTATGTACTTATATGGAATTGAAACATGACATGTGAGTATGGTTGTAATCATGATAACATGCGTTTATGAGGCTGAATTGTTTAGCTTTATATTTCGTGAACCAGATAGAAGTATATTGTTTCATAGTGTATAGTTATATAAGAGCTTATGCTTCAATTCAATATTATTGCAATGTCACATAGAAATATAGTGATGTTAGTTTTATTGATGATTACATGATTTCTATTGCACATGGATGTTATGTAAGTGGGTCATAATGCATTGAAAAATGGTTATGTCTAGTTTTGTGCTCTTGGCTAATTTTTCATGATACATGAATGATCTTGCATGAGGGTATTATTTAGATGAAATATTAATTGAAGTTAGAATCTCATTATTTCCAAATTAAATTTGTTATTCTATTTTTCTTCTTTTAGTTATTATTTGAGTTTAGAGTAATTCAAAATCATAAGTGTTTGTTTAAGCATATAAAATTAGTGATATAGTTGATGCGTAATAATTTAATTTTGAAACCTTTCTCCGTGGATCGATACTTTACTTACTCTGTATTACTTGTTGACCCATGTATGCTTGCATGAGTTAGAGTCCTTTTGTTAGAACTAAAAATGAGGCAACAAGTTTTTAGCGTCGTTGCCGGGGAAATGCGTTTAAATTTATTATTATTATCATCATTTATAAGCTATATTGTATGACTTAGACAAATCTAATCTTATATCATTTTTTTTTTGTTTTTGTTTTTTTTGTTTCAGGTACTTGTATAAATTTTTATGCGAACGCGGTCATCCAATTCTGAATTAACACCTGCTCAGAACAATATAAACGGAAGAGGTTGGAAAGCAAAAGTGCATAGAAATTTACAAGCTGAATTAGAAGGAACAACATCTAATATGGCAGCCGAAGGACAAATAGAAGATCAAAGAGAGGAGCACAGGGCTTTGAGAGACTACTTTATGCCGAATATTAATGGACTATAGTCAAGCATAGTCAGACCAGTGATAGCAGCTAATACCTTTGAGATAAAGCCGGGCACAATTCAAATGGTGCAGAATTCGGTACAGTTTGGGGACGCTGCTACAGATGATCCTAATGAACACCTGTTGAGTTTCATCAAAATATGTGATACTTTCAGATATAACGGGGTGACGGAGGATGCGATCAGACTTAGACTGTTTCCGTTTCCATTGAAGGATAAAGCGAGAAGTTGGCTTCACTCTTTACCTTTGGGATCTATAACCACATGGGAGGACCTAGCACAAAAATTCTTAGCCAAGTTTTTCCCAATGGCTAAGACTGTGAAGATGAGGACAGAAATCTCCCAGTTTGAGCAACAACAGGGTGAATCTCTATATGAAGCTTGGGAGAGGTATAAAGAGATGCTAAGGAAGTGTCCACACCATGGCATACCGAATTGGATGGTGATTAACACATTCTATAATGGATTGGGATGGCAATCAAGACCGATTGTAGATGTAGCTGCAGTAGGAGCTTTATGGGCCAAAAGTTATGAAGAGACCTATAACCTTATCGAGACAATGGCAACAAATGATTTCCAAAACCCTACAGCCAAGATGCCACAGCCCAAAGTTGCATGTTTGTTAGAAGTGGATGTTATCACACAATTGTCAGCACATATGGCATCCATGGCGAAGAAAATTGATTCGTTGACAGAGACCAAGGCGAAGACAGTTGCCTTTGTGTGTGAGATTTATGTGGGGTCACATTCAATGGATCAATGTGCTATTAGCTCGGAGTATGTACAATATGTGAGCAATTATAGGAAGGATCAGGGACAATTTCAAAACATATACAACTCCAACAACCGCAACCATCCAAACTTCAGTTGGTCGAACAACCAAGGAAATCAGCAGAATCAGTTTCAACCGAATAACCAATTTCAGTCACAATCAGCTCAGCAACAGTTTGCACCAAGACCACCTTTTCCACCTGGATTTTCTCAACAACAACATCACACTCCATCTGCACCTTAGAAAGAAAAGAAATCAAAAATGGAGGAGATGATGATGAAGTACATGGCGAATACAGAGGTGATGATTAAAAGCCAAGCAGTGGCTATAAAAAATCTGGAAACTCAAATGGGTCAAATGGCGAGCTTGCTTAACAATAGGCCCCAGGGTTCATTGCCAAGTACCATAGAGACAAATCCAAGAAGAGAAGGGAAGGAACAATGTCAGGCAATCACACTCAGGTCTGGGAAGCAGTGAGCAGAAAATTTACCAGACGCGTCAGCGCTATGTATACAAGGGGATGACGTGCAGCCGCGCGAGGCAGAGAATTTGTCTGAAAAAAAAGAAAATGTTGAAGATTCTGAGTTACAGCAGGAAGATAAAGATAAAGCAGGTTCAGTTGAGAAGCCCGTGAGTAAAACACCACTAGTTCACCCTCCGGTTTCGTATCCACAAAGATTGAATAAGTAGAGGGAAGATAAGCAGTTCAGCAAGTTCTTGGAGGTCTTTAAAAAACTGTAGATTAATATACCTTTCGCCGAGGCATTGGCACAGATGCCGAGTTATGCAAAGTTAATGAAGGGTATTTTGTCAAGGAAGAAGAGATTAGAAGATTTTAAGACAGTGGCCTTGACAGAGGAATGCAGTGCAGTGCTTCAACGCAAATTACCTCCAAAGCTGAAGGATCCGGGCAGTTTCACAATTCCGTGCACAATCGGAAAGATAAGCTTCAGTAAATGTCTGTGTGATCTTGGGGCAAGTATAAATTTGATGCCCTTGTTAGTATTCAATCAGTTGGGATTGCCGGCTCCAAGGCCGACAAATATTTCTTTACAGCAAGCTGACAGATCCATCATTTATCCACGGGGAATTGTTGAAGATGTATTGGTAAAAGTGGATAAATTCATCTTTCCGGTTGATTTCATCATTTTAGATTATGAGGAAGATAGGAGTATACCAATCATACTTGGAAGACCATTCCTAGCCACAGGAAGGACCTTGATAGAAGTTCAGAAAGGGGAACTTATAATGCGTGTTCAAGATCAGGAAGTTACCTTTAATGTATTCAAGGCAATGAAATTCCTGACAGAGGATGAGGAATGCTTCAGAGTTGATGTAGTAGAGAAGATCTTAAACGATGAAGTAGAAAGATTGGTGGATTATGAACTGTTGAGAAGTGTTATGGCTGGGAATTCAGAATTAGAGGATGAGGAATTTAAAGAACTTGTGCAATTTCTTGATACTACTCCACAATTCACAAAATTCAAAACACATGTTGAGCCATTGAAGAAAGCTGGAGAGACGTCAGTAAAATTGAAGCCATCTCTTGAGACACCTCCAGAACTTGAATTAAAACTACTTTCAGATCATCTAAGGTATGCATTTTTAAATAAAGATTCAAAGCTACCTTTCATTATTTCTTCCGCACTAACATCTTTTCAGGAAGAAAAACTGCTACGAGTCCTTAGAGAGTTCAAGTCGGCTATTGGATGGACTATAGTAGACATAAAAGGGATCAGCCCTTCGTTTTGTATGCATAAGATCTTGCTGGAAGATGATAGTAAGCCATCAATGGAGAAATAAAGAAGACTTAATCTGATCATGAAGGAAGTGGTCAAGAAAGAAGTACTGAAATGACTGGATGCAGGCATCATTTATACGATTTTAGATAGTTCGTGGGTGAGCCCAGTGCGATGTGTACCGAAGAAGGGTGGCATGACCGTGGTTTCTAATAAAAATAATGAGTTGATTCCAACAAGAATAGTGACGGGGTGGAGAGTCTGCATGGATTACCGTAGGCTTAACAAAGCTACAAGGAAATATCACTTCCCACTGCCATTTATCGATCAGATGTTGGATAGACTGGCGGGTCATGAGTATTATTTCCTTCTGGACGGTTATTCAGGCTACAACCAAATTGTTATAGCTCCAGAGGACCAAGAAAAGACAACCTTCATATGTCCATACGATACTTTTACTTTTAGAAGGATGTCTTTCGGGTTGTGCAATGCTTCAGCCACCTTTCAAAGGTACATGATGGCTATTTTTTTGGATATGGTGGAACAGAATATGGAAGTATTCATAGACGATTTCTCGATATTTGGGTATTCTTTTGATTTATGCCTTGAGAATTTGGTGATGATCTTGAGAAGGTGTGTTGAAACAAATTTGGTACTGAATTGGGAAAAGTGTCATTTTATGGTACAAGAAGGATTTATTTTGGGACACAAAGTTTCAAAGAAGGGACTTGAAGTGGACAGAGCTAAACTCGAGACTATTGAGAATTTACCACCACCTACTTCAGTAAAAGGTGTTCGTAGTTTTTTGGGACATGCAGGCTTCTACTACAGATTCATAAAAGACTTCTCCAAGTTAACTAAACCATTATGTAGTTTATTGGAGAAGGATTCATAGTTCAAATTTGATGAGGCCTGCGTGTCATCATTTGAGCACTTGAAGAGAAAATTAACTTCATCACCAGTTATTACTACACCGAATTGGGACTTGTCGTTCGAACTGTTGTGTGATGCCTGTGATTATGTTGTGGGGGCTGTTTTGGGTCAGCGAAAGGAAAAGCTTTTTCACGTGATATATTATGCTAGCAAGACCCTTATGGATGCGCAGTTGAACTACACAACCTTAGAGAAAGAGTTATTGGCAATTGTGTATGCTTTTGATAAATTCCGAGCATATCTGATTGGTACGAAGGTGATAGTGTACACAGATCACGCAGCTATTCAACATTTAGTGGTTAAGAAGGATGTAAAGCCTCGTTTGATCAGATGGATATTACTGTTGTAGGAATTTGATATAGAGATCAATGACAGAAAGGGAACTAAAAACCAAGTAGCGGACCACTTATCTTGACTAGAGAATCCAGAAAGGGAGGCAGACGACAAAGTTATAATTAATGAATCCTTTCCAGATGAGCAGTTTATTGTGGTAAAAGGGGAAGTGTTGTGGTTTGCATACTACGCGAACTACTTGGTGAGTAAGATGGTACCTTCTGACTTGGTGGGTCATCAAAAGAAAAAATTATTGCATGATGTTAAATGGTATATATGGGATGAGCCATATTTTTTCAAACAATGTGCTGATCAGATGATAAGAAGGTGTATCCCGTATAGCGAGATCGAGGGGATTCTGTAGGATTGTCATGCTTCTGTGTATGGGGGTCACTATGGTGGAGAGAGAACAATGGCTAGAGTGCTACAAGCAGGATTCTACTGGCCGACAATTTTCAAAGATGCGTACAGTTTCGTCCAGAGATGTGACAGATGTCAGCGAGTTGGGAACATTTCAAAAAGAAATGAAATGCCATTGAATACTATCCTCGAAGTTGAAATTTTTGATGTGTGGGGGATTAATTTTATGGGCCCTTTCGTTTCTTCATGTGGGAATCTATATATCTTGCTAGCAGTGGATTATGTGTCCAAATGGGTAGAAGTGGCAGCTCTTCCAACAAATGATGCCAAAGTAGTCCTCAAGTTTTTACAAAGAAGTATCTTCACGAGGTTTGGGACTCCAAGGGCCATCATTAGTGATGAAGGCAGTCATTTCTGCAACATGCAGTTTACATTTTTGTTGGCTAAGTATGGGGTGAATCATCGCATTGCTACAACTTATCACCCAAAAACGAATGGCCAAGCAGAAGTTTCAAATTGGGAAGTTAAAAGAATTCTGGAAAAAGTTATGAATCCCACTAGAAAGGATTGGTCCTTAAAGCTTGATGATGCAGTGTGGGCATATAGGACTGCATATAAAACTCCGTTGGGCATGTCACCTTTTCAACTAGTTTATGGCAAAACATGGCATCTTCCTATGGAGCTAGAACATAAGGCATATTGGGCGATTCGAAAGCTCAATTTTGATTTGAAAGCTACATGAGAGAAACGCCTACTCCAACTCAATGAGTTGGATGAATTCCGATTACAGGAGTATAAAAATTCTAAGTTGTACAAGGAGAAGGTGAAGAAATGGCATGATTGCAAGATCACAGAGAGATCATTTGAGCCGGGACAAAGAGTTTTGCTTTTCAACTCCAAACTTAAACTTTTTCCGGGAAGCTAAAATCAAGTTGGTCAGGGCCATTTACAATTAAGACTGTCTTCCCACATAGTGCAATAGAAGTATTCGATAAGTTCCTGGACAAGCCATTTAAAGTGAATGGACAGCGGCTGAAGCATTACTTTGGTGGCGAGGTTGACAGACAAAAAGTCACCTTAATTCTTTCTTCGATATGAGATTCAAAGACAGTCAAGCTAATTGACTATAACTTAGCGCTTGATGGGAGGCAACCCATTGTTTCTATCTCTACTGTTTATTTATTCTGTTTAGTTTATTTTTTGTTAGTTCAGTTTCATGTGTAGTTATGATAGTTTGATAGCTTTGCATAAATACCTTAGTAGCTGAATGTGGATATGATTATATTTGTGCATGGCATAGAAATTATGGTGTTAAGATAGACACTCATGCTTATTCAATAATCCATGCATTGGCAGTGTTTATTGATGTCTATGTAGGTGTCTTGGACTGAATTCATTACTATATTGAAGTATTGTAAAGGAAAGTTGGCAGTGCAGGAAACAGGGACGCGCGGCCGCGCAGTGAATTGCTATAAAAATTGCGTGCCCGCGCTGCATGTCTGTCCAAGAGAAAAAATCCACTTGCGCGCCCGCGCCACATCTTCATAGAAAAGACGAGGGACGCGCCTGGAACCGGAAGTTAAATTTTTTTTTTTGGGTTTTTAGAGATGTGTTTTAACCTATATCTCCCACTCGTGCATAATAACAGAGAGTCTATTTCTTGCTCTCCATTACATGTTCGTCTCCTCGTCTCTAATCAGTTACGAATTGAAGCCATAACTCTCTTCTTCACTACATGATTGTCGCATCAGATCTCATACCCACGATCGATAGTTAAACTGATAAAAACTAGGGTTTCAGAGTGGTTGTGCGAAATCAATTTGGAGATTATTTAGTCATCAGCTATTATTCACTGTCAGGCAAGTCTTCTTCTTCTTCCTTATCAGTCTCCAATGGGTCCTAAGCGTGCGAGATCTCGTACCCCTGAATCATCATCTTCAAGCAGTCAAAGTGGGGATAATGTTGATTTATCGAAATTTATCAACTTGGATGCTCAAATTGAAAATAATAGAATTGTGGGGAAGTCGTTTGTTTGAGAACGAGGGTTCAAGCCAGATGCGCAGGATGGACAGTTAGTGCAGATGATTAAAGAAAGGTGTTGGCATGGTGTGTGTTCTACGCCAGTGGCTTCACCTATGGCTGTTGTGCAGGAGTTCTATGCTAATGCGAGGGAAACAATGAATGAGTTTTCTTTTGTTCGTGGGATTGAAGTGGACTACAGACTGAGAGCCATTCGCCAAGTGTTCAATTTACCCGACCCTCCGGCTGGACGAATAAATTGGGTGGAAGCAGAACGTTTGGAAACAGATTTGGACGTTGTTATCACTGATCTGTGTATTCCAGGGACCCAGTGGACATGCACTCCTGAAACGAATCACCCCAAGACATTTTCGGCTTCCACTCTCAATCATTATGTAAAAGCCTGGAATCTCTTTGTGTGTGCCAAACTTATGCCATATTCTCACCAGCATGAAATTACAGTGGAGCGAGCAATTATATTATGGGGAATCATTGTTGGAAAATATATCGACGTGGGTCACTTGATAAATCAGAATATGATGAGATATATGAGGGGAAGTACTATAGGGAGTATTCCACATGCCTTAATAGTGACCCATTTGTGTGCCAAGGCAGGAATTAGGTGGACGGGTGAGTAAGTGCAGTTGTCGAGCCAAGACATTATGCATGCCACAATTGCAAGGTTTGAAGATTAGCAAGGGGGTACACCGTATCCAAAAGGAAAGGGTTTTATTCTGCGTCCTGCATTGTCTACACCTTCATCGCAGCCCTTCAAGTCAAATGAAGTAGGCAAGTCAACCCAAGCAACTGCTGCTACTGAGGATCGACAACTCCGAAGGTTGAAGCGTATGGTCGACGCTATGTACAACAATTTTCCAGCGTTTGCTACGGGTCTGACGAGGTCATTAGCGGAGGCGTTTGCGCAGCAGGGAAATATGCTTGAGTGGCAACAGTTTGGGATTGGCGTGCCATTTCCACCACCGGATTCACCACCTGAAGAGGGTGGTGTAGCTGATCAATAGGGGAGTTTCTTCTAACCCTTTACCTTCATTCATTGAGGCAATTAATATTTTAAGTTTGGGGGTATTGGGTAATAGGGTAGTTGTATATAGGATTTGCATGTTTAGTTTAAATTTTGCATAATAATTATGTGTTAGTTAATAATTGCAGAGAATTTTTATATTTTTAGTCATTAATATGTGTGTTAGTTTATGTTTAGTTGCATTTGATGTTTAGTACATGTCTCACAAATTCTAGCTTTGTGGAAGTTATGTCTAGCCAATGATGAATTTGAATCTTGAATGATTGTTGAATTTAATGGATATCTTAAGCTTAGCTATAATGATTTACATGATATGATCCATGATGCTGTTTAGATGCTTTCGGTTTGCACTGTCGTGTTCACAATTGCTTGTAGGCATAAGAATCATGTGCTACATTGCTTGATAGGAAATGTGGTTTTAAAAAGAGAATTATGTGGAAAATGGATTTGGACTATGAAAAAACATTGATAATCAAACTTTGGGGACACATGGGTATGTTATATAAAAAACAAAAAAACAAAAAAAAAAGAGAAAAAGAAAAAGTTATCTTGAAACCTTCTTGAGTTGAATTATTGACTCTTTGAAAGGGGCAAAATAGAGCGTAAAATGCACTCACTTTAGAAAGAAAAAAAATAGCAATAAACACCGCGGAAAAGTGCGAAAATCGCCCTCGTGAGTAAAAAGAAAGCAGTCTAAACCCATTGTTGAACCTTAGCTGGTTTTGATATGTCAAAGTAGTCTTTGTTGCATTAGTATACATAAATCTTGATTTAGACTGCAATTTTCTGTTTTGAGCAAGTTAGCATGTGTATTTTGTGCTTTAGTCAAGTTTTGGTGAACACAACACACACACAGCATTTTTATAGCATGTATGGATTACTTGAGTGTATGATATTATGTCTATGGCTTAGTTTGAAGTTTCATTCTTGAATCTGGATAATTCACTGAGGCATTCTTAGACTGAAATT
This sequence comes from Panax japonicus, assembly GCA_020205505.1. Lineage (NCBI taxonomy): Eukaryota > Viridiplantae > Streptophyta > Magnoliopsida > Apiales > Araliaceae > Panax > Panax japonicus. Next base: position 46,592,224 of record CM035105.1, on the reverse strand, counting down.
CTATGCTAGCTAGAAGAATGTGAGACTCATTTTGCATCATAATCTAGTTGCATAGTGTAGTTGCATTTTTAGTGTTTTATGTCGTATGCATTGCTTGAGGGCAAACAATAGTTCAAGTTTGGGGGTATTTGATAAGTAGGTTTTATACCTACTTATTGGATATCAATTCACGCGAACTATGCCCATCTCAAGTACATTTTAGTATGTTTTTAGTTGCATTTCGTGTTATTTTGCATTGCATGTACTGAGAACTCCTCTAGTGTAAAAGTGCAGGAAATGGCATAGTTCGGCGTTGATAGGTGGCATGAGATCAGTGAAGGCATGACACGAGGGTCGAGTGGAGAAAAGAAACTAAGCATTGATGGACAAAGAAGTAATAGTAGCATGTCAAAAGATCATTAGCAACATGATAAGGAAGCAGCAATAGCAGAACACAAGAATGCAGATTGCAGGAGCCGCCCAGCCGCGCTGCTGTATAAGCTGGAACACATGCGCCCGCGCCTGGAACCGGCATAAGCTAAATTTCCAAACCCGCGCGCCCGCGCCTGTTATGTATTGGGATCGCGCGCGTCATCAACTACAGTTGTTGACTTTATTGTAATTTTAAAATTTAAAGTGTTTGAGTTGGTATAAACTACTCTGGTTGGTACCAGACGCGTATTAAGATTTTTTTACAAGTTTTTCATAATATAGAACTAGGGTTCTACGCTTTGAACGAATTCTAACGAGGATCCAAGCATGGACTTATTATTTTATACTTCTTCTTTAGAATTCAATCATTGAGTGCGAACTACTTTTATGTTACTGGAGATTATTGAGGATTTGAACAGAACTCTTGGAATATAATCAGCAATTGGGTTTGATCGATTCTATCTTCTCTCAATTGTTTTTATTTATTTTCCATGTGTTGCTTTAATCCCATAATGGTTTTCGGTTCAGCGATGAACTAAACTCTATTATGGGATTCTAACGGATATTGATATGTAATCTAATTTTAATGGCTTGAATGTGTGATTGTGTAGTTATCATGGAAATTCTATTATGATTGAATTGATTGCATGAATGTCTGATCACCATTCATTTTATATACTTATATGGAATTGAAATATGACATGTGAGTATGGTTATAATCATGATAACATGCGTTTATGAGGCTGAATTGTTTAGTTTTATATTTCGTGAACCAGATACAAGTATATTGTTTCACCGTGTGTAGTTATATAAGAGCTTATGCTTCAATTCAATATTATTGCAATGTCACATAGAAATATAGTGATGTTGGTTTTATTGATGATTACATGATTTCTATTGCACGTGGATGTTATGTAAGTAGGTCATAATGCATTGAAAAATGGTTATGTCTAGTTTTGTGCTCTTGGCTAATTTTTCATGATACATGAATGATCTTTCATGAGGGTATTATTTAGATAAAATATTAATTGAAGTTAGAATCCCATTATTTCCAAATTTGATTTATTATTCTATTTTTCTTCTTTTAGTTATTATTTGAGTTTAGAGTAATTCAAAATCATAAGTGTTCGTTTAAGCATATAAAATTAGTGATATAGTTGATGCGTAATAATTTAATTTTGAAACCTTTCTCCGTGGATCGATACTTTACTTACTCTGTATTACTTGTTGGCCCATGTATGCTTGCATGAGTTAGAGTCTTTTTGTTAAAACTAAAAAGGAGGCAACACCCGTAGTGCATTGATGGACAGTTGTTGGTATGATCATGACCATTGGTGATATTAATGAATATCATTGGCCCGTAGTGCAGGGATAATTCGATGATGTGTATTATTTATTAAGCTGAGTCTCAGCAATAAAACTATTGATAAACTTTTTAAATCATAGAAGATAGTAGATACCATGCTCTACTTGACTTTCTAATGGATTGCTTGTTCCGCTGCAGTTAAACTTGATGTTTATTATATTTTATCAGTTTAACACTGTTGAAGGCTAACGATAATTTATCCTGCATTATCTTAGTCATAATATTTCTTACTGGGCTAGTTGTGCTCACCCTTTGCTTTCATTGTTCTCTTCAGGAAATGAGAATATAGCTGGGATGAGTCGGGAAATAGAGTGACGGTCCAGATAGGTGGCTATAGTAGTCCTCACTATTATGTGAAATAGTGTGATAATAATTGTAATGAGGACTTTATTTGAGTTTGGATACTCTACGAGACATTATTCGTGTTGAAACTCTCAGCTACATTTTTTCGTACTGTATAAAAGAAGTTTGTATTTAAATTTTGTACCATGTATTTGGCGACTCAAGATGGGTGATGTATACCTATTTTGGGGGAGTCACATTTACAGCCAGTTCGTCTTCACCTCCATATACCAAGAATGAATCCTTAGTCCTTTTTAGGTACTTGAGGATATTCTTGACTGCTGTTCGATGACCTTCACCTGGATTTGACTGGTATCTGCTCGTCATGCTTAAAGCATACGAGACATCCGGACGAGTACATATCATTGCATACATGATAGATCCAATTGCCGAAGCATAAGGGATCTTTCTCATACGCTCTTCATCATCTTGTGATTTAGGACATTGCACCTTAGAGATCTTTACACCATGAGTCACGAGTAAGTTTCCTCTTTTCGCCTCTTGCATGCTGAACCGTTTCAACACTTTATCAATATATGTACTTTGACTTAGGCCTAGCATTTTTCTCGATCTATCTCTATAGATCGTGATACCTAAAATGTAGGCAGCATCGCCTAAATCTTTCATGGAGAAACATTTTCCTAACCATGTTTTTATAGCCTGTAAGGAAGGAATGTCATTCCTAATAATTAATATGTCATCAACATATAATACTAGGAATACAATGTGACTCCCACTAACCTTCTTATATACACAAGGTTCATCTTCATTTTTTATAAAGCCAAACTCTTTGACTGCTTCATCAAATTGAAGATTCCAACTCTGAGAGGCTAGCTTCAATCCATAAATGGATCGCTACAGCTTACATACCTTTCCAGCATCCTTTGGAGTGATAAAACCCTCAGGTTGTGTCATATACTCATCCTCAAGGAGATTTCTATTAAGGAAAGCAGTTTTGACATCTATCTGACAGATTTCGTAATCATAAAAAGATGCAATAGAAACTAAGATCCTGATGGATTTAACCATTGCCACTGGAGAGAAGGTTTCATCATAGTCAACACCTTGAATTTGTTTGAAACTTTTTGTTACCAGTAGGCTTTTATAGGTTTGTACATTACCATCCATGTCAGTTTTCTTCTTGAAAACCCACTTGCATCCGATTGGTTTTACCCCTTCGGGTGGATCAACCAAAGTCAATACTTGGTTAGTATACATAGATTCCATCTCAGATTTCATGGCTTCAAGCCATTTCTCAGAATCTGGTCCATTCATAGCTTCTTGGTAGGAAGCAGGCTCATCCTGATCTATGAGCATCACATCGCCGTTTTGAGTCACAAGATATTCATAATATCTCTCAGGCTCTTGGCGTGTCCTACCACATCTACGAATGCCTTGTGTAATTTGAGCAGGTTCACTTTCCACAATATATTGTGGTTCCTGCTCACATTCCAACTCAGGTTCAATGATATTTTGTGGTTCTCAAATTTCTTCGAGTTCTACTTTCCTCCCACTGTTTCCTTTAGAGACAAATTCTCTTTCTAGAAATATACCAGTTCGAGCAACAAACACTTTGTTCTCAAAAAGATTGTAGAAATAATACCCTTTTGTTTCCTTTGGGTATCCCACAAAATTATATTTGTCAGATTTGGGTCCGAGCTTTTTAGAATCCAGACGTTTAACAAACGCCTCGCAACCCCAAATCTTCATGAATGACATACTAGGATGTTTCCCAGTCTACATCTCATATGGTGTCTTCTGAACCGTCTTTGTAGGAACACGGTTAAGTGTAAACGCAGCTGTCTCTAAGGCATGACCTCAAAAGCTTATTGGAAGATCCGCATGACTCATCATTGATCATACCATGTCTAACAAGGTGCGATTCCTATTCTCAGATACACCATTCCATTGTGGTGTTCCAGGTGGAGTAAGTTGTGATATAATACCACACTCCTTTAGAAGGTCATCAAAGTCTTGGCTTAAGTATTAACCTCTTCGATCAGATCAAAGGGCTTTTATACTTTTGCCAAATTGGTTTTGAACTTCATTCTTGAATTCCTTGAACTTTTCAAAGGATTCAGATTTGTGTCTCATAAGATACATATATTCATATCTACTGAAGTCGTCAGTAAATTTAATGAAGTAATAAAACCTACCTCTTGCTAACAAACTCATGGGTCCACATACATCACTATGTATAAGTTCCAATACATCACTAGCCTGTTCACTGTGTCCAGTGAAAGGGGCTTTAGTCATCTTTCCTAATAAACAAGACTCGCATTTCTCATATGATTCAAAATCAAATGAATCCAAGAACCCATCTTTATGGAGTTTGGATATGCGTTTCTCATTTATATGGCCTAAACGATAGTGCTAGAGATATGTCAGATTTGAATAATTTTAAATCGTTTTGTATTTATGTTATAGATAGGCATTTCTAAATCAAGAATATAGAGACCGTTAAACAATTGTGCAACACCATAGCAAATATCATTTAAGTAAAACAAACAACGATTGTTCTTTATTATAAATGAAAAACCTTTCTTGTCCAAACAAGAAACAAAAATAATGTTTTTGCTTATAACAGGCACATAATAATAATCCTCTAATTCTAATACTAGCCCAGAGGGCAAAGATAAATGATATGTTCCTACAGCCAGTGCAGCAACTTTTGCTCCATTCCCAACTCGTAGGTCAACCTCTCCTTTTGTCAAAGTCCTACTCCTTCGAAGTTCCTGTACATTAACACAAATGTGAGAACCATATCCAGTATCCAATACCAATGATGTAGAAGTAGACAAGTTGACTTCTATAACATAAGTCGCACTTCCTTTCCTTTTCTTTACATCTTCCAAATAAGAATGACAGTTCCTCTTCCAGTGTTTAGGTTTTCCACAGAAGTGACACTCACCTTCTTTAGCCACTCCACCTTTAGGTTTTAAAGCCTGTTTGGTTTTGGAATTGGGTTTGGCAAAAGATTTAGATCCTATCTTCTTCTTGCCTTTCCAATTTCCCTTAGCATTCCCCTTTTGTACCATCATTATGGGAGTGAGTACTGCCTTTTTCATGTTGTTCTCGGCAGTTCTTAACATTCTCAACAACTCAGTAAGTGGTTTATCAATTTAATTCATAAGATAGTTCATAACAAATTGAGAGTAGCTAATGTTCAAAGATTGCAAAACAAGATTAGTTTGGGCTTCCGGAGTGATTGGAAAACCCAACCTATAAAGATACTCAATATACCCAATCATTTTCAGCACATGTGGTTAATTGCTTTGTGCTTTTATTTCTTTTTATATCTAGTAGTTTGCTTCATTGATTTTACCATTTTATCTTTAATGCTCTTGCAGAGGGGAGGGAGATGGTATGCTTACTGCTCGCTGCTGGAGCAGATGCTACTGCACAAGACACCCAACATGGGCACACAACCTTGCATACTGCTGCTATGGCTAACGATGTTGAGCTAGTTAAGGTAAGCCAAATAATTTCCCCTAGCACTTAATGTGTGAAGATATACTGCTCATTGGCGATAGATAAACAATGTTTTGAATTGTAAATTGTGGAAATGATGATACTTATGGCTGTAGGATATTTAAATTTAGCTAAATATTATATGATATATGAATTGTGAATTTCCTCAACAGATTATTCTGGATGCTGAAGTTGATGTTAATCTAAGGAATGTGCACAATACCATTCCTCTTCATGTGGCATTGGCTTACTTGATTGTCTATAATATCCATTGGCATACACTCTTATTTGGTCTGCTATGTTGTGGTGATATGTTTACATAGGGCTTATGATTTCACATTCTTAATATATATTTCCCGTCCAATTCCACAAATCTTGATATTTTTATTGTGTTTCAATTTGCTGGTGTTAGAATTATAAAAGCCTTTAGATAACTATTTCACTATTTGACTCATATCCTGTGTTTGGTCTGGAAAGATGGCTTATAGTTTCACCTCTCAGATTCTTATTCTATCAACAAGAGGATGGTTCAGATGGAGGTTCTTATTCTATCAAGGAATCTCTATGTTCATCTTCTTTAGGGGATTTCTGGTGAAACGGAGGTGATTTTTTTTCTTCCTACATTTTATGTACATGTAGACTGGATGACTGTAATAGTTTTTAGAATTATTAATGCATCCTTATTATAAATAACACTGAAAATGGAGAAGAACGGAGATCGAAGAATGATAGGTAATCAAATTTAGAAGAGGCAATCAAAGATAGAGGCCATGGCTGCAAGTATGGCTGGAACATAAAGTGTTGATGTGCCGCTCTGCTGTGCTGGTACTGGTGCTCCAACATCTTGTGTTGCGGTCATTCCAAAACTGGCAATGACAGTAAGAGCCATGATTGAAATGTTGAGAGCAGTTGCAAGCTTATTGCCCTCCATTCCTTTGTAAGTTTCTTAACTGATAATGACATATTGTAATTCTATTGCTCTAATTCTTATTTTCCTAGTGTTTCAGTTTTGACTTTTCTCTTTTTTACCCTCCACCTGATCTTGCAACTATTTTGTAATATTTTGGACTTCAGATTGAATTTGTAATATTTACATTAGTTGGCTGCAAAAACTGTTTGGATATATAAATTTGGTTAGGAATTATGGGATCAGTAGCAGTTATCTTGTGTTTTACAATGTTACAATGTTATCATAAGAATTATGTTTATTTGGATATATAAATTAGGTTACAATGTTACAAATATTTATGGGATCAGATTTGGTATCCTTGTGTTTTACAGTTATCTTGCCATACATCAGTTATTGGTCAGATTTGGTATCCTTTTTTTTATAGTTATCTGGCCATACATCAGTAGCAGGTCATTTATTTGGATATATAAATTTGGTTAGGAATTATGTTAAAAGTCATTCCTGTGATTGGTCAGTAGCAGGTCATTTCTTTGTTGAATACTAAATTTGTTGCTCTTTTATTTCAGTGGGATAAGGCATGTGGATTAACGTACACACAAGAATAAATTGACGAAGTACGGGATGAGTGGGCAACGTATGTGAGCAGCTATATGTAGAGCCTCGAGTTAACGGTGAATATGTTAGATGAATGTACGTATTTTGGGAGAACTAGGCTTTTTTTGCACATGCTTAGGTAGTAGCTTAATTTTATGGATAGTTTGGTTTATTTTGTGGATGCATGTAATCAAATTCACAATTCAATATAGTAGTAATTTATATTGAAAAGTGATTTTGAGATGTATATATGGATACATTTTGGTATATATTTTGTGGATGTAGTAATTTGAAACTGTAAGCGAATGGTATTATTGGGATGTATTTTGAATGGTTGATACATTTTGGCTATATATCATGGTATTATCATATTGCAGGTGCATTGGTAATAAAGGTGAACCACAACTTTTTTTTTCTTTTTCTTTTTTATCTACAACATTTAAAAAATGTTGTATATTTGTATAAATAAATGACACCTTCTAAACGTTGTATAAATTGGTTAAAAATGTTGTCTGTTGTTGCTTTCTATGGTCGATATTTAAAAATAAATGTTATATGCATGTATTACAACATTTTTAAGTCACACAACAACGTTTTAAAATCGTTATATAAATTTGTCTAAATAGTTGACACATTATAAACGTTGTGTAAATATGTCTAAACGTTGTTTGATATACTAAACAACATTTTTATCCAAAAAACGTAGTGGAATCATACCTTCTCCAACGTTTTTAAGCATCTGCTAATTTTTGAAAAATAAATCTACAACGTTTTTTTCCTAAAAAACGTTGTGTATTGTGCTTAACTACAACGTTTTAAAAACGTTGTGTAAGGGTGTCAAATAGATGACACCCTAAACTACGACATTTTTCTGACTAAAACCACAACGTTTTTTTCGCGTTATCTATTTACTGTTTTGTAGTAGTGTCCTCATGCAAGTGCCTCCTCTCCATCATCGTCTTTTTATCGTGCTCTCCATCTTGTCATCTTCATCGATTATAGATTATTACATGACATAATGAAACCTCGAGTTACATTAGAGAAGATTTAGATGACAAAAGAATATTACATTAGAATTTATAGAAAGGCACGGCATGCAAGCCGTATTTCAAAACACAAAACCACTAACCTATGGGTCAAAAAGCCATATCTGTGCATCATGCATATCATAATAAGCACATAACAGTTTATATATAATTAAAGAAAACTATATCTAACATATTGGGGTCACGACCATCGTGCGCTACGACGGGGGGTCCAAGGGGGGGTCTCCCCCCTAGCGGGTGGTCTTGTAGAATTTTTCCATATGAAACTCTGAAACAATTCCAGAATCATATCAAATTCGCCATAACACACACAATAACAGTACACCCAGGACATATCATATATGTCCAGTTTCAATTAATCATATTAATACGAATCTTCATGCTTCTAATCCAATTAGAACAGAAGATGTATTATTATTCCACCTTCGATTATGATTAACAGAACATCATATACATGCATATATATTACAGATATAAATCAAAATACCAGAATATGCATAAAGCAGAATATCATATATTCAATTTCAGATCGGTAAACATGCATCATCAATATCATATATATCGAATACAATTAAAACACATAATCTGAATTAATGGTTTTCGCAAGTAGCTCTGATACCACTATAGGGATTTCGGCATAAAAACGGAGCGGAAAATATAGATTATAAAGCCAAATCTGAAACCCTAAAACAGGATCCATGCGAAAACATACATTAATTCAGTGTTTAAGAGATTATACCGATTATGAAAGGCTTTGATGCAGTCGAATCTCCAACACAATCCAAACGAACTGCGTCTCTATGGTATCCACACGAACGCCCTGCGAATCGTCGTACGATCTGCAGAAAAAGGGTGTTGCGGTACTAGCCACCAAAGGAATGGATTTTCAAAATTTCTCTCTAGTCTCTCTCTAAGAGCGGCTAGGATTTTTAGGTTATGATTTGTTAACCCTGAAATAACTGCTACATATCATATATATAGCGGTTAAAAGGGATTAATCAAAACTCTTTTAAAATCTGAATTTATATATATATATATATATATATATATATATATATATATATATATATATATATATATATATATCTTAATTAGGTCTTACTTAATTAATATATCTATATATAAATTATCCTATTAATTTAAATTCATAATTTAAATACTATCAATCATATTGACATATTTAAATCTTTACAATTTAAATTATTTCCCTTTTAATTACGTTATATGTGTGTGACCCTATAGGTTATAATTACGTTGACAATAATTTTAAAATAATATTATAAAATTATAAACATTGAGTGACATCTAGTAATGCATCACTGCTACCCAAGTAATAATAAAATCGCTGATTCGATACAACCTTTCCGTGACCAATGTTTTAATGTAATTTAATCATTTTAACCTTGACATCCTAGATTAAACTCGAGTCATGGAATACGTCATACTCTTCATAATTTAATCTGAGTTTTCTTGATCAATAAGTAGACTATATGAAACAAATCACTATTTAAGCATGACCATGCATTTCATAATCCTACTCAATCAAGAGGCCTATGGATATCACCCCTAATAAATAGGAGGGTTAAATTCAATCTAGATCACTCATATTTCTCACACGATTCATGATGTACCCAATAATCACCTTTATAGTCCACCCTATTAAAGGTGACCTTTGATGATTTCAAAGTACACAAATTCTCGTGTAGTAATATAGTGATTTCAGGTCGGAGGACCATTACATCATTGTCACTATGAGAATCGCTAATGACACTTCGATGCTCCACATAAAATTCTCATGGTGGGTCTGTCCAGTACATCGTTCTTTAACACATACATATGCATTGACTTAATATCTCATATATTTATGACCAATGAGATTTGGTCATCAGTCAATCCACATACTAGTCTCAATGCATCATTGGTGTCCTATCAACAATGATACTCGACTAGGGACATTTAAGAGCAATGATACTAATTATAATTATATAATCTCATGTTCAAGTCACATACTTGAAACTATATAATTTGTATCACTATTATAAGGAATTTTATTATGTTAACATTTATATAACGCAGTAAATAAAACCATAATAAAATTATTCATTTATTCAATCAAATATAATATCAAAATGTTAAGCAATTATATCAAATAATTGACCTCTAGGGCATAAACTCTAACAGTGATTTCGTTTCTATGCAGGATTTGACGCGCTATTGGTGATTGAAGCGCGTGGACGAATCTTGGCATTAACAATACCAAATTAAACTCAAAATTTCTACAAGGTTTTGAAAGAAATGATCTTACAAAACAAAAATGGTTGTTAACACAAATGTTATCGTATTGGATGAATATATATAGTCCAGATCTTAAACTTTATCACTTATCTAACATATCTTGTATACCCTTTTTAGCGACGGACCGAGCGACGATTCGGTCCGTCGCTATATATAAAACCGTCGTTTATATATTGTCCGTCGCTAAAGGAGGATATGCAAGCAAGGTTATATATCTATCAATCAATAACTCAAGGTCATATATATTTTTAAATGACAACATAACTCAAATAAATATCACACGTCGCGTATAGGACAGTTTGTAAAAATATGACCCCATTTTTTAAATACTAAATGCAACCTATATCTATTATATGAATTAAAATGACATATTGTAATGTCTTCATTTAAAATTAAAAATTCATTATTGCTATTATAAATATTTGCTCTATTTCTAAAACTTTTTCGATATGTAATTTTTAAAATTTACCCATGTTTTGCATAACTTAGAAGTTTGTTTCCTATTAATCCAAAACAAAATGCCACAATTTATATGTTTTTTAAAAAAAATTGTACCAAAAGCCAATCAAGCACTTTTAATAACCCCTTTTAAAAGAAGGGAGACTACTTCTTCATCGCTCAAATTCCGCAACCAGAGTCTGTTCCTCTCACTCTCTACAACTGCCTTTCCGTAAATACATTCCCATTAATTTCGTCCGTCACTTTTTGGGGATCTGGGTCATCTTTAGTTTACCTAAAAACAAAGTAAAGATTTGATTTGATTTGATTTGATATGTTTGGCTCCTCTTGGATTCTGAACTTTTCATTACACTGATTGATTTCTACACAAATTCCTTAAAGATAAAATACACCCTGTCCCTCTGGTAATATACATTTAGTATATACTAAGTTGTGAGTGTCCAAAATGAGTGAGTTGAAGGAAGTTATAACCTTTTGGGAGTGATTTAGAAATGTAGTTTTGATAAATAATTTTGGGAATTTTTCATTATTGCAATAAATATCTGAATTGTGTTTTGTTTTTCGAGATTCAAAGGCTTGAAATTTTGAAATTTGAGTTAGTTTTGATTCTTTGAGAGTGATTCAGAAATGGGGTTTTAATAAACAATCTTGGGTAATCTTCACTTTTACTAAAAAATCTGAGTTGGATTTTCTTTCTTTCTTTGTTTTTTTTGTAAGGGTTGAAAATTGAGTTCTTGTGGAAATAGATGGCTCACCCATCAGACAATAGGCTATGTAGTCCTGGAATTTTTAGATTAGTTCTGTTTTTGGTGGGGTTGTGTTTGGTTGGTTACACTGCCAGGAGACAATTGTTGTTCTGGCATTCCACTGGAAATTCAATACGGGCTTCATGTCCTTTATGTGATTGTGATTGTTCTTCAGAAGCCACCATCCCCTTGCCTGTAGGTGAGTTTTTTATCTCTAACATTTTACACTTCCAAATTTATGAGATTGTTATCTACTTTTCTTTCTGGGATTACTCGTTTTTGTAAAAAAAATCTAGTTTAAGCATACTTAATTCTCTCCGTTTCTAAAATATAAGACGGTTATTGACATTTTGAAGTCTATTTAAGACATTTTCAAATTCAAAATGGTATAGATTCAATTAATTTTAGTCAACTCATCAGAAATATTTTAAACTATCTAAAAAGTAGTAACTATAAATTTATGGTTTCATAATTAATTTTTAAGGACTCATACCAACTTTAAGTTTTAAAAGTCAATAATAATCTTATAATTTGGAATTTGAGGATGAAAAATATTGCTTAAACAACGATTGAGTAGAAGGTATGAATTTATTGAGGATTTCCCCCCCCCCCCCCCCCTTTTGTTCTTTTTACTGTAGTTTAACTGCTTAACCGTTACTTGTTACTGTGAGATGATTTGTGATATTTGCCCATCTCATTTACTTCCAAATATGTGACTAATCATACGCGGTTGAGATTTTTAGTGTAAGGAATAGCTACATTAGATTTTGATCACCATTTTCAAACTGAAAGATGAATTAGGAATTTATAAACTATAGGAATAGGATCTTAGCGAAACCGTGCTCGTGAACATGGCATTAATATGTTCTTTATTTAGTCTGGCATCTTTCTATAAGTTATGATTTGTAATTTAGTGTATAAGATCCGAAAAAGAAAATGTTTCTGATGAACATCACTCACAAACTATTGGATTCTTCTTAATTTTATTACTATTTTTCAAGGTCTAGCATGTAAATTTCAGAACTAAGAGGTAGAGGTGGATGAGGATATAGTTGAAGCAATTTAGGCTATTTACAAAGAGTACAAGTGCTAGGAGGTGATATAATTCAAACTGAAGGTGCTGTTATTTTTGCAATCAGAAAATCTACACGGCAGAGAAGGTTTTAAACCTTTCTAGAGTGGAATATCCATGACAATTGTCCTTTCCACTTATTTTCTCTTTTTATTTTGCCAGATTCATGTACAGTAGCTAATTTGATTTTCATATATTCATGGCACGCAGTGCTGAAGGGAAGTGGAGAAATTTGATGACAAAGTGTAAAGTTAGTTTATGGGATTTGAATTCGGTGACTTTAGACTTTGGTCGATTCATTTGATGCAAAGAACTGCATTTTTATAGCAAGGTACCAACAATGCAACATTGTGCTATACAAATGCAATACTTTCTTATGAAGTGACCAAAGGTTACTAAACCAAATCCAGATCTGTAGTTGAAGAGGGGTTGGGGGTTGTTTTTGTGGAAGTATTTCAACTTCATACCCTGTCCTACCCTTTCTATTTTCATCAAGACAAAAGTAACATGAGATGGTGGCCTAACGAAAAACAGAAGAAACCAAGTGGTGGTAGATGTCTTGGTTTACCTGATAAATGGAAATCTATTTTCCTTTTTCTTTCTTGTTTTTTATTTACTTATGTCCAATTGGAGGATTCATTGTGTATGTTACTGCATTCCACCTTGTTTGTTGCGACTTTATTGTGTGCCGGAGGTTTACATTTGGATTGGACCTCTGGTTGTCTCGAGCTGAGTTTCATTTTTCACCTTATTTCCTGTAAATAGAATCTAGAGCAAAAGCTGCATTCAGTTCAAAGTCAGCTACTCTACCTCATATCGTTGATTTCATGTTTCTGTATTCTTGTTATTAGATGCATTTCATATCCTCGTACATCTGCTAATTGAACCACCAAAGCTTAAAATTATTCAACAACTGTAGTTCAGCTCAGTGTTATTGCACTATAGTAGAAGAAATTTCCAAATACTACTTATATGCAGGCACTTGGGCTTACTGGTTAGACACTTGTCCTTATCACGAGGTTTGGTCCTTTCGTATTGCTTTTGCAACAAATAGAAAAGAAAAGGAAAAAAAGGAGTAACACTTGATAATTACCTATTCATAACAGTGTAGAATGGCATCTATCTATTGTAACATAAACATGGCTTAGAGGAAATTTCATCATATTTAAGTGCTGAATACCACATTGCAAATATATAATGATACCTCTTAACAGAGATTACTTGTTACAATAATCAATTTGGCATGCGGATATTAAAAGAAGGAAAATGTGGCACAATTTCTAGCAGTACTCTCTGATTTTCTTTTTTAACAGTTATGTAGCTAAATATATTTATTAACCATGCTTATTGTATGAATTGAGTTATAGTACTTATTTGATACATAATCCTATTGTTTTATCATTTATGTTGGTTGTTTCTGTATGTTTCTTGCATTAAAAACATTTGATCATCATATTAATTATTTTCATGTTTACGACATATTCCATTACTTCAAATTGATGAGTTTTATTTTTTTTCTTTCAGGTATTTCAGATAGCACATTGTCAGGTTAGTTGAGTTCGCTTCATATACATTCCTATTATTCTCTCTATTCTTGCTATTGAGAATAAAGATAAATAATGTCTAATGCTTTTTTAATTCATTGTTAAGTGGTGCTTATCAACTCAAACTGATACAAATTACTCCCTCCATTCCTTTTTAATCGACGTTTTAAGTGAAAACACAAAGACTAAGAAATGTAATTAATGATTTGTCTGATTGATTAAAATGAATATAAAATCTCAAGATTACCCCTCCAAAATTCATTAGAAAGATGAAAGAGAAACAAATTAGTATTTAATGTAGGGACGAAATGGGAAACTAGTCATTAATGTTTTCTTAAAGTAAGATTGCCAAGTAAAGCTACTGCTCTAAAGTCTTCTTGTGTTAGTTCTTCCTTATCTGACCTATCGATCATTGTGTTTATTTTATGGACAGACTGTGCAAAAGATGATCCCGAGACGAATGAGGAAATGCAGAAGGACGTTATAACGTTACTTACAGAGGAAATCAGCTTACAGAAAAGCGTAAGCGATGGTAGCTTGGCACACACCAAGGTGTTAATTATGGATGCAAGGAAAACCTCTTCGCAATATGAGAAAGAAGGAGAGAAGTGCAATGCAGGAATGGAAACTTGTGAACAAGCAAGGGAGAAGGCCCAAGCAGAACTTATAGAAGAACGTAAGCTCTCAGCATTGTGGGAGAATCGAGCTCGTGTAAATGGATGGCTGGATTGAAGAATAGTTCATTCGTTAATGAAATTTTCATTTACTCGATATTTTTCATTAATTCTTTCATATTTTAATTCCAAATGCTTAGGTTTCCTTGACATGATTATAATTTCTAATTACATATCTGTTTTGTAAATATTCGTATGCAAATAGTAATTAATCTTCCAGGTAGTTCTACATAATTCAGATCCAAGCTTCGGAATCGAAACAAAAAGCACATTTGCAATTCTATGGAGTTAATATTTAGTTACAATTTGGCATTAAATTCTAATTTTAAGTCTTAGAATTGAGTTGGCCGACATTACTTTCACTTCAGCACATATAGTAAGTAAGTGGTTTTGTTTGCAAATCGGGAAGATTGCACTGAAAAATACTAGTTCAGAAAGGGCTAAATATTGGAGAATTTTTTTTGGACTTGCTAATTTTGTAGGTTCTCAAGTTGTCCTTCAAATCACTATTTTCTTTGCAAAATTCCATCATGACAACCTTGGAGTTGTGTAATATACGTGAAAGTTCCTCAGATTTCTTAATGTTAAAATTTCAGAAATGACAGCAAAAATTACAAGTTCGCACTTTGACACAATGAAACATTTCTGAAAATTTTAAACCTAGGTTTAAACAATTTCATAGGTAAAATTCCACGAGTGCTAGTTTTTTTTTGGTACAACAAATGAGAGATAGGTAAGGTGAGGTAGGTAAGGTAGGCGGGGATCGATCCAAGGCATCTTGGGATCGATCCCCACCTGCAACAAGTGTGAGGGCCAATTAAAAACGGGTCCGGGTGGCCACGGATCACACATTTCTAGGCAAAACCATGTCTTAGGCCGAGTCTTTGCGCAAAGCCTAGTCCGGGGTGGGGAGACTTGGACCGACTGCGGTTGAAAAACTCCAAATTAACAAAAAAAACAAAGATATCTTAAACTCCCAGAAAGGTACATTGTGCTTACAACTACCAAACACATGTGAAAGAACCCCACCGCACTTATGTCGGGGGCGAAATTCATGGATCCTCCGCTAATAGTGTGTAAAACGTAGAATTGCCACCAACCATTCATTGTGGGTGAGAATCGAACCCGAGCTTTTGAGCAAAACAACCTACTTACTACTTAAATCAAACAGATGGTTGTTATATAATTCTCACTCCATTCCACAAAAAGAAATGTGTTACATAGTATACGATATGTTTTTGTTCTATGTTTAAACCTGAATGAAAAACTGAAGCACATTGTGTCAGTGTAACTACTACTAATAAAAAGATGAGTTTGTTGTGGTGCACAAAAAAAATATAAAAAACGGAATTATTTTTGAGGAATGTGGAACTGAGGGAGTATTAAATATCAGAAATTCATAATGATAGCAAATCTCCTTAAAAAAGTATACTTTATTGAAAATGACATCGGTTTGTTGACACTGAATATGGAGCTGGTGAAACAAATAAAACTCCTGCATCAACCTTTGCTTATACACACGTTCATAACGAAAAATTATCCCAAGGAGGTGGATCGCTACAACAGATTTGACCAATGCAAATATTATCTGAGCCAAATTAGGCACGAGTAGATTACAATTCTGCCGCTTACCAAAACTCTGTTGTAGTAACTTGAAGTTATGACTCTGTCAAGTCAAATAAATACTGTCCAAAACCGCAAAGCCAGCTGCAACCCCTCCCTCATTTGATGAAGAAACCTTTGTCCGCATCAAGTAACCAGAATGATCATTCATAATTACTACGTCTTTATTCCTGCACAAAACAAATATTAAATATCTAATATTATAATAACCCTCCAATCCCAAATAAGAGATACATTTTGTAAAACCAAGATTTTTAAGGACAACTTCATTTTTTCAACTATATCCCTAAAATAAAAAAAATTAATAACTTGCAAAAATGTGGGAGACAAGCAGTACAATACAAACAAGCTAAAAAAGAGGTGTAAAGTCTACAAGTAGAATTATGTTAGGATGGAATATATAACACTGCACTTTACTAGAGGAAAGAAACATTACTACTTGGTATAATTTCATTTATGACAAATAATTGTACACATACATGTATATGCAATTATGAATATTTATACTTATATGTTGTCAATCTAAGAGGATATATATACGGTCCCCTTCTCCAGCGAGCCTTAAACAGCGAATCAAAAACGAATCGGTTATAGCGACGATTTTTTCCTTATAGCATACAAAGACGACGACATAGCTATGGTGATGGTTCGAACCATCGCTATAGTTCAAAAAACCGTCGCTACAGCTAGTTCGTTTTTGGTTCACTTTTTAAGGTTCGTTGGAGAAGAGGACCGGATGTATACATATATCCTTTTATCTTATAAATTTAGTATCATGCTAACTTGAATCATGGAAACAAATACTCCCTCTGTCCTCAAAAATATGACTAAAGGTATAAATTTTTTGGGGCAAAGATCCAAAAATGCCCCTGACGTTTAACCCGAAGTCCCACTTAAACCCTGAACTTTTTTTTCTTCCAAAAGTGCCCTTAACGTTACAAATTTTAGGTCAACTGTGTCACTCCCGTTAACGGACAAGCCACCTAGACTAACATGGTTGACATGTGGACATATTTTACTGACGAGGCATGAATTTTACACCTTTGCCCATATTAGAATCCAAACACAATGCTCAAACCTAGTACCAAACCCAAACCCGAATCACAAATCATGACCTAGTTGATTCATCCATATTCCCATTCTTTTCAATCTCTAATCTATACACCAGACATGGTCAACGAAGAACAGAGTTCCACCGCCTCCATCATCCATGGTCAAAGAGAACTCCTCGTCTCCAAGGACTTATCATACTTCGAAAATCAACCAAAAACCGAAAAAAATAAACCCCAAATTTCACACAAATTTCCACCAATTAAAAACCTCCCACCCCAAATGATCTCATTTTCTTCAAGATCAGCGAGACGATGTTGGCCGTGGATGTATTTGGTTTGGGCATATAATTTTCTGGTTAATGTTTGTAATTTCGCCAACAATGGCTTATGGTTAGTGGGGTTGAAGTCCGTGATGGTTTAGAGAGAGAAAACTTTAGAGGGAGAAAATGGATCTGAGTAATACAAACTTAATATTAAAATTCGCATCAAGTTTTGGCTCATCTTTTTCTTCACCTAGATTCGAGAGTGTTAGTGAACCATATTTTGTTGTGAAGTGATTAGTGATAGAAAAGATTTAAGCTTAGTTTTAGAAATTACTGCGTCTTTCTGTGTCCATTTTAATGATTATTGTTAAATTGAGAAATCTAGTGTATTTTTGTTTTTAGTTCTTGCAATTGAATACTTTATGATTTATATTCGACACGAAACTTGAATTGGTTTTTAGGTGAGTAAGTTCAAGATTTCAACATATGTTCGAGAAGAAGACAATTGTTTGGAGAGTGTGCAAAGCCCAGTCACTCTCAGAGGCTTGGGATGATCAGTGAGAATCCAATTATTTCTAACATTGATTTAGGAACAAAGGATGATGGGGTTTTGATTGATAAACCTATTTTGGTTCTGAATTTCGTTGATTTTCAATAAAATTTGTGAGGGATGTGATCTGGGTATTTCGAATTTGTGATGAAGGGATGAGAAGGAAGGAGATGCCCCTGATATAAAATATGTAATTAAGTTTTTGCCCTTTTAAAAAGCCATTTGATTGTTGGGCTTGAGTCTAGGTGTCAGCCTCGTCAACAAAATATGTTCACGCATCAGTCACATTAGTCAAGGTTGCATGTCCGTTAACGAGAGGGGCATAGTTGACCTGAAATTTGTAACGTTAAGGGCACTTTTGAAAAAAAAAGAGTTCATAGTGTAAGTGGGATTTCGGGGTAAACGTCAGGGGCATTTTTGGACATTTGCACAATTTTTTTGTCTCTAAAAGGATGAGATAAAGTACATAAAGTAAAAGGTAAATATATCATTTAGTAGGGCCCATTAGTATAAAAAAATAAAAGTACTACTCACTTCATATAATCTTGTGGAGCCACTAAGGATAAATTTGAAACTTTTTTACACTTTTTCCTCTACTTTTACTTTTCTTAATATGTGTGCATATTGTATTTTGTTCATCTTTTTGGGACGGAGGGAGTATGCCATTAAAATATTAAATATCTTCCTAGCCATTTACATGTTCAAAGGAATTGACTGTGCAGGGGAACCACTAAGTTGTGGGATCAGAGACAGACACTGCATACCTTAAATAAGTCCCATATATTCCAAGCTCTGATATGGCATTCTCTTTATGACAAATGCCATCTCGAATCAGAATTGAGGGAGAAATGATTGGAAAAATTCTTTGCATAAGGATGTAAGCAGCGTCTTCTTCAGTCTCTTCCTTCTGCAATCTTAGTAGGGTTTCCCTCACATTATCTCCATAAATATTGTTACCTGAAGTGGAATGAAAGCCAAAGGGAATAAGAACAAGAAGTCCTAATTAAATCGATAGCAATAAATGTAAAGTTAAAAGAAACAGGACCTCCGCCTTCTCTTTGTGGTTTCATAACATAAAATTCAGGTCTTTCTATCGCATCCTTAACAATGTTCGAGTCATCCAAACTCCATAACCCTGCAAAGCACTTTCGTAGTTTGGCAATGTCATCTTTGTTTTCGAGAAACCTGTACAGAAATTGAAGGAAAAACTTCATGCGAGACGTAGTGAATGGTATGAGCAAAGCTGATACTCATTGAAACTGTAAACCTCGATAATATTCACTCTCAAGGTCATCAGCAAATGATTTTCCTTTTCCCATTTCTATTACTTCAAATAAATTAATATAAAAGCGCAACTAAAAAGTACTGTCGAACAATCATCAGAAATTTGGAATAAAATTTTGGTCGGGGGCGGAGCGGGGTAGCAGATAAGAATAACCTATTGTTCCACAAATCTATATTCAAATTCACTAAAGATCAAAACTACAGAAAAGGGAACTATAAGAGAGGCCATTATACTCTCAGGAAGGTTCTCAGAGGCTCAAGTAAAGCCTCAACTCTCCAGTAATTGGCATATTACTTTGTAAAAGAGAATAATGATATACAATAATGTCTATTACCTCTCGAGTACATTGGGTTTTGCAAGCTCTTGTTGAATTTTCTTGGTGCCGGTTAAATGATAAGAAATTGAAGGACACTTGACTGCAGAGGACTGCTCCATTAGAAGTCTAGCTCTCCATTCCTAGAAGAAATGATGAGTAAGCAAAAAGCATAATCAACTGGGTACATGAGAACTTCAAGGGCATCAGGGGGTGAAGTGAGTGGGGAGGAGACATGATGACTGGTGATTACAATCTAGTGGATAATTTGGTGGATCAAGTACTGCTGCTGTTCAAACAACATATACAATAGAAACAAGAAAATAAGCACAGTGGGGTTAGTGTATTTTATTTTTGGTGACATTGAGAAACTCAGAAAACAAATGAATGATTTTGGCAATTAAAAAAAATTGTTTTGCTGATTCACATGTGATTAATTATTTGATTTAGGCAAAGTCATCAATATAAGAATATTCGTTATACAGATACTAAGTCGAATTTCACAAAAATATTATTATAAGGTTTTCTTCAACAATTTTCTAATTTTTGGCCTCCACACCTTGATATAGAAACCCTCCAACAATGCAATTGAGCAAGACAACTTTTGGAAGGACTTAATCTGCTCCAGCAGAGTTTGGCAACTTACATACAAGTAGTAGAGAATCAAAGCCAGAAGTTTCTTCTAGAAATTTATGAAGCAGATCTACTCACTGATTCTGTAGGATAATCAGCTGGCGCATACCCAGCTCTGAAATAAACGACTGCAATCGCTTCACCGCGTCTGTAATTTGAAAGCTTTCAACCCATCATTTATTTTATTTTTTTTGTTTAAAAAACAAACAAACATGATTATTCAAAAGATTCAGAGAAAAAAAGTATCATTTTGTGATGCCAAAAAGGCTCTACATACATGAGAAGTGTTCCATCCGGAAGGAGCTCCCCTTGTGCATTGATTTCAGCTAACGTCTTCCGAATAGTTGCAATGTTATGTGTATTATTAAGCTGAGGAAAACATCTCAAAGAAGAAATCTAGTGGCAATACTTGTACAAGTAAAAATAATAATAATAAAGGGAAAAAAAACTTTATTTGTCTATAAGTACTTATAGAACTTTTTAAAGTACTTCAAATATAAATATCCAGGGCAGTAGAACATCTCCCAATCATATATACTTAAATGTAAGCATAGTACCACACCTTAAGTAATTAACATGCAAAATGTTTAGATTTTCACATGACTAGCTTCTTAAAAATTCAGCAAATCCACAAGGATATCTTTGATTCAGAACTGAAGAAATCCAATGTTGGTCATACATGTTGTGTTCTTCAGTTTGAACCACAAACATAACTGCAGCCCTATATTACATATTTAAAGTTAGAAACGCCTAAAAGGAATGGAATAGAGCAATGCAGCACTTAAAAAACAATAATCTCAATCTCCAACCTCGGGTTGTTATATTCAGCCCAAGCTTTAGCCAATGCCTCAGCAAACTGAATAACAGCAGTGTTGGTAGGAATCTTTTTGAAATCTAATCCAAGATGTTGTTTGTATTTATTGATTAAACTCCTACAAACATGCAAAATTCAAACCTTAACATTTATAAATGCATATACATAAATATATATATATATATATATATATATATATATATATATATATATATATATGTATAAGAAAAATTTGATGTACACTTTCTTGACAATGCATGTGTTGAGGTTATTTCATAGAACTAAAGATGCCCAGACAACGGCAAATAGACAGGAAAACAATCATGATTACTGACAAAGGGAAGGAGAAAATGGAAGGAAGAGAAAATCATCTTGTTAGGATAATGTCAAATATATTTACAATATCATTTGTGGGTGCACAAATTTAGTAATGTTCAAGTAGTGTCAGAACAAACAAGGGAAAATAAAAACTATTAAGTTGTAATTGTTGGCAAGATTCATACATAATACAGCTATAACTAATAATCTCTTCCCACTATATTTCGATATTGTGGAACATAAGGAGCAATATTTACCAGGTTCAGTATAGGAGATTGAGATATTAGTTAACTAATAATGAACAAGTAGTAATAACTTTAACCAGATCACAACTAAATAGATGTCCCTTGGAAATATGATACATGGAAAAGATGGTCATCATCTTGACAATTTGTTACAATCTCTCCCTTGCTTTTCTTTCACCATCTCAGACCCATTTACATTAACACTTCCTACCCTACTTGTATAGTTGTAGGACTCATTAAATTTGTGTTTTCCACTTTAAGGAACCGTCTTTAGTTTCATCTTGTAACTAGGAAGCAACTGTTTCCTTTTCAAAGTAAGCTATACTGACAAGTGACAAAATGGGACGGAAAAGATCACAGCTGCAAGATTAGTTCTATATTTATTAAATGAAAAATGTTGTTCACATAAATCTCAGTACCTTGATCAAACATTATTCATGCAGAATAATTACAGGAACGTGTATTGATTCAATATACAGAACGAAATCAGGTACAGGGAACACTACCTATTAGTGAAATACAAAAGATATCTACGTTCCCGCACCACGATTCAGAACGCAGAACGATAGTTCCCGGTTCACAAATTGCAGGGCAGATAGGGTTCTCTGGTTACCCTTTGACTCAAGGTTTCTTAGTTCACCTCATTGAAGTGACAAATTATTGTATGCTAATTTAAAAGACCTTTTTATTTTGGGATGTCCAAAATTATGAAAGCCTATTCTATTTGACAATGGATTAATTGATCAATCTTAACTATATTACTGTTATGTTTGAAAAGTAACAACAGAAATGTCAATCCCATTCTGTATAGCAATATATTTTTTATGGGGTATGATTGAAATACAATAAAATAAAAAATCTCTATTTTTTTTAAATTTGAGTTGAATGCATTTTGCATTCCCCAAGTTTACTCTATGTTGCACATTGCATCCTATACTTCAAAACGTGACATTTTGTATCCCGCATTTTTAGCGAACTAGCACATAACACTTTTGACCCTAAATCCGTCGTTAAAAGTGCAAAATCCGACACTTTCCCTGTAACTTTTAGCGACATATTTTAGGCTAGAGGGTGTTATGTACCGGTTCGCTAAAAGTTGCGAGATGCAAAGTGTAATGTTTTGAAGTATAGGATGAAATGTGCAAAATGCGGTATATATTGGGGATGCAAAGAGTATTTAACTCTTTAAATTTATTAATTGTTTTGGAAAAATAGAAATAAAAAACAATAAGACCGTTAAGCATTGGTCTTACTTAAACTATGTCATGTCAATAAAACTACTTAAAAAGGTGGTGATTGCAGGTTTCGCCGTCACATTTAAAATAAAATAAAATTTTAATAAATAAATAATGTTAAAAAAAATTAAAAAAAACACAAAAGAGTCATGATCCTACCAATGGCCTCCATACTCGTATAAAACATGACAAAATGGTTAATCAAAATTTAAAATATCGTTGTTACTCTAAGAAACACCACAACTACATGCTTTTATAAAACATACTCCCTCCCAAATTATAAGATCAAGTTTGACTATTTAAGGTCAATCTGAGATATTTTAAATTAAAAATTGATGTGATTCATTTAACTTTTAATAGTACTATTTAAATAGATCATTTGTAATTTTCGTAATTGTATTGTCTAATATTAAATTAATTCATATCATTTTAAATTTGAAAATATCTCAAACTTGCCTTAAAAGGTCAACACTAATCCTATATTTTGGAACGCATGGAATCCTTGTTTGCAACATATTTTGAAGTAATCTAAGTAAACTCAAAACACAATGGATTATTTAGTTCAATTTCTAAGCAGAAATCAAATACTCTAAAATAAGTCTAGTTACAAGGAGAAAAAACAAGTAATCTATCTTCAATGGTGTATTGCTCTTTTATAATTTAGTCAAACTGCTGAACAATTAAATCTTGGGGTCATCATACCAAAAGAAGATACTAAACTGGTTAAACAATAACACTTACATTGCACCTAATTTTCAATTACATATTAAAGACAATAAACAGCACAATGGTTAACCCACTAACCTTCCATCTATCCAGATACCCATCGAATACCTAACTCATGGTTACTAAAAAATGGTAACATGGTAGCAAATTTCGCTTTGGTAAGGACGTTCCAAAACATGGTACAATTTCGCTTTGAAATACTGAATTTAACCAACCAAAACCATTTTTCCCTTGTAACTTAAAACTTCTATTATACAAGCATGATTAGAACTTCATTTTATGATTTATAAATAAGGGGCATTCTCTATAACCTTGGGCCATATAACCAATGCTTAGGATCAAACCTAATGTAGGCCTCGTTGACTATTTATAATCATCCTCTAAAATATCCAGAATATTAAAAACCATAATTATTACATGGGTCAATCTAGAGCATTCTATTAGAAATGTCAAAGACAATTATAGGGAATACCAACTATTATAGCCAAACGCGCCTTGTGGGCTTTTAGTAAGTTATGACATGGTGTAACTTCCTTGAAAATGTACATATTTTAACACTGCACTTAAAAACAACTCAACTAGTTTTTACTATTTCTCATCTAGTTTTAACTATAACTTTTAAGAAAGCTATTCCCGGTACCAAGTTCCAAAAACGTATTTCATACCAACTAAGCAATTCGAGAGAACCTACTCATGTTGTACTTTGTACAACGCAAAGTAACATTTTTCGTTTCACGTGCCATATCAAACTACTATCCAGATCACATTGAGTTAACCAACCACATTACCAGAACACCTTGCTATTTCTCTTCCAATAATGTTGCTTGAACACAAATTGTTCATCCAGATAGTCAAATACCCAATAGATAATATGGTTTCAAAACTACATGTTACTTGAACACGTATTGTTTCTCTACAATATGGGGAACAGAATGCAATAAATCAACTCTTTTAGATGGATATTGTGTTCAAGTAACCCTATTTTTGTTTGATCAAGCTTAATATAGTAGATAAGATAACTCAAGATAACAATTTTATTTCAATTAATTGAATGTTTAATTTTTGCTTCATTTAAGTATGGCCAAAACAAGCCTGCAGTTACCATCTACATAAAAATAGAACCTACAGTAAGCACAGTAACTGAATTAAATAAGTGTGTGAAGAACAATGCCACTCCAAAGTAAGATTTAAAGGCAATATTTGTACATAATAATTATACCTAAAATTATGAACTTAAACATTTACCCAAAAAGAGAGAATGATTAGGAAAAAGAACATAACATTTGAAAGGTATAACTTATACAGTTTATATAGATTTACTGAACCTGTGAAGTTCACTGACAAGACAACTCAGCCCAGAAAATGAGGACGAAATTGTATTGAGCTCTATCTGGAGTAGTAATTTGGTTTGCTCATCAAGCATATAATCAGATCGATGTAACCCCAATCGTATATCCTAGGTAAGTGGTTGAAACGAATTAGAATCTCCCTGAGTACCAAATGCATAAAGTTTGTAAAATTATTTTAAATGAACTTAATAGCCTAGAAACCAATTGTCTTAATATGATTTAGTTTAAGCTCAAATATGAGACCCATTACACCAGCACTAAGTAAGAGTGCAATTATATAGATTGAGAGATGCTAAGAAGAGGGGTTGCAGAGTTGAATTCTTTTTCTTTCTTTTTTTCATTTTTCCCTTTAAATGCAGTTGGAAACTGAAGATTAACGAGGATGGAAATATATAATAGCGTGTGATGTAATGCATATTAGGACCAAAAGAAAGTGGAAAAGGTAAAAGGATTCACATGACTGACCAAGATAATTGCCAAAAGGCATTCTTGAATCTTGAGATATGTTGAGCATTTGAACAGAGTAGACATCATATATACAAATGCATGAGGTTGTACCACAATACCATAAGAATAATTGAACTAGCAGTAAAATGCTATACTATCAAAACATTATCCCCTATTAAGACACACCTCTTTCTTATCCATTTCTAGCATCTTGGAATGAATATCTAAGAGTCTGCAGGTAAAAGCGTCCACTTTCTTTGTTCTGCAATATTAGAAGAATATAATCAGTTCACATGTCTTTCCAAACTTGTACTCTTGAGCATCTATTAATCGAATTATTTTTGTGCTCCTAGACTCATAGACTGGGGGAGAGGAGGGGAGGGGGGGGAGCTAACACCAAGGGTAGGAGAAATAGCAAAGGCCTTGAGGAATGGAGTTTTCTCCTCTCAATTACCCTTCTCTCCAATTTAACTCAATCCTCTATAATATTTAGAATTTTAAATATTATAAATGAAATCAAAACCTATAACTTAATTTATCTTATTGCATTACATCATGTTACCAAAATTCAGAGCAATCAAACAATTCTTTACCATCCAATGAATATGTGGAGTTTGAATCAAATTTGAATGGTTGATAACTGTTATTAATTTTTAACGGTAAAAATTTCTCTAATATACTAATTTTTGGCAGAATTTATCACATTATTGAGTTCTTCTCGATAACAAATACTATGTAGGATTGAGGAAAATTAGAGAGAATGGTAATAAAGAGGAGCCAATTTCTTTAGGAATAACCTCAAGGTCGCTTTTTCCAATCACCATGCTTAACGTCAAATCATCTATCCAAAAAGAAATAGCTAAGAAACTAACCGTACCCAATAGACAGAAGAAAAAAAACACAAACATATACTGTATATTCTTTAACAATATGAAATTGTTAGGCTAGCACAAGTTAAGAAACAAACAAGTTTATGAGACATTACGGTGTTGAGTTCATTGATGTGAAAAGGATTTCACAGACAAAGGAGAATAATAGGAATCATGTGTATCTATTATCCGCAAGCTCTTCCCTACAAATCTTACTAACAAAGTTAAGACATAATTATCGTATACACAAGAAGCCACTGAGAGAGCAAACTTCACCTAACTTGTTGGATTGAGGCAGGGAATAAAGGACGACAGCTATAACACACATTTTCCAACATCTACTCACTATATTATGACCTATGGAAGAATACTAACGTTAATAGAATTTACTAGATCCTGGATCAACTATAGAATCAGAGTCATCAGAACTTAGAAGCAGGTCTCTTTGGAATCGTATTTGTATCTATATGTCACTTAAACTAAGATAAGGTGATAGATTTATCAGTTGCATTAAAACATAACTATGTAACTGATTCAGCAATTATCAGTGGTAATGATGGAACAGACCAATCCTTGTATCTAGGAAGCTAATGGAGATTATAGCAAAGGTTCGTTCTGATTTGTCTAAACCTCAATCTGCTGATCAGACAGTTTGGACACTCACAATTACAGGAGAGTATGTGTCTACTTCTGCTTGGAGCAAAATCAGGACTCATAAGCCTTCAATTCCTTGGGATTAGCTTCTTTCGAATAGTACAGGCATTCTTAAATGTTACTTTACTCTTTTATTTGCATGTTTTGATAGATCTAAGCACCGAAACCGGGCTAATAGAGCCAGGGTGCTATGCAAGCAATTGGACTGTTAAGACTACTGCGAAGGTGCTCATTCAGCAAGCATTTAGAAAACTGAAGTAAATCAGGCTCTCTCTTATTTTCAACACAATTCCTTTCGTTACTAGGATAAAGAAATTTCCTTTAGCAGTAACAGTATACTGTTTCTAAAGAAGGAAATAAAAAAAAATCCAGCTGCAGCACAAACACACAATCTACAGTGCTAAGAAAAAAGAAAAAAGGTTTTAATGAGATTGGATTGTATGTATGAATTGGAGAATATCTGAGGAGCCTCTTTGAGCTAGGCAGTTTTCCATGGCTTAGTCTAATTAATTTTGCTATTTTCTACAGCCTAAAAGTTCACGTGAAGCCATATTTAAAGGCCTCCCAGCGCTGACTGTTAATGGCAAGCTCCTACAGATTTTTTATTTTGTCAATACGTAATAAATAAAATAAAAAGAGACTTTTTGATAGAAATGTGAGCTTAAACAGTTGAGTAGACAAACAATAAAAGATGTGATAGAAATTATTAAATATCAATAGATGGCTGAGATGAATCCAGCTCTGTACACTGCGCATGAATCACTACACAGATTGACGGGACAATATGCTTTGGTTTGAGGTTCTGTAAATATGAAGTACAATCCAGAATCGTATGGTTTAGGCAGTGAAAAGAACTAGAGTTTCCCACAACAAGGAGTGTCTTCCATGGAGTAGATTTCATTAATTATGCTACACCAAGCAATGAATTGATCCAACTGATTGAGAAGTCTTAAAGGTATATGATATTTTTTAGATCATGGGAAATCCTATATCTTTCGTACCCAAAATGTAACACTAAACTACAATCATTTGTTTCATAGAATTTCTTTGCTCCTTGGTTTAACTAATAATAACCATCAATACCCCAAATAGGGGCATAAAATTAATGTGATTGCTAATGTCGGGTTAACAATTGCTTAGTTAAACAGAGTCGGGTTGTGCAAAAACACATTCAAAAGTTATAATGTAGATGTCAGCATGTTCATCACCGAGTGAACCTTCATAAGAGAGAGAGAAGAGAAAAACCTGGAGAGCGAGTCCTGCAAGAATTTTCCATCCATACTCACGCGATCGACAAGTTCATTAAAAATGGGTGCTAGTTCACAAGCTTGTTTCCAGTGACTTTCAGGAAATGTTGTTGGCAATAAAGTAAATGGAGCATGAACCATACCCACACCAGGCACTGTTCCTGATCTCTGTAAGTTAAAACACCACAACATCAACTACAAGTACCATTCATTCAAATCAGTATTCACAAATAAAAACATCAATTTTCGCACTTCTTTCAAGTAAATAATGTGATTGAACAAAAACTCAAGTACTCATAAAACAAATCTAGAAAAAAATCTTAACAAAAATAATATTGAGCATCTGGGTGTATATCAAGCAGATTATGTTACTGAATTAAAAGTTAAAACAATATTCAACTTGGCAATTACTTACAAATTGGTCAAACCAACTTATAGGTAGGATTTTACTATTTGAGTGTTCGTATATACATTGACATAGAAGTAGTTTTTAAGAAATAACAATTTCCTATTTCTCAAAAAATGACTTAAAAGACCAAATCTAAACACAATTTTGCCCTCTTTTAGTAATCTTTACAACTTATACGTCATTCCAGTCATAGGACTTCTCAACTTGTTTTTACTTAATTTCGGATATATAAATCAAAATGGGGCCACACTTTTAATTACGAGTCGCGACTTAACTTATAAGTCATTTTATATATCCATCTAACAAACAAAATATAACTTATTTTGAATTTTCCGTTCATCCTAATAAAAGTTTTGGATAAATACTAATGTCCATATACCGTCCATATAGTGCCCGCCCAGGACACAGCTAGTCTACATAAATAGAGAGATTGGAGGATTCAAGATTGGTTTTTTTTAACACTAACCTGAACATTTCTATCTCCAACAACAAGCCCATGAAGAGGACTCCAAACCAGGGCATCATATATCAACTTCTGGAGCACTTCTGGGTCAATACTGTTAGGATCAGACATGGGATTTACAGAAAAATTTTGTTGGGTCGAAATTTCTTCCACTGCCGCACTTCAGAGGCGCAATTGCTGAATATGAAAACTGGCTAGTTATGGTTTTGGGTGGATTTTAGAGATGGGTAAGGTTGAATTTTGGGTAGGGAGTGAGAAGTGTTGTGTTTGATGTTGAGCTATGAGGAATATTTTTGAGTGGATCGACTTGTGTAGGTGAGGGAGACAGAAAGAGCACAAGTGACTATTTTACCCATCGATTAGTATTTTGGGTGGAAATCGAATGGAATTTTCTGCCAATAATATAGAAAATGACATATTGCTTTGGCTCTTTTTGACTCCTCTTTGATGACGATTGTGTTGATCTATGTTAGAGAATCTAATCTTTGGTCCTCTTTAAGATTTCTACGCCTGTTAGTGTACAAAATTACATGACTATTTACAATTTCCTTTTTATCAAGTACCACTAAGTCTCCATTCTTTTATATTCATTCTAACTTTATTACGCAGATCTAATGTCATATAACATATAACATGACATGTTTATTATTTTAAATACTTGTGTTATTTAAATGATTCAAATTTTTAAATACTCTCGTCCTCGTAACTATTTGATCAAAATATTGAGGTAATTAAATAAAATGAACGATATAAAAATTATTATTCATATGAAAATATTATTTACAGCATATGAAAATAATAATAGTTATATATAGCAAATATAAATCTAAAATTAATCTTTCTTTTACTTTTTTTAAGTATTTTTTGTTTCAAATTTTGCAAGACTTGTTAACATGGGGAATAGTGGTGCTAATTCTTATGTTATATCTCAACCTCAACTTAGGGGTGTAAACGGATATATACGGATCAGATATAGTAATATTTGTATCCGTATCCGTTTATTTGTGGATAACTTTAAACCAAATACGGATAATATCCACTTTTGTCTGAATACGAATAATATCCGGGTTTTTTCGAATACGGGTGCGGACGAATACGATTTTTTCGATTATCATTTACTGTAACATCCCTTCCCAAAAAGGAAAGGGAGGTCACGTGCAAAGCACAACAAATCTCAAAATAAGTAAACAGAGCACTAACAACTTCAAAATATTAATAGTGATATCCCATCAATGAAGGACTAAATACAATTCTCCAACTAGAGTCAAAATAATCAAAACTAAAAAAAATTAATCAACCTAAATGGTCAAAGACAACTCTCTCATCACACTAGCCCTGAATCACCTATGAAAACCTGCCGGAAGAAAAACACAGCATGAATCAATTGTCCAGTACGGATATAGATAATACAAAGATGTATAACTGAAATACAAAATCAACTGAAAATATACTTAACAAAGCCTCAAGCTTAAAGAATGACGAAAATATGATATCCAACGTCTGAATAGAATATATCCGAATCAACAAATTTAACAAGACAAACAGAAGAGTGAAGAATGAACTGAAGTAATTAACTCAATTAATTAAACAAAACATAAACAAACAAAACTAATACAATGAAATAATAGGCTAAATCAAATGGCTGGATGTTATTTCATACCGAGTGAGCTCAGAAATATATTTTGCCACACAAGCAAGTCAAACTAATACCACACAGGCAAATCAAATGATGCCACACAGGCAAATCACACATTGGACAGCGAATCTAAATGTATTCAAATCGGATAGTGTGTTTGGCACAACATCACCAATCCGCAGAACAGAAAACTAGGGTTAATGCATACGCCTCCCACAACAAAATACCAAATGGCACACTTCCTCCGGAGCCCAAAACGGAGATGCCGTGGACTAATCACACCGCCACGGAAAGTGTCATGTCTCTCGTGTCAAGACGATATGTTTGTGGTACCCCCACAGGTGATTATAGCTCAGGTATACCCTACGGTATATTCTAACAAAAATACCATGTCACAACACATACAACATAATATCAACAAAAGGATTCTATATGTACATGTTGAACCAAATCAAATTATAGTCACAAGGTTTCAAAAAGAAGGTAGCAACATGTACCGCTCTACAATTATCAAAATAAATATTAGACATGATAACCTTATTCAAAGAGTACAAGTACGAGTACAATGTGTCAACTCCAAAATAAAATAAATATATCAATTTCACAAGAAATAATTATGTGAAATAATAACAGAAATTCGAAATGAGGAACAAAACGAACAAATCAAATTTAACAAAGGTATCGCTGAAAGAGTACGGAATCCGTACCTGATACTTCCAAACCATTTATAGCACACTCCAAAAAATCTTACCTTCAAATGCCAACGATATCAAATACGAAACGTTATTCATCACCTAAACATATTCACCTCAAATTAAATATAATCAAATTTAATAATTCTAAAATAATTCATAATCTATTTAATATGCCTTTAATCATCACTTTATATCAATTATTAATACTCCAAAATTTGTATTCCAAATATAACTCTTTAAGTTCCTTCCGTCCGAACTAATTACACAAATTAATAATACTAAATGTAAGTACATTTATAAAAATATGAACACTTCTATTTGGTACGACTATAAAATATAATTACTTATAATATTAAGATTTAATTCATTCCATATAATCTTACATATTTATTTGTATAACATCTCTTGCAAATTATGCAAGTTTTCGTAAACTTTAATTACTGCTGTTATATATTTTTTTATTTAAAGAAATCATCAATTTATTATTTTAGGATCTCCAAAATCAATCACAGACTACTCCCTCCGTTCAATCTGATTGGAATAAAGTGATAATAACAATAATAAGTACATCCGTATAAGTATTACATTAATAAATAAACTCTCTCATCTTTAAAGATCGCTCTTAGTTCTTGAATTACAAAAGTACTTACTCATGATGAAAAAAAACAACATACTAAATTTAATAATTTAATATGGAACCACGTGATTTATCCCCACTTTATATAATGTATAATATACTTATTTGTTACTGATGAAATTTCTCCACTAGTGATCAAAATCTCTAGTCTTTCTTCACCCGAGCCCCCTTTGTAGCTGTTCCCTTTATCTCCAAAGTAGCCACCTCTTCTTATTCAGTTTGTATAATGAAGTAATATTAGGTTTAGCTATTTATTAATTAAGTTACCCTAATAAACTTCTATTTGGGTTAAATTAATATTAATGCCCAAATTTTAACCACATAATATTATCTATCACTTATTAATATTTATTAGCCCACATAAATTAAATGACTACTTTGACCCAATTTAAAGACAAAAAAAAATTCAAACAATATATTTAAAACACAAACATAAATACTTCTTCTTCTTTTTTTCGGGTATAACATTACCTTCCCCTTAAAAAGGATTCCGTCCCCGGAATCAAAAGAATGAACGTACCTAATTATCAAAATATGCGGATACTCCGTTTGAATAGACTCATCTATCTCCCGAGTATCTTCTCGCTCCGAATGATTTTACCACAAGACTTTAACAAAAGGAGTTATCTTCCTCAATTTTAATTTAATCAGTTATTTAATTATCTAATAAAAGAATTTAATTTTCAAAAAAAATAAGGAAGAAAAGAGGGAAACAAAAATCATTTACCTTTTCCAATTTAAATACAATCGTATACAATAAAATTAATTAATATTTAATTTTTTAAAAATATGGGTTATTACATTTTCACCCCTTAAAAATAATTACGTCCTCGGAATTCAAATAAGCTACAGAATAAATAAATAAATTTAGTTACGACGTAGCGTCCCCATTTGTAACGATCAACGCGGATAAGTCATCGGTCAACGTAATTATTAATGTACTTGTAAAAGATTCAGTCAGCTACCGTGTCAAGCCTTAGTAAGGTTCTTCGCGTTGCATCAAATTAGATCAAATGATCCACCGTTTGTGCGGCCCATCGCTAATATTTTTGAGTTTAATTCTTGTAAACGTACTCTTCGGAACATAATTCGAAATCAACAAAAAAAATTCATCTAAATACGATTCGAATTCCCAAAATATTTAAAATTATTTTTTACTCGTAAAATATTTATGTTCCACACATGACAAAGATTTAACAAATTATTTTTATTTTATTTATTTATTTTACATAAATACATGCAAAACTTTAATGACATCGGACAAACAATACAATTGTACAAATTATATCTCCAAATCACCCTAAGAACTCAAGAGTTTCAAAACATCATAACCTATAATAAAATTAGTTCTCAAATAATATTACATCAAAAATATATTACTGCTAAGATCTCTTCATCACCATACCAAACTCCAAATCATATATCCTACTATCTGAATAAGCAAATTATAGGCTTTCAAAATCTCTTAAAGATTCATCACTTATTGTAGATATCTAATCATTCAATGAATCAATCATTCTCTTAATGCAAATCTTAACCCAACAAATTCTAAGATCTCCTCATACTATCACTCAAAAATTCATATAAGATAACTCCAATATTCTACTAGGAAATAATCGCAAAATTCATTTACTCCAAAAGATTAATCTAATTACCTCGAATCTCTACAACAACTCAAAATTACAAGAGATCCTCTGTACTTAATAGTTTTCACTTTATCATATTATCCCACCGATTCACATACCTTAAAATTATTCATAAATTAACAAAAATCAGAATATAACCCAAATCAAATCCTCAATTCCAAAATCATAATAATTTGTAATTACCTGAAATAACTCTAACAAATATTTCTCCAATATCAAAACTCACTGATACAAATGCTCATATCATAATCTTATAATCATTTCTTAACTGAACAAAATATGACATTCTTCTTCGTAATGATCAAATCACAATCCTTAACTAATATTATTGCTTCAACGCATAACAATAATAATCTTAACAAATTATCTCGCCTTTCTTAAATCAACTACAACTCAAAAAGCTAAAAATACTTAGTCAAAATCAAACCAACCAAAAAGTGAACAAAATCAAATCAAGCTCCTATGTCTACCCATTGATTTACCCATAACTCACATGTCAAACGTAAATAGGTTTTTCTACAAGAAAGAACCTAAGCTCTGATACCATCTTTGTAATACCCCCTTCCCGAAAAGGAAAGGGAGGTCACGTGCGAAGCACAACAAATCTCAAAATAAGTAAACAGAGCACTAACAACCTCAAAATATTAATAGTGATATCCATCAATGAAGTACTAAATACAATTTTCCAACTAGAGTCAAAATAAGCAAAACTAAAAAAAATTGAATCAACCTAGATGGTCAAAGACAACTCTCTCATCACACTGGCCCTTGAATCACCCCTGCAAACCTGCTAGAAGAAAAACACAGCATAAGCCAATTGCCCAGTACGAATATAGATAATACAAAGATGTATAACTGAAATACAAAATCAACTGAAACATTATACTTAACAAAGCCTCAAGCTTAAAGACTGACGAAAATAATATATCCAACGTCTGAATAGAATATATCCGAATCAATAGATTTAACGAGATAAACAGAAGAGTGAAGAATGAACTGAAGTAACTAACTCAATCAATTAAACAGAACATAAACAAACAAAACTAATACAATGAAATAATAGGCTGAATCAAATGGCTGGGTGTTATTTCATATCAACTGAGCTCAGAAAAATATCTTGCCACACAAGCAAGTCAAACTAATGCCACACAGGCAAATCAAATGATGCCACACATGCAACCAAAATAATGCCACACAGGAAAATCACACATTGGACTGCGAATCCAAATGTATGCAAATCA
Source organism: Panax japonicus (assembly GCA_020205505.1). Classification (NCBI taxonomy): domain Eukaryota; kingdom Viridiplantae; phylum Streptophyta; class Magnoliopsida; order Apiales; family Araliaceae; genus Panax; species Panax japonicus. Next base: position 46,556,944 of record CM035105.1, on the reverse strand, counting down.
GATAGTGTGTTTGGCATAACATCACCAATCCGCAGAACAGAAAACTAGGGTTAACCCATACGCCTCCCACAATAAAATACCAAATGGCCCACTTCCTCCGGAGCCCAAAACGGAGACGCCGTGGACTAATCACACCGCCACGGAAAGTGTCATGTCTCTCGTGCCAAGACGATATGCTTGTGGTACCCCCACAGATGGTTATAGCTCAGGTATACCTTACGATATATTCTAACAAAAATACCATGTCACAACACATGCGACATAATACCAACAAAGGGTTCTATATGTACATGTTGAACCAAATCAAATTATAGTCACAAGGTTTCAAAAAGAAGGTAGCAACATGTACCGCTCTACAATTATCAAAATAAATATTAGACATGATAACCTCATTCAAAGAGTACAAGTACGAGTCCAATGTGTCAACTCCAAAATGAAATAAATATATCAATTTCACAAGAAACAATTATGTGAAATAATAACAGAAATTCGAAACGAGGAACAAAACGAACAAATCAAATTTAACAAAGGTATCGCTGAAAGAGTACGGAATCCGTACCTGATACTTCCAAACCATTTATAGCACACTCCACAAAATCTTACCCTCAAATGCCAACGATGTCAAATACGAAACGTTATTCATCACCTAAACATATTCACCTCAAATTAAATATAATTCAATTTAATAATTTCAAAATAATTCATAATCTATTTAATATGCCTTTAATCATCGCCTTATATCAATTATTAATATTCCAAAATTTATATTCCAAATATAACTCTTTCAGTTCCTTCCGTCCGAACTAATTACACAAATTAATAATACTAAATGTAAGTATATTTATAAAAATATGAACACTTCTATTTGGTACGACTATAAAATATAATTACTTATAATATTAAGATTTAATTCATTCCATATAATCTTACATATTTATTTGTATAACATCTCTTGCAAATTATGCAAGTTTTCGTAAACTTTAATTACTACTGCTATATATTTTTTTTATTTAAAAAAAATCATCAATTTATTATTTTAGGATATCCAAAATCAATCACAGACTACTCCCTCCGTTCAATCTGATTGGAATAAAGTGATAATAATAATAAGTACATCCGTATAAGTATTACATTAATAAATAAACTCTCCCATCTTTAAAGATCGCTCTTAGTTCTTGAATTATAAAAGTACTTGCTCATGATGAAAAAAAAACAACATACTAAATTTAATAATTTAATATGGAACCACGTGATTTATCCCCACTTTATATAATGTATAATATACTTATTTGTTTACTGATGAAATTTCCCCACTAATGATCAAAATCTCTAGTCTTTCTTCACCCGAGCCCCCTTTGTAGCTGTTCCCTTTATCTTCAAAGTAGCCACCTCTTCTTATTCAATTTGTATAATGAAGTAATATTAGGTTTGGCTATTTATTAATTAAGTTGCCCTAATAAACTTCTATTTGGGCTAAATTAATATTAAGGCCCAAATTTTAACCACATAATATTATCTATCACTTATTAATATTTATTAGCCCACATAATTTAAATGACTACTTTGACCCAATTTAAAGACAAAAAAAAATTCAAACAATATATTTAAAACACAACCATAAATACTTCTTCTTCTTTTTTTTCGGGTATTACATTACCTCCCCCTTAAAAAGGATTCCGTCCCTAGAATCAAAAGAATGAACGTACTTAATTATCAAAATATACGGATACTCCGCTCGAATAGACTCCTCTATCTCCCAAGTATCTTCTCGCTCCGAATGATTTTATCACAAGACTTTAACAAAAGGAGTTATCTTCCTCAATTTTAATTTAATCAGTTATTTAATTATCTAATGAAAGAATTTAATTTTCCAAACAAAATAAGGAAGAAAAGAGGGAAACAAAAATTATTTACCTTTTCCAATTTAAATACAATCGTATACAATAAAATTAATTAATATTTAATTTTTAAAAAATATGGGTTATTACATTTACAGCCCTAATTAATTAGAATAAAAAAATAATGAATTTTAAAATATAGTTTATTAATGAATGAATGTTAATTTATTTATTTTTAATAAATATTTAAATACAATAATCAATGTTATAAATTATAATTCAAATAAGTTTTCATCATTTTTGAAATCCTAAATTTCAAAATGAATGTTCTATTTATTAATGTTTCGATGTCCATTTTATGTGTGTGGAGTAATACTGTAGTGTGTATGAATATTTATAATTTATAATTAGATTCATAAGTTTACATTGAATATTTAATTATTCTTTCTCAAATACTTGATTAAAACTTTAATAATATGTTTATGAGAACTTTTATTTATAATGTATCCTTAATACATAAATTACAATTTACATATTTATAAAAAGTTTATTTTATTTCATTAATTTTTATGGAGAGTGCGAGTTATAATGTATAAGTGACAACAAATAATTAGTTAATCCAACTTGATCCAAAATTTACTTTGGACTTACTTTAAATATTTGGATTTCTAATTTTTAAATAATTGGGCAAATAAAAGTGATAAATACTCCATCAACCCGAAAATTATATGTTATATCTTAACCTCAATTTAGGGGTGTAAACGGATATATACGGAGCAAATATACTAATATTCATCCGTATCTGTATCCATTTATTTGTGGATACCTTTAAATCGAATACATATAATATCCATTTTTTCTGAATATGAATAATATTTATCGAATACAGATGCAGACAAATACAAATTTTTCAGTTACACTTTACAACCCTAAATATCTAGAATAAAAAAATAATAAGTTTTAAAATATAGTTTATTAATGAATGAATGTTAATTTATGTACTACGGGTCAAAGAGGACTTTCACCACAACCTTTGTCTGCAATAGTACAGGTCGTGATTATACCAATACACAATTCGTGGTCATAATCATACCAATCAACAGTCCATCTTTGCACTATGGGCCAAAGATGACTTTCAACACAATATAAGCATGAGGATGATGATGATGACAATGATATAAAGAATCAATCAAGTGAGAGCAATGATAAATATTATAGATTTATAATTCAATTTATCCATAGTTAAAGAATGTCCAAATTGTCAACATGATCACCAATTGTGGAGTAAATTTCATGAATGATATTCATGTATTAAAAATAATTTAGATAGAAAAGAAATCAATTTGTCGTGAATAGTACTCTGGTATGAATAGTACCCCGAATGAATAGTACTCCGGTATAAATAGTACCTCGAATGAATAGTACTCCGGCATGAAAAGTACTCTGAATGAATAGTACCCCGAATGAATAGTATCCTGGATAAATAGTATTCCGGTATGAATAGTACCCATAAGTGGAGAATACGAAAGAAAACGATATCCCTTGACGAGTACGAAAGAAATGATATCTCATACAAGTATGAAAGAATATACGAAACTGCAAATGAATTTTCACCCGTCATGCAATAATCCGCGTAGACAGATCATTTCAATAATTTAATAAAGAATGAACACGAAAGATTATTCACCATGCATGCGGTAATCCGTGTAGACAGGTTATACCCACATATTAATAAAGGATGAATACAAAGAGTTATTCACCAGGCATGCGGTAATCTGCATAGACAGGTTATACCCACAGATTAATAAAGAATGAATATAAAAAGTTATTCACCAGGGATGTGGTACTCCGCGTAGACAGGTTATACCCATAGATTAATAAAGGATGAATACGAAGGGTTATTCACCAATCATGCGGTAATTCGCGTAGACATGTTATTCCCATGCACAGATTAGTAAGGAATAGAATGACAAACCTTATGAGTATGAAGAAAATAACATCTTTTATGAATACTGTCGACGTCGGGATTTTTGGATGTCCCTTTCCGTTACTTATTCTTTGGTGTTCTCATTTTAGGTGAGATTTGTTTGAAAAAACAAGTGAAAAAGGTCTGACATATATAATGTCGACGATGGACTGTTAAGAGTCGCCATTTGGTTTTTTAAATGGTTGTACCAACACAACCGAAAAAAGGTTTGCACATTAACCCAATGATGTGACACTGCTAAACGGGTTGGTGAAACCGAGATTTATTAGGGTCCGTGGACTTGGTTATGCGGGGGGAAGGTGTTAGGCACCCGCCGACATCCGTGTTACCACGGTGACCGCCTCTTTTCAAGAAACTGTTATCTGAATGTGTGTGTGTGGATCAATGTGCTGTTATTTGGAAGTAGTGCAAGGCCTCGTTCGAACATACATACACAAGGTTTGAATTTATGTAAAAATTCAGTTTTTAGCAAGATATAGCAATGATGTTTTATAAAAAGGTTTTTTTCAAAGCCTGATGCTCAATAGTAATTGAGACCTTTTACACTCCCATTTTATTAAGTGTTCGGCTTGATTGATTTTTATTTTACGAATGCGAGGCATCCGTACGAAAATAATGTACAAAAATAATGCCGACTTCCTCGTGGGTATGGAAACCATCCGAGGAAATTCAGACACCGCAAAATAATTTACAAGCTACTTATAACTGAAAATGTCCATCACGGGAACCGAATCTAGATTCAATGGGATGAATCTGTGATCACATGATTCCTAGGCTCACAAAATACTGCAGTTTGTATGAAAGAAGTAAGCATGTATATATATAAAAGCTGTAAATATAAATATACAGACATGTTCACCAATCACGAAGCACCTCCATGGGGGATCAAAAATATAAATAAAGCTGTAAAAAACTATCAACCGCCACGGAGAAAAATCCAGGCGGGAACAAACGTAAATAAAACTGTAAATACGGTCAACCGCCACGAATGAAACTCCAGGCAGGACAAAATGTAAATAAAGTTGTACAAAGCGATCAACTGCCACGAAGTAAACTCCAGGCAGGACGAAACGTAAAGAAAGCTGTAAAAGCGATAAACCACCACGAAGTAAACTCCAGGTAGGACGAAATGTATATATATATATATATATATATATATATATATATATATAAGCGAGTAAACACTCTAGAACGAAGTCTAGGCTCATCGAACAAAATTCGACACACAGTTAATATATATAAATGTATATATATATACAAAAGCGAGTAAACGCTCCAGACCGAAGTTTAGGCTCAATCGAGGCATAACTCGATAATGTTAGTCGATATATGTGTAAATATATATATATACAAACTGAAATGAAACCACGGACCAAAGTCCGGGAAAAAGCAAGCAACACGACTCTCAACGTGTAGAAGGGTGTGTGCAAAGATGAAGAGAAAGACTTTAAAGTGTGTGAGAAGGCTTACAGCTGAATGCTAAAGAAGACTTATATATCTTTAGAGTGGGTAAACACTGACTTTTATAGGTACAAAAGGGCTATATATAAGCTCACAGGTGTTTAAAAGGGGAAAGTACACTGTATGGGGTGTGTGCAGAGCAAATTGGGCAGGGCTTCCTCGCCTTTTTCTCTTGCAAAATGGGTAGCCCAAGGCCTCTATTTATAGGTATTTTAGCCGCAGGTGTACCTGCGGTTGAGCCGTAGGTGTACCAGAGGCAACCCGGGTGGGCCCGGGTTTATCGGGTCAGTCGTCTCGAAATACGTGCACTTAGGCACTGTAATGTCCACTCGAACTTTCAGAAGTTCAATTCGGGCATCCATTTGAGGTATACAGGACCTATTTCGGACCGCCGTTGTCGAGAATTGTACGATGGCATGGGATTAGAGTTTGTACGAAGTCATTGAAGATGGGACGATGCCCTCCGGTCTTCAAGCTTCAACTTTCATCCGTTATCCTTCACAATAGTCACTCGGGAGTGGTTAGCCTTGTGGGACATCGTTGCGTAGAGACGTGACGTGGCATCGTGTTGACGAGATGACGATGTTGCCCCTCACCGGTGTTATCACCAGATTGGGTTGATAAAGCAGATGTTGCTCAGACTTCACTGAGATTGAACTGCTGCAATTGTTGAAGGTCCTCATTGTCACCTTTGAGGTGTGCTTGTCTTCCCGATGTTATTGTCGGGTTGGTGCATTGTATCTTGTTATGAGCATCGAGATTGAAGCTGGTTGCATTTGAAACAAGCATTTCTGGGGTTATCGCCGAAATTGCATTCCTTGGGGCTATCACCAAGGTTGGTGTCTATTCCCATGGTTGGGACTGAGACTGGATACCTCGGGGTTATCTCCAAGATTAATCGGTCTTCTCTGGTGTGTGTTCCAGTATTGTATCTTCATGCCTCGGGGTTATCTTCGAGTTTGGATTTGTTACTCCCAGATTGCGATACGGGGTTGATGCTGAACTTTCGGTAGTATCCGGTATGGATTTGGATTGTCTTTCAGGGTTCTCTCATAAAAGACAAATCTGTCCTCCTGCAATTTTAGTGACAGTGGTACAGAAAATTTCGAGTGTCTATAGATGCCCTTCTTTATCATATTCATGCATGGCGATGCATGGGTAGGATAAAGAATCCTAGACACTTGAAATGCAACAAGACGAATGTGGTAATATGGGTAGCAAAATGATGCAAATGTATAATGCACGTGTACGGGGTTGTAGCCCAACATGCTGGGGATGATTGCTGGATCGCTGTGGCTTTAACTGGGGATTGGCAATGCTGACCAAATTTGATGTGTAAGCTGAATCTGTTAGGATGTTGATGTTGGAGTTATCACCAAATCCCTGTGTTCTTGATAACGACTTGATCCTGAAGATGTGTCTCTTATATGTAAGAGATCTGTGGGATAAAGCTTGATCTATTTGAGGATGTGTATAACATATTCCATCATCTATCTTCTTTGATAACGTTGACCTCTCCTGGTTAGTATCACTAGGACATGTCAAGATTCTGTTGGATTTACTGTCAACAACAAATACTATCAGGGATGCCTGACCTTTGTTGACGTGTACTTTACCGACATGTGAATCAACGGCTGAAAAATCCCGTGGGATATATTGCCAAGGTTGTTTGACCTTCGCTGGCGCGTGAATCAGCAATTGAGGCTCTGCGAGTAGATTGTCAAGGTTGCTTGACTTTCGCTATCGTGTAGATCAACGGAGCATTGTGTTGTGACCCCCTGCCGGGGATCCACTGGGGAATACGAGCAGTTGGATATGAAAACCTCGAATAGCTCTAGAGCTCTGATAGGTTTAATCGCTATCGACTGAAATGACGTCAAGGTTGCTTGACCTTCGTTGATATGTGTGTCAACGGTTGAGCATGCATTGTTATTCCCTCCGGAGATATACGTTGTAACCCCCGTCGGGGATCTACTGAGGACTCATGAGTACGTACGCAGCTATCGAACAGTTCTCAATGCTTCGATGGGTTTACTTGCCATCGGCTGAAATAACATCAAGGCTGCTTGACCTTCGTTGATAGACATGTCAACGGATGACCGTGTTGTAACCCCCACCGGGGATTTACGTTGTAACCCCCGTCGGGGACTTACGTTGTAACCCCCGTCGGGGACTCATTTAGGGTAACGACCCGGAGTTGGCGGCATCGGACCTGTACGAAGTATTCTCGGATGTGATTTGTGACAAATGAGATCATTGGCATGGTATACCTCGTGTTTAGGTGACTACCAATGGGTGATGTACAGATTCAAAGTCTCATCCGAGAAAACCAGGATTGTATGCTGTTTTGCTCAATTGCGTGGCATTTTTATTCTCGATTTGACCTTTTTAGTCCGTAAGAACTCCTTTGCAACTCGAACTGGACCGAGCCAGAGGGGTGGGACCCACATAGGGGTGCCGAAGGTGCACCTGCTGCAGCCGTAGGTGAGCCTGCGGCCAATCGTGGATCATAAATCCTGCAGGTTGGTCTTCACAAGTCACTTTCAACTTGCTTCGTATAGAGAAAACCGCGAGCCATCTTCAGATCTGCTGAATTCTGGTTGCTTTCTGCAAATTCTATCATCGTACAAGTGTTCTACACTATCCGGGTAACATATGCATGTATTTTTTCCAGTTTCTATCCGTTGGATTGTGAGTTATCGCACGAAATGCATCTAAACACATAGTAGTGAGTATGTATGCACAAATGACTTGATAAAAAATATTCAACATAGTAAATGTTAGTATTAAACCATGCTGAACATAATGATGTGAAAAAATTTAACTTTTGAGATAGTCAAATTGGCACCTTTTCCTGCTATTTTTTGTCCTATTTGAGGTCCAATGAGCAAAAGGTATAAAGGCAAAGTACTCCTAGCATTGAGGTTGGTCTTATGCATGATGATTTTGATTTTTAATGCATATATTATGTATATGACTTTGGGGCAGGTGTGCTACTGAATGGCCACCTAGACATGCCTATGTGCATGTGGATAGTCCTATTTTCAAAGGGGACTATGAATTTTTTTTTTCCAAATGTAGGCATTGTTAGAGTTTATGCCCTAGAGGCCAATTATTTGATATAATTGCTTAACATTTTAATATTATATTTGATTGAATAAATATATGATTTTATTATGGTTTTATTTACTGCGTAATATAATTGTTAACATAATAAAATTCCTTAGAATAGTGATACAAATTATATAGTTTCAAGTATGTGACTTGAACATGAGATTATATATTACCATTAGTATCAGTGTTCTTAAATGTCCCTAGTCGAGTATCATTGTTGATGGGACAACAATGATGCATTGAGACTAGTATGTGGATTGACTGATGACCAAATCTCATTGGTCATAAATATATGAGATATTAAGTCAATGCATAGGTACATGTTAGAGAACGATGTACTGGACAGACCCACCATGAGAATTCTATATGGAGCATTATGCAAAGTGTCATTAGCAATTCTCATAGTGACAATGATGTAATGGTCCTCCGACCTGAAATCGCTATATTACTACACGAGAATTTATGTACTTTGATATCATCAAATGTCACCTTTAATCGGGTGGACTATAAAGGTGATTATTGGGTTCATCATTAATCATGTGAGAAATATGAGTGATCTAGATGGAATTTAACCATCCTATATATTATGGGTGATATCCATAGGCCTCTTGATTGAGTAGGACTATGAAATGCATGGCCATGCTCAAATAGTGATTTGTTTCATATAGTCTACTCATTGATCAAGAAAACTCAGATTAAATTATGAAGAGTATGACACATTCCATGACTCGAGTTTAATCTAGGATATTAAGGTTAAAAGGATTAAATTGCATTGAAACATTAGTCACAAAAGGTTGTATCGAATCATCGATCTTATTATTACTTGGGTAGCAGTGATGCATTACTAGATGCCGCTCACTGTTTATAATTTTATAATATGATTTTAAAATTATTGCCAACATAATAATAACCTATAGGGTCACACACATAGAACGTTATTTAAAAGGGAATTAATTTAAATTTTAAGGATTTAAATATATTAATATGATTAATAGTATTTAAATCACGAATTTAAATTAAAAGGAGAATTTGTATATATGTATATTAATTAAGTAAGACTTAATTAAGATATATATATATATATATATATTCGGATTTTATATAATTAGGTTTTGATTTTGATTAATTCCTTTTAACTACTATATATATGATATATAGCAGCTACTTAGGGTAAGAGATCAGAATTGAAAAACCCTAGCCGCTCTTAGAGAGAGACTAGAGAGAAAACAGTTTCAAAATCCATTCCTTTTGGTGGCTAGTACCGCAAGTCCTTCTTATTACAGAATCGTTCGACGGTTCGTGCGGCGTTCGTGTGGATACCGTAGAGGCGCAATCGGTTTGTATTGCGTTGGAGATTCGAGGCGCAGTCGGTTTCAGATTCTCGTTTTTGTTTATATCTGGTATAATCTCTAAACCTCTGAATTAATTGTTTTTCGCATGGATCCTGTTTTAGGGTTTCGGAAATTGTTTTAAAATTTTAATTTCCGCTGTGCGTTTCTGTGCCGAAGCCCAACAGGCATTGGGTAGTCATGCATTTTAACTCTATTATATGTTAAAGTAAATGTATGCATGCATATAGTCATAAATGTATTTAAAAAGCTCCAGGTAAAGAAATACCACACCCTTTCTGAGGTGATTTGGAGACTTGTTGTCCAGATATTATGGATCCGGATCAGCCGAGTAGTTCCTATAGGACCACTTCTGGCGTACGGCGGAGGGCTTCCGAAGTGCCTCGTCCCTGTTTTGTCAGACAGCCTCGTCGGTTAGTGGAGGCCGTGATTCGTCCTGTTCGGGTAGATGTGCCAGATGTTGAGGACGAGGAGGCGGATATTCCGATGGAAGATCCCGCTCCTGCTGCATATGTCCCTCGTAGGGACCTCCCGAGCATTCAGGTAGCAAACCCAGAGTTACTGGATGATTTGAGCAGACATCCATCGATGTACTTGCATGATAACGAGGTATGGCGTTAGACTTTGATCTTCCTTCTTTCTTATTGACGAGGATTAAAGGGTTTTGTTGTTGATCTGCATTTCATATAGGTTCCTAGTTTTACACAGCCTCGAGGAAATTGGTTTAGCATTAACTCCATGTACTAGGCGCTTCATCCTGACTATAGAGCGATAGTGCATAAGTGGGGATTTGGGGCATTCTTCTCCATCCTTCTCCGTTGTTGTCCCTGGGGTTACCTCAGGGCATTGTCTAAGCGATGGTTTCATCAGACTCAGTCACTCCATCTTCTGGATTGCGAGGTGTTGATGACGCCTATGGACTTGCGATTTATCACAGGTATGGAGTTTGGAGGGGAGCCAGTGCCTTGCATGGCGAATATCACCCCTACTACCGTCAGATCCTTATTAGGAGTTCCGGCGGAGGCGCTCAAAGGCAGGACTGTCCGTTCAGGTCCTTTGAGCGTAGATGCTATGAGTGGGCTTTTGAGTGAGCCCATGCCTGATGATGTCAGAATCAGGGATCGCGTTCTGCGGCGATTGTTCCTGATGATCATTCGAGGCTGCTTCATAGCAGATAACTCTTCTACGGTATCCTTTGCTTTGATCAGCGCCACACGTGATGTGGACCGTATTGGAGAGTATGATTGGGGCTCCTATACCTTTGCCTATTTCCTCCAGGGCATGCGTATGCGCTCACAGGGTTTTACTGAGGCTTGGCTAGGATTTTACCCATTTCTGCTGGTGATTATTTCTCTTGTCTTTTCCCATTTATAGGTTAAGAGTGTTTACTGATGGCATATGTTTTGCCATTGTGTTGGCAGTTTTGGGCCTATGAGAGGCTCTCATGTTTGCGTCCTGTGAGTATGTTAGGTTTAGATACCTCTCCACGAGGACGAAGATGGCACCATTCTATTTTGTTGGAGGTCCCTGTAGCTGAGGGATTCACTCACTGTCATATGTAACTGGAGTTGCTGACGGCGGGTACCATTACATGGATTCCCTATTCAGGGGAGCATTTGACCATCGACTTTGAGGAAGGACATTCGACCGGAGTCGAGCATTTGATTTCTACCAGGAGAGTTCCTCTCTTCACCGATGGAGAGGCTGAGAGCTCTATTTAGGAGAGCGTGCTATTAGGAGCACTACATGGGAGATCCATGTACCGATCTTACCTCCTGCAAGGTGTCATTAGCTCGTATCACAGTCATCCGTCACTGATATCCCATTGTTGGGGGTTGACGGTTTTGCATTATCAGATGGTCCATGTACTCAGGAGACGTTCCAGTGGTGGTGTTCCCCTCACACTATTGGAACCCAGTCCCGCGCCACACAGTTCATGGGGGATATGGTTCCAGGATCTTTGATGATGATGGATTGGGTAGCTTGTGTCCGAGCTCCGACTCATATGACCCAGATTGATAGTTTGACCAGGCAGTTGGACCAGGCACATATATTTATCCAGCATTTGGGCAGAGATCAAACAGAGGCGGAGTTATTTGTTCCTTCCAGCTCAGGCGCTGGCCCCTCAGACGACCCATTCGGTTTTTTCGGCGCAGATCCTCCTCTTTATAGGCCTGACATCCCTGTTGATATAGATCCAGTGACTCAGGAGGAGTTACATCAGGTGGACAGGATTGAGGATGTAGACATCGAGACCCTGGTTTTCTTTTGATGTATATTCTCATTATATCTTTTGATAGGCCTCTGTTAGATATTGGGTGGCTGTTCCCCATTCTCGCTATATCTTTTGATAGGACTCTGTTAGTAGTAGGGCGGCTGTGCCCCATTTCCCTGTATTTATAGCTGTACAGAGCTGATGTATTAGATGATGATATACTTAGGAATGTATGCACCATTTTTTTCATTCCCTATATCATATTGTCATCCATTATCTGTTATGCATGTATCATGTTATGCATATGTATGTATGTCCAGAGATATTCGACATTGACCCCTGGATGGTCTTATGACAAGGCCCACACAGATGTCTTCTTTGACAGTTAGCCGTATAGATCATACCCCACCATCATTGGTGGCATTGGGTATGCGATCGTTGTACGATAGCAAGTCACCACCAGATAGGGTGACAATAGATCAATTGCTGTAGCATACTATGACTTTATTGCCTTTTCAGGTTCCCACAGGGTTTGTAGATGGGATGCTAGAGCATTGGCTACCAGATAGGCAGGTATTCTGATTTGGCACCCATGAGTTGACTCCTACTCTTGAGGAGTATGCACGTTTGACGATGCTGCCTTTAGACAAACCTTGCGTGCATATAGCTTTGGGAGACATGGGTAGGCGATTCATGACTCTTACAGGATTACGGCGTAGAGTAGTGCAGGACGAGCTGACATCTAGCCACGTGATATCCCAGCGTTTTCTGTATGACAGATTTGGCTTAGAGGATAGCTACTCACGATATTCCGGGGATTTCACCGCACCGGAGGACCATTGGCGTTTGGCCAGGGTTGATGTACTGATGTTATGCATACTGTCGTATATCTATATGCCATGATATATGGACGAGATAGACATTGGTGTCATTATGGCTGTGAGAGCTCTTAGAGATGGTCGTACCATTGTACCTATGATTGTAGCAGAGACCCTGCGGTCGTCATCCTATTATTGTACGTATCCTACAGGAGTGTTCACTGGGAGTTCGGTCATGTTGTATGTGTGGTTTATGTCATACTTGAGACCGGTTGGTACCCTTAGACGACATGGGTATTACTTCTCCCATGATGTGGCTATGTCATAGTCCTTTCAGCCGTCGGAGTGTACAAATGCTCTGTCTTGGTCTGCATTTTTGGTAGATATCAGAGATCCATTCAGCATATTGCCGTGCTCGAGACTTTGCTCACCATACAGCTTTATTACTCATGCTCCGGGCATGGATTTTCTCCCTCTGGCTGGCTTGAGGGGCGTGACTACTTATCATCCACTGGCCGTGATGTCGTAGTTTGACCAGTTCCAGTATTTCTATCCTTTTGATGGGGCGATAGGTTAGCGTTCAGCTTCTTGATATCTCTCAGCAGAGGACCGATCCCGTGTGTATGCTTGTTGGGATCAGCGTGAGATAGCTACTTTTTCTGTCAGTCATCCCGGTTGTTCTACAGAGTATTCCACATGGATGGAGACAGAGATTTATCGGTTGCAGCAGTATCTGCAGTACCGGATAGTGAGTCAGATGATGTAGAGCCCATGGAGGACATCGATTCCTACATCGAGGAGGAGCCTGCTGTTGGGTTGCCAGCATTTCTTCTGAATTCTCCTAGTACTAGTACTTTTGTGATTCAGCACTCGGCATAGTACTTAGAGTAGAGTCTTCATCTGATGACCTTTGACAGAGATCATGCTCGATCTACGATGTTGACTGCCCTTGAGGGGAGAGACGCAGCTCTATTAGAGAGACACGAGGCATTAGATCGCAGAGATGCCGCTGTTGTTGAGCGGGATGAGGCTATATCAGTCAGAGATGCAGTGATAGTTGAGCGGGATAGTGCTAAATCTGCCCAGGATGTAGCCATCATAGATAGTACTGCAGTGAGGTCCCTTACCACTGGCATGATCACAGAGATGAGCGCATATATTGATGATCATATGGTCACCATGCAGATGGCTACATATCTTTTGGGTCGTGTGGATATTCTCGTACAGGAGACCACAGCTTCGCCTCATTCTTCTGAGAGGGACGCCATGTTGGGCTTGTTAGCTCGCATATACCCTGACTTATAGATAAACTTGTATTTACCTGCACATATTAGCTTAGACATTTTGTCATGTACAGTTTACATTGTATATATATCAAACAGCATTATATATGACAGGGAAATATATTTTTGGATCACTTCCCTTTTAGATATGCCTTGCTATTTGCTTGATATTTTGCCTGCTGCTTTAGGGCTTGTGGTTTTGATGTATTCTGAATTCCTCTTGGGTGGATGGACATTGAGTTGTCTTTGGATAGTTCAAAATGGATCATCGATCTATATGTATCACTACCATCTTTGGTGTCTTGGGACTGGTTTCTGGATGGACATGTGGAGAGGAGTGTGGCTTTCCTCTCTGAGATTGATCGCACCACAGATGGTCGCCATTACTTCCATTTAGGAGAAGCCTAGTTAATTCCACCTCTTATGGATTGGTGTTGCTCTTCAAGGTATGACCGCAGCTTAGATGGTCACCGAATCTCCTATTTGGGAGGAGTTCAGGTAATTCCATCCCTTTGGTCTGAAGCCAAATGAAATGTAGTGTATTGAAGGATGATCCTAGTACCAACTGACAAGGGTTTGTATTTTGGTAGGGGGTGAGACTGCACCATGAATGGCTGCCTACGTACTCCTATTGAAGAGGAGATCAGGTCTGCGTAGTTCGAACCTGGTGTAAGAGGTTCACGCTGTATATGGCAGAAATGGTGTAGGAATGTTTTTATTGTTTTTGTGAGGAGAAGAGGGTAGAAATGTTTTTGTGGTTTTTGTTTTATTGCGACCGGGCCATATGAAATGGTTGCCTACGTACTCCTATTGAAGAGGAGATCAGGTCGACGTAGTTCGCCCCTCAACGCGAGATGAAAAGCGTAATCCCATGTGCAGGTCAGAGTGCGGGGAGAGAGTTTAATCCTAGGTTGAGGACAAACTGCAGGTATGAGAACTTTGATCCCAGGTATGGGTAGCCAAACTGCAAACGCAAGAGGTTCAATCCACGGTGGGATGACCTAAGTTGTAGGAATGCAGAGGAGAAAGCCAGGCTGCTGGCTTGAAATGTATATTTACCTGAGGGGCAAAGTGTAGGAAAGTTATAGGTGGTAAAGGGTTAAAGAACCGGAATGACTGGTGGTCTGATGGTTCGACACTAGGGTGTTTGCGAATTACTTCAGACATAGTACTGTTTCATGGTGTCTGAGTTGATGAGTTGTGGAAATTAATCGCTGTCCATTTCTTGCAATATGAGAGTGCCCCCTGTCAATACTTCTTTGACAACAAACGGGCCTTCCCAGTTAGGAGCGAATTTTCCTTTAGCTTGATCTTGGTTGTCAAGAATCTTCTTCAAAACCAAGTCATGTTGTTTAAACTGCCGTAGCCAGAATTTTTTGTTGTAGGATCTGGCGATCCTTTGCTGATATAACTGACTATAGAAGATAGTCTCGGTTTGCCTTTCGTCTATTAGCGACAATTGGTGATACCTGTCTTGTACCCATTGGTCTTCATCCAGCTGAGCGTCTATCAACACTCTGAGGGATTCCATTTCAACTTCTATGGGGAGTACTGCTTCCATCCCATAGGTTAATGCGCAGGGGCTTGCCCCAGTGGAAGTACGCATTGAGGTTCTGTAGGCTAATAGAGTCAGAGGCAATAGGTCATGCCAATTTTTGTGGTTGGCAGACATCTTTTGCATAATCTTTTTGATGTTTTTGTTAGCCGCTTCAACAACACCGTTCATCTTTGGACGATAGATGACAGAGTTAAGATGTTTGATGTGGAATTTACTGCATAATTCCTCCATTATTTTGTTGTTGAGGTTCTTGGCATTATCTGACACAATCACCTCTAGTTGTTTGTATCGACAAATAACATTATTCCTAATGAAAGAAACGATGACTTCTTTAGTAATCCCGGGGAAGGAGGCTGCTTCTACCCACTTGGTAAGTAGTCGATCATGGTCAAGATAAATTGGTGACCATTACTGGCTTTAGGCTCAATGGGCCCGATAACGTCCATTCCCCACATTGAGAAGGTCCAAGGTGAACTTATATTGTGGAGTTCCCATGGAGGGGCGTGTATAACATTCCCATGAATCTGGCACTGATAGCATCTCCTAACGTGGTCATTACAGTCAGCTTTGAGAGATAGGCAGTAATGTCCTGTCTTGAGGACTTTCTTGACAAGGAGGGGGCCACTCATGTAGGGGCCACAGACTCTGCCATGGATTTCATCCATAAGCCTTTGGGCTTGATCTTTGTCTAAACATCTGAGGAGACCTAGTCCTGAATCTCTCTTGTAGAGCGCATCTCCACTCAGGTAGAACTTCATAACAATTCAATAAATCCGCCTTTTCTCAGTCGGGCTCGCCTCAGCGGGTGTAGATCCATCTCGCAGATATTCCTTGATATGCTGATACCAAGGATGCTGGATGAGAGGTAGCTCATTCGATATTTCTCCAATGTAATTCCCATAGGCTGGGGCCTTGTGCAGGAAAATTGTGACACTCGGCAAGTGTTCCTTGTCTGATATGCGAATCAAGGAGGCCAAAGTTGCTAATACATCCGCAAAGTCATTCCTATTACGAGGAATGTGTAGAAAGGAGATTTCTTCGAACTCCAAGGCCATCTCCAAAACCTGCCGATGATAAGGCAGCAAATGTAGTTCCTTGGTTTGATAGATTTTAGAGGATTGTTTGATTACCAACTCCAAATCTCCAAAGACAGTTAACCGCCTGATGCCCATTGAACGGGCAAGTTTTAGCCCCATGAGACAACCTTCATACTCAGCCGTATTGTTGGTGTTGATAAACTGTAATTTGACGGCAACAGGATACTGCTCCCCCGTATCAGATACTAGAACTGCTCCAGCTCCAGAACCTTCCATATTAACAGCTCCATTAAAATACATCTTCCATGATTGGTGCGTATCGTACTGATGGTATTGTTTCACTGTCATTACTCCTTCATTAGGGAAATATGTTTCCAAGGGTTTGAAATCCCCTGAAGGTGCGACGACCAGTTGATCCGCGATTCCTTGACCTTTGATGGACTTTTGAGTCACATATACGATGCCAAATTGTTGTAGGATCAATTGCCATCTGGACAGTCGGCAATTTAATATAGGTTTGTTGAACACGTACTTGAGAGGATCCACGTGGGATATGAGATGGGTTGTGTGACCATGGAGGTAATGTTGTAATCTCATGGAAGCCCGTGCAAAAGCATAACATGTCTTTTCAATCAGAGTGTACTTGTGTTCACTGCTGCTGAACCTTTAGCTGAGGTAATAGATAGCTCGTTCTTGGCCTCTATTGTCCTTCTATCTCAGCATGCAGCATATGTCATTGTCACTTATGGACAGGTACATAAACAGGGGAACATCATCCCTGGGTGGTACCAAGACGGGAGCTTTGACTAGCTGTTTCTTGATTGTGAGGAAGGCATTTTGACACTCCTCATTCCATTTCATGGAGGAGTTGTGACGCCCCCAAAATTAGGTATACATCACCCATCTTGGGTCGCCAGATACATGGTACAGAATTCAAATACAACTTACTAATACAACTGTCGTGTACAATACGACAAAACATAAACTGTGAGTTTGAATACAAATATTGTCTACTAGAGATTATACAAACTCAAAAGGAGTCCTCATTACAATTATTATCACACTATTTCACAGAATAGAGAGGACTACTAATGCTATCCTCTGGACCATTACTCCGTTCCCCGACTCGTTCCAGCTATATTCTCATTTCCTGAAGAGAACAGTGAAAGAAAGGGTGAGCTCAACTAGCCCAGTAAGAAATATTATGACTAAGATAATGTAGAATAAATTATCATTAGCCTTCAACAATGTTAAACTGATAAAATATGGTAAACATCACGTTTAACTGCAGCGGAACAAGCAATCCATTAAAAGAGTCAAGTAGAAAATAAAATCTACTATCTTTTATGATTTAAAAGGTTTTTCATCACTGTTATAGCTGAGACTCAGCTTAATAAATATTCCACATCATCGAATCACCCCTGCACTACGGCCAAGGATATTCTTTAGTATCACGACCACAATTATTCATGCACTACGGGCCAAGAATATTTGTGTATTCATTAATGGTCATGATCATGCCAACAACTGTCCATCAATGCACTACGTGCCAATGAGGATTTTTAATTTTTACATCATTTGTAATATTACGGTCATGATTACACCGAATAATCCCTGGTCATAATCATACCAAGTCCATCTATGCACTACAGGCCACAGATGGCTTTCAACAAAATATAAACATGAGGATGATGACAATGATATAAGAATTCAATAAAACAAGTTCAAGAATTATTTTATCCAGAAATTATTAACGTCCAAATTTTCAACATGAGACTGTTTTGTAGAGTAAAATTCAAGAATGATCAGAAGAATATTTCCATGAAAGGATACTGGATGAGGTGCAAATATCAAGGATATTCCACTAATTTCATGGAGTATAGGAGTCAGAATTTTAATCAACTGAGTAATACCGAATACAATAACAAAAGATATCACCATGCATGCGATAGAGACCGCACAAACAGGTTATTCCGGCAGAATAATAATAACGGAACCAGGTCAGGTGAAATTTACACCGACATGATGTTCCAACAGAATAATAAATGCAGAATAGTAAATGATGGAACCAGGTCCGGCGTATAGCACATACAGGATATTCCGAAAGAAATATAAAGATAGAATAGTAAATGGATGTCACCAAGTATAGGGTATTCCACGTATACAGGTTATTCCAACAGAATAATAATGAATGGAATAACATAAGGATTTCACTAAGTATAGGGTATACCGCATATACAGGTCATGTATAGGGTATGCCACTTTTACAGGTTATTCCAACAGAATAATAAAGAATGGAATAACATAAGTTCTCTTCAAGAAGAAAGAATAACACCCCTTACATTATTAGAAGATTGAATACTGCAGTAGTGTAGTAACCGAATACTCTTCTTCTTCGTCTCTTATTCTCTCTATACTTTCTCTCTCTATAGCTTGAATGAATTCGTGAAAAATAATGAAGCACTAGGCCTCTATTTATAGAAGATTTCTAGCTTAGCACTTGCCATGTGAAAAGGCAAGTGGTTTGAAGACTGATGATGTGAAAAGAAAAGTGGTTTGATGCCTGTAATGTGAAACGACAATTAGTTCGACGCCTGTAATGTGAAACGACAAGTGGTTCGACGCCTGTAATATGAAACGGGAAGTGGTTTGACGTCTGGTAAAGGTAATTACTATTTACGAAGGTAATTACTATTGACGAAGGTAATTACTATTGACGAAAATAATTACTATTGACGAAGGTAATTACTATTGACGAAAGAGACTCTTAGATGATGACATATGGGCCCCTCATAAAATAACCAAACTTACCACAAACGTCTCATAACAGACTCTTTATCAAGGATTGAATAAATATTACCATAAATTATTTTATTTTTAATCAACACATAATTAATCTTTCAACAATTATTAGTTATTTATAACTTGTCGTCTCAATTATTGATTTAATAATATAACATATTATACAGATGATACTGTGACAATAATTGAATCAATAATATAAAAGATATGATGCAGCAATTACTGTAGCAATAATTGAGTATAGCTAAGTGACTTCTCACGTAAGCATCAATAATCAATACCGTGTGTTACTATGCAACCCCGCGTATTAATGTACTTTTACTACCGAGTAGTTCAACAGTTTTAACGGTAACACCTCCGCCGTTATTTTATAGAAAGATAATTTTGTCGTTTTCTAACTACGACAATACTTCCGTTGTGGGGTCCACTAATGATTGTGCCGTCGTACGAATATTCCCCGACAAAAAGAATATTCCCCGACCAAACGAATATTTTATAACAACTTGCGTACTTTGCAAAATTTATAAATATTACCCACAACTATAACATTATATCAAATTTATTCCATAATATTCAAAAATAATAATTATAAAAATTCATCTTTATTTATAAAAACTGGGGTCTTACAGAAGTTCTTCCTTAATAACTTGAAGATTGGCTCACAGGTTGCTGTGAGTTGGGAGATAAACCTGCTGATGAAGTTGATTCTTCCCAAAAATTCCCGTATTTCCTTCTCTGTCTGAGGAATGGGCATTTCGGTGATGGCTTGGATCTTGGCAGGATCCAGCTCAATCCCTTTGTAGCTGACTGGAAATCCTAGCAACTTGCCTGATTTAACGTCAAAGGCGCATTTAGCTGTATTCAACTTCAAGTTGTACTTACGCAACCTGTTGAACAACTTTCTGAGATGGTCTATATGGTCATCCTCCTTCCGGGATTTGACAATGATGTCATCCACGTAGATCTCGATCTCTTTGTGCATTAAGTTGTGGAAAAGAGCCATCACAGCTCGTTGATAGGTGGCTCCGGCATTGATGAGGCCGAATGACAACCGTCTATAGCAAAAAGTTTCCCAAGGAGTGATGAAAGCATTTTTCTCACGATCTTCCTCGGCAACCATAATCTGATGATACCCCGCAAAGCAATTAACAAAGGAGTACATGTTGTATTATGCAGTATTGTTAATGAGAATGTGGATAAATGGCATGGGAAAGCTATCTTTTAAGCAAGCTTTGTTCAAGTCCTAGTAATCCACAGAAACTCGCACCTTCCTTCCAGGTTTAGGCACGGGCACAATGTTGGATATCCACTCAGGATATGTAGACACCATTATGATGCCAGCTTGAAATTGTTTTACAATTTCTTCTTTCACCTTTAAACTCCATTCAGGTTTCAATTCCTAGCTTTTGCTTGACTGGCTTAAATCCCTCTTTAATGGGAAGGCGATGAAGGACAATGTCAGTGGACAAACCCACCATGTCTTCATGAGACCATGCAAACACATCCTGGAATTGGGTTAATAGTGTAACTATGTCATTTCGTTGGTTTGGGGTAAGGTCTAAACAAATCTGGATTTACTTAGGGCTTTCTAAGGTTCTGAGATTGAAAGAGGTGGTTTGATTAAGGTTGGGTTTGGGTTTATCTTTGACCCATTCTTGAATTTTTGGAGGCACCTCAATGTCATCCTGTATATCCATTAAGGCTGAATTCATCTCTACATCAAAGGTACAATCCTTGTGGAGAAGAGGCACCGTATCAGCAAGTACAAGCACATCTAAATTCAGAGTCCTGAAACAAAATATGCTTTCACTTAGTATATATAAAATGTGTTGATCATACACAGTGTTAGCATATACTGGAAAAATAAACTGCTAATATTGTACAGAAAAGTAAGCAGTTATTATATCTATAGGGCAGAAAGATTTTCTGCCCACTTTACCCTTGACGACCAATGCAAGGAATGCTGTTTCAATTGGCAAGGGCAAAGTCCGGGTGGACCGCAGTGATGGAGGGATTGTCATCATCCTCCTATCCCGAATGATGGCCATTACGTCTGGTCAATCATTGTCTGGGGTGTATCTGTTGGTATGTTCGTCATGAATGATGATGCGTATGCCTGACATCATTTGGATGACGTCCTGCTTGATTCTTCGTTCCTCTTCTTCCACTGCGAAATTTGGAACAAAGATTTCTTTTCCTTTCACCGGTACCGGCTTGGGGCATAACATAGCCATTACATTGGCTGGCACCTTTACGGTAGGTTGTGCGGACTCAGAGTTTAAAGGCGAAGATAAACGCCACATGGTTGAAGTTGAAGGAATCTGCTGATGTTTATGAGGATTCCTGTGACTAGAACTAGCAGCATAGCCTAGCCCAACTGTTTCAGCTTGCCTGGTTAATCGAATTGGGTACTTGATACCCTGTCAATCTTTACCCAACCCTTGTCCTGGCTTATGACCCAACGACATCATTTCTTGAGTGGCCGACATTACCTCGGCAGAAATCTTGGGTTTGGGCAATGGTGCTCCAGTAGCATGGTATTGGGTATTGCTTATTTCCAAAGCATGAAAACTGACCGGTTCCACATCTACATTGGCATTGATGAATGGCATGTCTCCGTGCTGAGGAATCTCCAATTCAGCGTTCACTGTGACCAGGTTATTGTTGATAATATATTTTAACTGTTGGTGAAGAGTGGGGGGGACTGTCCCAGCCATATGAATCCATGGTCGTCCCAAGAGCAGGTTGTTTCCTGAATCTATCTTGAGCACATGGAAAGATACGCAGAATGTGTGAGGGCCAATTTCGATTTGCAGCTCGATTACTCCGACCAAATTTCGCCGGGATCCATAAAAAGCTTTGATGATGGTATGGCTACTCCGAATTCTGTTGAGATTGATGTTCATCTTCCCCAAGGTAGCATATGGGCAGATATTCAGAGAGGAACCTCCATCTATTAAGACTCTAACTACCATATATTCGGAGGACAAGACCACAATGTGCAACGGCTTGCAATGACCGGTCCCTTCGGGTGGTATGTGACTGCCCCCAAAATAGGTATACAACACCAATTCTGAGTCGCCAAATACATGGTACATAAAGCAAACTACAACTTCAATAATACAATTGTCGTGCAAAATACGACAACACATACTGTGAGTTTAAATACAAATATTGTCTTCTAGACAATATCCACACTCAAATAAGTCCTCATTACAATTATTCAAGCATTATTTTACTAGAAATAGTGAGGACTGCTAAAATATCTTTCTAGAACCATCACTCCATACCTCGACTAGATCCTGCTATGTTCTCACCTCCTGAGAAGAAAAATGGAACAAAAAGGAAAAGGGTGAGCTCAACTAGCCCAGTAAATAATATTATGACTAAGATAATATACAACAAATTATCATTAGTTTTCAACAGGGAAAAATCTGATAAAATATAATAGACAACAAGTTTTAGATCAACAACTGCAGCGGAAATAGCAATCCATTAGAAGAGTCAAGTAGAGAAAGAATTCCACTATCTTCTAAGATTTAAAAGTCCATCATCAATATTTTATCTCTGTAACAACAATCAATATACATCTTTAATCAAATATTCATCTTTGCAGTACAGGCCAAAGATATTCATTTGTATCACCAGTTGCTCATGTTCATCTCAACATCTATTCATCTTTGCACTACGGGCCAAAGATATTCATCAGTTAATCATTTATCTTTGCACTACAGACCAAAGATATTCAGTAATATCATCATTTAGGACTGAGGATGATGAAAAATATTTTAAAGAAAATGAATCCAGTGAGACAGAAGGACAAATAGTAGGGATTCGTATAACAGTTTATCCAAGATCAATACTACTCCATAATAACCAATTTTGAAGTAAAATTCAAGAATAAAGATCAAAACATGGATACAATAAAAGATAGTAACCACAATAGACATCTTGGACAGAAAGTAGAAAATTTTTTTTATTTTTTTCGGTGAATAGTGCCGTATTCGTGAATAGTGCCGTATACAGGAATAGTGTCGTATACATGAATAGTAACCCAGACATAAAAATTTCCAAATTTAATAAAAAGTTCAGACCAATATTTTGGCATAATGATATCAAAAGAAATAATATCATTTACGAAGAAAATAACATCCCTTACCTCAAAATAACCGTACTTCTGACTGAATTTCGGATATAGTGCTGACAGAAACTTGTACTAAAAAATATAAACTCACAAAGTATCTAAATACTCACAAAATACGCTCGATAATATAGAGAGAGAAAGGAGAGAAAGCTTATATTTCTGGTGTGATTTTCAATTCTAACTTAGCCCTCTATTTATAGGAAAGTGTTAGCACGCCGAAGCAGACTTGACTTGCAACCTAATGGCTTTACCTGCTACTATTGCCACCCACCACATTTGAAATAAAATTCAGCACATTTCTTCACCAACCACAAGTGGAGCCCACTCAATTCTAGAATTTTCCACCAAAATTATTTATAAACCTAATTTCTGAATCAGTCACCTCTTAAAATTCATAACAAATCATACGTTCATTTGTAACGGTTCAAAATTTGTGGACATATACTCAACTTATATATATGTATTACACATCAAAAAATCACAACGATCCAACGGTCGGATTAAAAATTATAACTCACGCAATATATCTCAAAAATACTGGTTTAATTTTTAATACCTCCATTCCGATAAAAATACTGATAAAACACCTCAACATTAACTCTTTCATTTTTAACCACAATAAATATATCCAACATTTATATCCACATAAAATAAATATTTCCTTATCATATGAATCAATAATTAATTATTCATAAATAATATTACAGAATCACATTTATGACAACCAGGCCGTTCCCAGGAAAGAGGGGGCTTTCCAATAAGAATTTCTCCTTACTGGTGCGCAATTAGGTGACCAAACCTCTCCTTGACAGAACTTTCTAGACATTGCCAATAATGCTATCTAATAATATTATTCAAATAATATGAATTATTGATCTGATAATGGGAAATAATGTGCAGTGACAATTATTAAAACAACAATAATATAAAATATCAACGCAGCAATTATTGAATCAATAAAATAAAATATTGAACAGTAACTACTGTAACAATTATTGAGTAGTGCCTTCTTACGTAAGGATCAATAATTCATCAATACTGTGCATCCACGCGTATTACTATATTTTAACCACCGGGTATTCCAACAGTGTTAACGGTAACAACTACGCCGTTATTTATAAAAACTCAAACTTGTCGTTTTCTTCATCCGACAGTTATTTTGTTATGGGGCCCACAAATGACTGCGCCGTCGTACGAATATTCCCCGATAACAAGAATATTCCACGACCAAATGAATATTCACCGACAACAATGATTATTTTATAACCACTTGTTTATTTTGCAAAATTTGCACATTTCACCCATAACCAGAGAATTATATCAAATTAATATTTTATTATTCACAATAATAATTAGAGGAAATTTGATTTTATTTATAATAAGTTGGGGTCTTATAACCTCCCCTCCTTATGAAATTTCTTCCTCGAAATTGACATACGTATCTGGTGTTTCGAAAAGGCGAGGATACCTCGCTTTTATTTCTGATTCCAACTCCCAGGTCATCTCTTCAATAATATGATTTCTCTACAAAACCTTAACTTGTGGTATAACCTTGGTGCATAGGACATGCTCTTTCCTATCCAAGATCGTAACAGGTACTTCTTTGTACGTTAAATCTTCGGCTATCTCATCTGGTTCTAACGCAATAATATTATGAACACGAGACATACTTGGAGGTAATACGAGTCTATAGGTCACATTTCCTATTCGGTCAAGAATCTCAAATGGACCAACAAATCGTGGATTGAGCTTTCCTCTCTTTCCAAATCTTGTAACTCCCTTCCATTGAGCAACACGTAACAATACATGATCCCCAATATTAAATTCCACGTCCTTTTGATGAAGATCAGTATAACTTTTTTATCGATCTTGTGAGGTTTGTATACGTTGTCGAATTATTTGGATCTTTTCTGTAGCCATGCGTACTAATTCTGGTCCCAACAACATTGCTTCTCCCACCTCGTCCCAGCATACTGGAGAATGACACTTTTGTCCATAAAACACCTCAAATGGAGCCATGCCTATACTTGCTTGATAACTGTTGTTATAGGAGAATTCCACTAATAACTAGTACTTATCCCAACTTCCTTTAAAATCTAGGACACAAAGTCTTAATAGATATTCAAGGGTTTGAATAGTCCTCTCTGATTGTCCGTCCGTTTGAGGATGGTATGCCGAACTGAATCGTAAATCCGTGCCCATAGCTTTCTGCAAGCTAACCCAAAATTGTGAAGTGAATATTGGGTCACGATCCAAAACTATGGATACTGGCATGCCATGAAATCTCATAATCTCATTCACATATATACTAGCAAGACGTTCAAGGGAATAAGTCTCTCGTATAGGCAAGAAATGGGCAGACTTGGTTAATCTATCAACAATAACCCAAATCGCATCTATGCCTTGAGAAACCTTGGGAAGACTCGTAACGAAATCCATAGTAATGTGTTCCCACTTCCATTCCAGAATCTCAAGTGGTTGCAATGGATCCTTTGTCACTTGATGCTCCGCCTTTACATGTTGACAGGTTAAACACCTCGAGGTAAACTCTACGATCTCTCTCTTCATATTGTTCCACCAAAATGTGTGTCGAATATCATGATACATTTTGGTACTCCCAGGATGGATTGCAAACAGTGTGTTGTGTGCCTCTATCATAATTCTATGCTTCAAGTCAGAATCGTTAGGAACACAAAATCTGGAGTTGAATCGAAGTATTCCTTCTTCATCGATTCTTGCTTCTGGAATAGCACCTTCTTGCACTTTCTTCTTCATACGCATCAGCTCCAGGTCCGTAGCTTTAGCAACTTTAACTTTATCGATTAAAGTCAGTTCTACTCGTATATTCTCCATCATCATGTGGGTCCCTGGAGTCTTTAACTCAATCTCCATCCTTCGTAAATCATACAAAATGGGTCTTTGTGTTAACAACATCGCACTCATACCCGCATACGATCTTCTACTCAATGCGTCAGCTACAACGTTTGCTTTTCCAGGATGGTATTGAATGGTATGATCGTAATCTTTCAACAGATCGAGCCAATATCGTTGCCGCATGTTGAGTTCCTTTTGGGTGAAGAAATATTTGAGGCTTTTATGATCCGTATAGATCTCCACTTTCTCCCCATACATGTAGTGTCTCTAGATTTTCAATGCGAAAATGACTGCTGCTAACTCTAGAGCATGAGTAGGATAATTCCTCTCATATTCTTTGAGTTTTCATGAGGCACAGGCTATGACTTTCCCATGTTGCATGAGAACACATCCTAACCCTTTGCCTGAATCATCGCTGTATATAACAAATTCATCCGAACCAGATGGTATTGCCAGAACAAGTGCCGAAATGAGTCTCCTCTTGAGCTCTTAGAAATTCTTCTCGCATTCCTCGCTCCATACAAATTTTGTATCTTTTCGAGTCAACTGAGTTAACGGAGTAGCGATTCGAGAAAATCCTTCCACAAATCTCCGATAATAACCAGCTAAGCCCAGAAAGCTACGCACTTCGGTAACCGACTTTAGTTGCTCCCAACTTTGTACTGCTTCAATCTTTGCCAGGTCAATAGATACTCTCCATATTTTGACACCACCTGCCCAAGGAATGCTACTTTCTCAAGCCAGAACTCGCATTTCTTCAGCTTGGCAGTAAAGCTTATTTTCATGAAGCCTTTCAAGTATCAGCTTCAAATGGTGCTCATGATCTCATGGCTTTTGGAATAGATGAGGATATCATCAATAAAGACAACAACAAACTGATCCAAATATTCCTTGAATACACGGTTCATCATTTCAATGAAAGTAGTAAGAGCATTACTCAATCCAAAAGACTTGACTAAGAATTCATAATGCCCGTACCTGAGTTCTGAAGACAGTCTATGGAATATCCTCAGTTTTAATCTTCAGCTGATGATATCCAGAACGAAGATCGATCTTTGAAAAGAATTTTGCTTCCTTGTAACTGGTCAAATAGGTCATCAATGCGAGGTAGCGGATACCTATTCTTGATGGTGACATGGTTCAATTCTCGGTAGTCAATACAAAGGCACATACTCCCGTCTTTCTTCTTTACGAATAAAACAAGAGCACCCCAAGGAGATGTACTAGAACGAATGAAACCGATGTCTAATAACTCCTGTAGTTGGACTTTTAACTCCTGAAGTTCAATAGGAGCCATTCGATATGGAGTTTTAGAAATGGGTTTTGTACCCGGCTCAAGGTCAATAAAGAATTTAACATCACGTTCTGGGGGTAGACCGTGAAGTTCTTCAGGAAATACATCAGGAAATTCTCTAACAACAGAAATATTATTCAAATCTGACTTGTATTTGTTTAAATCCATAACATGGGCTAAGAAAGCTTGACATCCGTTTTTCAATAAATGAATAGTTTTATGGCTTGATATGATAGTGACTCATTTTAGTGGTTTAGTTGTTTGAATTCATATGACAGGTTGGTTAGGAATATGAAAACTAACAACCTTACGAAAACTATCAATTTTGGTATGATGAGTGGTTAACCAATCAATTCCTAAAATCACATCAAAAGCAAGTATCTTTGAAGATATAAGATCAACAGGTAATGTGATAGTGCCAACTTAGATCATGCAAGATTTATAAACTGTAGATGTAACGAAGGTTTCACCCAACGAAGTTTCAACAGATAAGTCAAAGTCCAATTTCTCCGGAGTCAAGTTTAAACGTTGAGCACAAGCAGGAGAGATAAAAGAATGGGTAGAACCGGTATCTAGTAAGGTATAAACTTCACAAGAGTTTAAGATTAGCTTACCCGTGATCACCTCATTCAGGTTCCTCACGTTTTGGCCTGTCACGACAAACTGCTCTTTCAGGAATCGCTGATTTTGACTTATCCGGGACAGACCTTGGAGTCACCATCCCTGTTGAACTTGGTTTTGCTACAGAACATTCCCGAGCTATGTGGCCTTCCTTTCCACAGTTGTAACATACCTTGGATTAGTTGTGGACAGTTTGGGCTGATATGCCCTCTTTCTCGCATTTGTAACATCTAACTGGCAGTCGTTCTCCTCCCCTAGAATTTTTTGTTGGTGCTGGTGTTGCTACTGATGTCTTCCCGTCATTGTTGAATCTCCTCTTTATAAAAATTCCACTTGACTCACCTCTCCTATTATCATGGCCACGATGACCACCCGAGTGGTTACCGCCTTTGTTCGTATTTTTCCCTCCTCATTGGTTATCAACGCTCTGATGACTGCTGTCACCGGTATAACCCTGGTTGTGGTCCTTCGGTTGAACATACTCACTATTTCGCTCTAATAATTGAGCCCTGTTGACAACATCTGAATACAGAGAAAATTTATAAGAGATAAGGTATTGACGAATCTCGGGTTTTAGACCTCTCAGAAACATCATTGTCATTCGTTCTTCATTCTCAACCAAATGAGGTGCAAACCTCGATAACTTAGCAAACTTCGCTTCGTACTGGGACACCGTCATATTATTTTGTTCCAGTCTGATAAACTCTACCTCTTTCATATGACGAATACTTTCAGGAAAGTACTTGTCATTGAACAGTTTCTGAAACATTTCCTATGACATGTTGAGTGCAGTAGGTTGAGTACGCTTCACAGACTCCCACCAGTAGTCTGCCTCACCGCGGAACATAAAGGTGGCGAATGGAACCTTCTGTTCCTCCGTGCATCCCAAGACATCGAATATCTTGGTAATTTACTTGACCCATGTTTCCGCTTTGATCGGATCCGGCTTTCCAATAAATTATGGGGGTCCCAACTCCTTGAACTGCTTGGCTGGACAAACAGCACGTTTGTATCACTTCCACCCGTATTTTGTACACGAGTCTCCCTCGTCTGATTTTGCATAAACTGCAAAAAGCTCCTAAACATTCCATCATTCATCGTTTGCTCGGTAGTGTTGTTTACAGGAGGAATATTGCCTTCCTGTTGCACGTTCTCCTGGTTTGTAACTAGAGGTTGTTCCATAGTCTCATACACTCTATTGTTAACGTTCTCAGTAGCCATTCTTAAATATTGCCATAAAACAAGGGTTAATTAAACAAATTAATATATCATATAATATCCCTATATTATGTTTGACCAACAAATAAGCTTAGATAGGACACACTAGCGAAGGATTTGATCATCTCTCCCTTCCTAGTTCTATTCCCCGATCTCCGCCAGAGACCATATCCCTAAGCTCCGATACCAACTGTGACGCCCCCAAAATAGGTATACAACACCCATTCTGAGTCGCCAAATACATGGTACATAAAGCAAACTACAACTTCAATAATACAATTATCGTGCAAAATACGACAACACATACTGTGAGTTTAAATACAAATATTGTCTTCTAGACAATATCCACACTCAAATAAGTCCTCATTATAATTATTCAAACACTATTTTATAGAAATAGTGAGGACTGCTAAAACATCTTTCTAGAACCATGACTCCATACCCCGACTAGATCCTGCTATGTTCTCACCTCCTGAGAAGAAAAATGGAACAAAAAGGAAAATGGTGATCTCAATTAGCCCAGTAAATAATATTATGACTAAAATAATATATAACAAATTATCATTAGTTTTCAACAGGGAAAAATCTGATAAAATATAATAGACAACAAGTTTTAGATCAACAATTGCAGCGGAAATAACAATCCATTAGAAGAGTCAAGTAGAGACAGAATTCCTACTATCTTCTAAGATTTAAAAGTCCATCATCAATATTTTATCTCTGTAATAACAATCAATATACATCTTTAATCAAATATTCATCTTTGCACTACAGGCCAAAGATATTCATTTGTATCACCAGTTGGTCATGTTCATCTCAACACCTATTCATCTTTGCACCACGGGCCAAAGATATTTATCAGTTAATCATTTATCTTTGCACTACAGGCCAAAAATATTCAGTAATATCATCATTTAGGACTGAGGATGATGAAAAATATTTTAAAGAAAACGAATCCAGTGAGACAAAAGGACAAATATTAGGGATTCATATAACAGTTTATCCAAGATCAATAATACTCCCATAACAACCAATTTTGAAGCAAAATTCAAGAATAAAGATCAAAACATGGATACAATCAAAGATAGTAACCATAATAGACATCTTGGACAAAAAGAAGAAAATTTTATTTTTTTCGGTGAATAGTGCCGTATACGTGAATAGTAATCCCGACACAAAAAGTTCCAAATTTGATAAAAAGTTTAAACCAATATTTTGGCATAATGATATCGAAAGAAATAATATCATTTACGAAGAAAATAACATCCCTTACCTCAAAATAACCGTACTTCTGACTGAATTTTGGATATAGTGCTGATAAAAACTTGTACTGAAAAATATAAACTCACAAAGTATCTAAATACTCACAAAATACGCTCGATAATATAGAGAGAGAAAGAGAGAAAGCTTATGTTTTTGGTGTAATTTTAATTCTAACTTAGCCCTCTATTTATAGGAAAATGTTAGCATGCCGAAGCAGACTTGACCTGCAACCTGATGGCTTTACCTGCTACTATTTCCATCCACCACATTTGAAATAAAATTTAGCACATTTCTTCACCAACCACAAGTGGGGCCCACTCAATTCTAGAATTTTCCACCAAAATCATTTATAAACCTAATTTCTGAATCAGTCACCTCTTAAAATTCATAAAAAATCATACGTTCATTTTTAACGGTTCAAAATTTGTGGACATATACTCAACTTATATATGTATAACATATCAAAAAATCACAACGATCCAACGATCGGATTAAAAATTATAACTCACACAATATATCTCAAAAATACTAGTTTAATTTTTAATACCTTCATTCTGATAAAAATACTGATAAAACACCTCAACATTTACTCTTTTATTTTTAACCACAATAAATATATCCAACATTTATATCCACATAAAATAAATATTTCCGTATCATATGAATTAATAATTAATTATTCGTAAATAATATTACCGAATCACATTTATGACAACCAGGCCGTTCCCAGGAAAGAGGGGGTTTTCCAATAAGAATTTCTCCTTACTGGCGTGCAATTAGGTGACCAAACCTCTCCTTGACAAAACTTTCTAGACATTGCCAATAATGTTATCAATAATATTATTCAAATAATATGAATTATTGATCTGATAATGAGAAATACTGTGCAGTGATAATTATTAAAACAACAATAATATAAAATATCAACGCATCAATTATTGAATCAATAAAATAAAATATTGAATAGTAACTACTGTAACAATTATTGAGTAGTGCCTTCTTATGTAAGGATCAATAATTCATCAATACTGTGCATCCACGCGTATTACTGTATTTTAACCACCGGGTATTCCAACAGTGTTAACGGTAACAACTACGCCGTTATTTATAAAAACTCAAATTTGTCATTTTCTTCATCCGACAGTTATTCTGTTATGGGGCGCACAAATAACTGCGCCGTCGTACGAATATTTCCCGATAACAAGAATATTCCACGACCAAACGAATATTCCTCGACAACAATGATTATTTTATAACCACTTGCTTATTTTGCAAAATTTACACATTTCACCCATAACCAGAGAATTATATCAAATTAATACTTTAATATTAACAATAATAATTAGAGGAAATTCAATTTTATTTATAATAAGTTGGGTTCTTACATGGTATGTCATCATCAGTGAAGGATATCACATTGTTGTTGAAAATGTGATCGACCAGATATTGAAACTTTTCCGTATCCACTGATGTCGGGAGATAGGCTTCTTCTAAAACCTTTAGCAAGACCTTCCGGTGATTCTCGGAAGTTAGGACCAAGTCCAAAATTGATATTTGTTGTGGAGCTTCTTTCAAGCTTAAAACCACCGTAGCTTCATTATGACCCACAGTGCGGAGGAATTTTTCAATCTTCTCTATGGGTATTTTCCCCTTTGATTTGGTGATAGGATTCATCACCCGTTGGGGAAGATACAGTGGATTTTCGTTCGACACTGTAGCAGTTGTATGTGAGGTGGATCCTTCACATTCTCCATAATTCCACTGAATTATGTGCAAGCTAACAATAAGATATTGTGCTCTGCACGACAAGTTATTGGCTCGGAAGCGACCACTTTCAAAGGATTGTTGCCTCCCTTGAGTTGAATTGTTGGAATTGTGAGCAATGTATTAATCCCATCAGTGTCAGTAAATATAACTGCTACCACACTTTTCCACTTAGTAGGGCCTGCATCCTCACTTGCACGTACACAGTATCGTCGTCTGCTAGGCGCAGGATGTGACGCCCCCAAAATTAGGTACACATCACCCATCCTGGGTCGTCAGATACATGGTACAAAATTCAAATATAACTTACTAATACAACTGTCGTGTACAATACGACAAAACATAACTGTGAGTTTGAATACAATTATTGTCTACTACAGATTATACAAACTCAAAAGGAGTCCTCATTACAATTATTAACACACTATTTCACATAATAGTGAGGACTACTAATGCTATCCTCTGGACCATCACTCCGTTCCCCGACTAGTCCCTGCTATGTTCTCATTTCCTGAAGAGAACAGTGAAAGAAAGGGTGAGGTCAACTAGCCTAGTATGAAATATTATGACTAAGATAATGCAGAATAAATTATCGTTAGCCTTCAACAGTGTTAAACTGATAAAATATAACAACATCAAGTTTAACTGCAGCGGAACAAACAATCCATTAAAAGAGTCAAATAGAGAATAAAATCTACTATCTTTTATGATTTAAAAGGTTTTTCATGACTTTTATCGCTGGGACTCAGCTTAATAAATAATCCACATCATCGAATCACCCCTGCACTACGGCTAACGATATTCTTTAGTATCACGACCATAAATTATCCATGCACTACAGCCAAGGACATTTGTGTATTCATTAATGGTCATGATCATGCCAACAACTGTCCATCAATGCACTACGGGCCAATGATAACTTTTACTACATCATTTGTAACATTACGATCATGATTACACCGAATAGTCTCTGATCATAATCATACCAAGTCCATCTATGCACTACAGGCCACATATGACTTTCAACATAATATAAACATGAGGATGATGACAATGATATAAGAATTCAATAAAATAAGTTCAAGAATTAATTTATCTAGGAACTAATAATGTCCAAATTATCAACATGATACTGCTTTGTAGAGTAAAATTCAAGAATAATCAGAAGAATATTTTCATGAAGGATATTCTACTAATTTAATGGAGTATAGAAGTCAAAACTTTAACCAACTGAGTATAATAAAGAATGGAATAACAAAAGAAATCACCATGCATGCGGTACTTCGCATAGACAGGTTATTCCAATAGAATAATAATAACAGAACCAGGTCAGGCAAAATTTGCACCGACAAGATGTTCCAACAGAATAATAAAGACGGAACCAGATTCGATGTAAAACACACAGACAGAATGTTCTAATAGAATAATAATAAAGACGGAACCAAGTCCGGTGTAAAACACATAGACAGGATGTTTCAACAGAATAATAGAAGAATGTCACCATGTATAGGGTAAATCGCGTATACATGTTATTCCAACAGAATAATAAGCAATGTAATAACAATAGTTCTCTTTATGAATAAGAAAGAATAACACCCCTTACATTAGTAGTAGATTGAATACTGCAGTAGTGTAGTAACAGAATACTCTTCTTCTTTCTCTCTTATTCTCTCTATACTTTCTCTCTATAGCTTGAATGAATTCATGAAAAATAATGAAGCACTAGGCCTCTATTTATAGAAGATTTCTAGCTTAGCACTTGAAATGTGAAAAGGCAAGTGGCTTGACGACTGGTGATGTGAAAAGAAAAGTGGTTTTACGCCTGTAATATGAAACGACAATTGGTTCGACGCCTGTAATATGAAACGGCAAGTGGTTTGACGTCTGGAAAAGGTAGTTACTATTGACGAAGGTAATTACTATTGACGAAGGTAATTACTATTGACGAAGAGACTCTTAGATGATGACATATGGCCCCCCATAAAATAACCAAACTTACCACAAACGTCTCATAATAGACTCTTTATATACATCAAGGATTGAATAAATATTACCACAAATCATTTTATTTTTAATCAACACATATTTAATCTTTCAACAATTATTAATCATTTATAACTTGTCGTCTCAATTATTGATTTAATAATATAACATATTATACAGATGATACTGTGACAATAATTGAATCAATAATATAAGAGATATGATGCAATAATTACTGTAGCAATAATTGAGTATAGCTGAGTGACTTCTCACGTAAGCATCAATAATCAATATCGTGTGCTACTATACAACCACACGTATTACTGTACTTTTACTACCGGGTAGTTCAACAATTTTAACGGTAACACCTCCGCCGTTATTTTCATAAAGTATTTTTGTCGTTTTCTCAATCCGACAATAATTCCATTGTGGGGTTCACCAATGATTGTGCCTTAGTATGAATATTTCCCGACAAAAAGAATATTCCCCAACCAAACGAATATTTTATAACAACTTGCTTACTTTGAAAAATTTATAAATATTACCCACAACTATAATATTATATCAAATTTACTCCATAATATTCAAAAATAATATTTATAGAAAATTCATCTTTATTTATAAAAGTTGGGGTCTTACATATGACACCATTGTCGATTAGATTTTGAATAAGGTGGCGGAGTGCCCATCATTCTTCTGTGCTGTGACCACGAGACTGGGAGTGATATCGACACACTCCATCCGAGTTGTACCGTCCTAAACGAGGGTTAATTGGAGGTAGAAGGGAACTGATCCTTCCTTCATTGATTAACATATGAAGGATTTCCTCCATAGGTTGGTCCAGATAAGTAAATTCCCTTTTGTTGGCGAAATCCCGACGGGCTTTGGCATTTTCTCTCTTTGTCACTTTGTCTTCTAGCATTTCATTTTCTGAAAGTGACGAGGGAATATTCATGAAATAGGTAGGAGACTGGCATGTTCCTGGCTGATTAACTGACGAGTCACTTGATGCTGATAAGTCACTAGTTCAGCCAATTGTTCAATTTGTTTGAAGAGAGCTTTCATCTTTCATTCCATTATGAACTGAAACTTGGCATAATCTCATTTGTCATCACCGTCTTTGATGGTCTGGGAGGAATCACTGCTGAAATTGGAACTCTATCCACTGCTCCAATTAATCATGTTGACCTCTTCTTCTTTGTGTTGAGGAAGAGGGTTGTCTTGTACGTGAGGTTGATCTGGTTTGGTGACCACTATCTCTCCGTTGTCTATCAGGTCCTGGATCTTGTGTTTCAAGGCCCAAAAATCCTGAGTATCATGTCCAGGTGCCCCGGCATGATAAGCGCATTTCCTAGCAGTATTGAAACCCCGTCCATTAGGGCTGACTGGTGGAAGAAGATGTGTAATTTTCTTCTGTGTTGTCAGAAGATTTAAGATGTTCTCTAGAGTATCCCCGAAGGGTGTAAACACTCGAGGGCGTTTGACTTCTCCACCTTTTGGTATTTGAGGGTTTGTAGACTGTGCTGGAAAGGGAGTGTAGTTTTTCCTTTGAATAGGCATGTTTTGATTGCCTTTTTGCCCCTGTAGTATCATGGAAACATCTTCTTCTTTCTTTTTATGGACCCTCCGGGGGTTGTTCCCATAATTTCTAGATTGGATGTGATCCGCAACAGCTTTGAGTGCAGCTAGGTCTTGAATCTTTCCAGACTTCAATCCCATCTCAGCCATCTCCCCATGTTTGACCATTTCAGAAAATGGTTTGCCGATGTCGGCTAAAACTCTTTCATAGAAGGGAGCTTCTTGTATGTTTATGAAAGTCATGACCATTTCTGATTCTGTCATGGAAGGACTAACTTGGGCAGCTAGGTGTCTCTACCTCTGAGCATACTCTTTGAAAGACTCGTTAGACTGTTTCTTGATCTTGGTAATTTGATACCGATCAGGAGCCATCTGAGTTTGAAAGCTGTATTGAGTGCGGAAGGCATGTGCTAGCTCTTCCCAGCTATGGATTTTGGAGTTGTCTAATCTTGTGTACCACGAACGGGCTTCTCCAGTTAGACTCTTTTGGAATAATTGCATTATGAGCTTTTTGTCCTCTGCATAAGATCTAAATTCTCAAATAAACACTTTTAAATGTGTGTAAGGATCTCCTAACCCGTCATATTTTTCAAAGTCTGGAGTTTTAAATTTTTCTGGATAATGAACACCAGGTAAAATACACAGATCTGCATATGAAACACTTCCGTGTGTTCCAATTCCTTTGATAGCGCGAAGGGTCTTTTCCATTTGGAGGACTTTCTTTTTGATGTCACCAGTGTCTGGATCTCCAGTGGGATGGACAGCATCAAGAGTTTTGTTGGTTATATCTAACTGTGGTTCAGGTATGGTAATGATCGGGATTCCCCCTTGGGTGGAGGATTTCAGCATGTACGGGTATTTTCTTACCCTGTGTAGACTGGTGTAATTCTTTGAGTAGAACAGCCAAATCTGTAATTTGTTTGCTTAATCCGTCGAATTCTTTATGAGAAACTGGATTAAGTCTAGTCTGGTCGGATGACGACATGATTGACTGCAGGCCTGTTGCCTTTTTGTACTTTGAACGAGTAGTAGGTCCGATTGATTCCCTGCGAAAGACTTGCATAGTTTAGTCTTTAGGGAATGTATGCAATAACATGCTATGTGATGTGCCCATTTTAGGAATTTTTATCCTACACAACGGGTGTCAGCTGTTTATAGCATGTTAATATGTATGTGTAAACATTTCTTCATATTTCTCATTGCATGGAGATAGATATGGAATGAAATTATAAGTAATTGTGTTTACAAGTAATTGAAATGAGAGCATGAAGAGACTTTCCTCCGCTTTGGGTTTATCAAAGGCTGACCTATCTTAGGTTACTCTCACGACTTTTTGGCATGAAGGTTCCCAAATCATCGCAATCTACTAGACGGGAAGTTAATCCGATCTTTCAACTGGAGCGAATTTGGGTAGTGCCTTTCCTGAGCCTCGGAGAATTAGTCTTCTCACGAGTCCAGTAATCAAACACCAACGGGATAGCCTCCTGGTGGAGGGACCACACAACATACATTCACATACATCGCGTCTCACCGTATGAAAATGATGACATGTGCAAAACACTAATATCACAAGCAGATATGGTGCGAAGCACTAATATCACAAGTAGTTATGGTGCGAAGCACTAACATCACAAGCAGTTATGGTGCGAAGCACTAAGTGCAATAAGGAAATGCATTCGTACACATTCATCAATATGTAAATGCAACATCCACACACAAGCAGATAATAGTTTTGAAAAGATTGTAATAGCGGCTTAAGTCCTCTTACTGGAGTCCCCAGCGGAGTCGTCACCTGTCGATGTCGGGATTTATGGATGTCCCTTTCCGTTACTTGTTCTTTGGTGTTCTCATTTTAGGTGAGATTTTTTTGAAAAAATAAGCAAAAAATGTCCGACATGTATAATGTTGACGATGGACTGTTAAGAGTCGCCAGTTGGTTTTTTAAATGGTTGTACCAACACAACCGAGAAAAGGTTTGCACATTGACCCAATGATGTGACAGTGCTAAACGGGTCGGTGAAACTGAGATTCATTAGGTTCTGGGGACTTGGTTATGCGGGGGGAAGGTGTTAGGCACCCCCCGACATCCGTGTTACCACGGAGACCGCCTCTTTTCAAGAAACTGTTATCTGAATGTGTGTGTGTGGGGGTCAATGTGCTATTATTTGGAAGTAGTGCGAGGCCTCGATCGAACCTATATACACAAGGTTTGAATTTATGTAAAAATTCTGTTTTTAGCAAGATATAACAATGATGTTTTAAAAAAAGGTTTTTTTCAAACCCTGATGCTCAATAGTAATTGAGACCTTTTACACTCCTATTTTATTAAGTGTTCAGCTTGATTGATTTTTATTTTACGAATGCGAGGCATCCGTACGAAAATAATGTACAAAAATAATGCCGAATTCCTCGTGGGTATGGAAACCATCTGAGGAAATTCAGACACCGCAAAATAATTTACAAGATGCTTACAGCTGAAAATGTTCATCACGAGAACCGAATCTAGATTCAATGGGATGAATCTGTGATCACATGATTCCTAGGCTCACAAAATACTGCAGTTTGTATGAAAGCAGTAAGCATGTATATATATATATATAAAAGCTATATATATATATATATATATATATATATATATATATACAGACATGATCACCAACCACGAAGCACCTCCATGGGGGATCGGAAATATAAATAAAGCTGTAAAAAGCTATCAACCGCCACAGAGGAAACTCCAGGCGGGACGAAACGTAAATAAAACTGTAAATACGGTCTACCGCCACGAAGGAAACTCCAGGCGCGACAAAATGCAAATAAAGCTGTACAAAGCGATCAACTGTCACGAAGTAAACTCCAGGCAGGACGAAACGTAAAGGAAACTGTAAAAGCGATCAACCACCATGAAGTAAACTCCAGGTGGGACGAAATGTATATATATATATATATATATATATATATATATATATATATATATATATATATATATATATATATAAGCAATAAACGCACCAGATGTAAAATCCAGACTCATCGAACAGAGTCCGACCATAGTTCATATATATAAATATAAATATATATATATATATATATATATATATATATAT
The DNA here is from genome assembly GCA_020205505.1 of Panax japonicus. Taxonomy (NCBI): domain Eukaryota; kingdom Viridiplantae; phylum Streptophyta; class Magnoliopsida; order Apiales; family Araliaceae; genus Panax; species Panax japonicus. The sequence continues at coordinate 46,517,639 of CM035105.1, read as the reverse complement.
ATATATATATATATATATATATATATATATATATAGATTGAAATGAAACTACGGACCGAAGTCCGGGCAAAAGCAAGCAACACGACTCTCAACGTGTAGAAGGGTGTGTGCAAAGATGAAGAGAAAGACTCTAAAGTGTGTGAGAAGGCTTACAACTGACTGCTAAAGAAGACTTCTATATCTTTAGAGTGGGTAAACACTGACTTTTATAGGAACATAAGGGCTATATATAAGCTCACAGGTGTTTAAAAGGGGAAAGTACACTGCATAGGGTGAGTGCAGAGCAAATTGGGCACGGCTTTCTCGCCTTTTTCTCTTGCAAAATGGGCAGCCCAAGGCCTCTATTTATAGGAATTTTAGCCGTAAGTGTACATGCGGGTGAGCCTCAGGTGTACCAGAGGCAACCCGGGTGGGCCTGGGTTTGTCGGGTCGGGTTGTCTCAAAGTACGTGCACTCAGGCACTGTAATGTCCACTCGAACTTTTAGAATTGCAATCCGGGCATCCGTTTGAGGTATACAGGACCTATTTTGGACCGCCGTTGTCGAGAGTTGTACGATGACATGAGATTAGAGTTTGTACGAAGTCATTGAAGATGGGACGATGCCCTCCAGTCTTCAAGCTTTAACTTTCATCCGTTACCCTGCACAATAGTCACTCAGGATTGGTTAGCCTTGTGGGACATCGTTGCGTAGAGACGTGACGTGGCATCGTGTTAACGAGATGATGATGTTGCCCCTCACCGGTGTTATCGCCGGATTGGGTTGATAAAACAGACGTTGCTCAGACTTCGCTGAGATTGGATTGCTGCAATTGTTGAAGGTCCTCATTGTCACCTTTGAGGTGTACTTGTCTTCCCGATGTTATTGCTGGGTTGGTGCAGTGTATCTTGTTGTGAGCGCCAAGAATTAAGCTGGTTGCATTTGAAACAAGCATTTCTGGGGTTATCGTCGAAATTACATTCCTTGGGGCTATCACCAAGGTTGGTGGCTATTCCCATGGTTGGGACTGAGACTGGATACCTCGGGGTTATCTTCAAGATTTATCGGTCTTCTCCGGTGTGTGTTCCGGTATTGTATCTGCATGCCTCGAGGTTATCTCCTAGGCTGGATTTGTTACTCCCAGATTGCGATCCAGGGTTGATGCTGAACTTCCGGTAGTATCCGGTATGGATTTGGATTATCTTTCAGGGTTCTCTCTTAAAAGAAAAATCTGTCCTCCTGTAATGTTAGTGACAGTGGTACAGAAAATTTCGAGTGTCTACAAATACGAAAGAAATAATACTCCTTACGAATACAAAAAATAATATCCCTTACCTTAGTAGGAGATTGATATTGCAATAGTGAAGTAATAAAATACTCTTCTTCTTTCTCTTTATAGTTTCTCTCTCTATAGTTTTAGTGAATTCATAAAAAAGAATGAAGTAATGAGCTTCTATTTATAGGAGAATGAACTAAATAGTAACTGATTCACGAGCGGTCCAAATTGATTTACTATTAAACGGACGATCCATATTAATTTACTATTAAAACTTTAACTGACGGTCCATACTGATTTACTGTTATAACTTTAACCAGCAGTCCATATTGATTTACTATTATAATTTCAACCAACGGTCCCTATTGGTTTATTATTATAACTTCAACTAACGGTCTAAAAAATTAGCACATTTTCCCATGGAATAATAAGTCAAGCTTACAACAAACGCCTCATGATAAATCCCTTTATTTATATCAAAAATTAAATAAATATTTACCATAAATCACTTATCTTTAATCAACACATTTTTAATCTTTCAACAATTATTCATCATTTAATATTATAACTCACAATATTGTCAACCAGATCATTCTCAGGAAAGAGGGGGCTTTTCAATAAGGATTTCTCCTTATTGGCGCGCAATTAAATAATCAAACCCCTTTCCTCGACAGAACTTTCTAGACAATGTCAATAATGCAAATAATAATATGAATAATTGTGTCATCTCAATTATTAATTTAATAATATCAAATATTGTGCAGATGATACCTGTGACAATAATTGAATCAATAATATGAGATACTATATGTAAGACCCCAGATTTTATGAAATAAAAGTATTCAATTTTCCTATTTAGTAAATGGTTAAATTGATAAAAGGTTAAAGTTAAGGGTGATATATGAATTTTTTTTTTCAAAATACGCAAGTGGTTATAAAATGTTCATTGTTGTCGGGGAATATTCGTTTAGTAGTGGAATATTCTTGTTGGCGAGGAATATTCATATGACTGCGCAGTCATGTGTGGGCCCCATAACAAAATAACTGTCGGATGAAGAGAACAACAAGTTTGAGTTTTTAAAAATAACGGCGTAGTTGTTACCGTTAACACTGTTGGAATACCTGGTGGTTAAAATACAGTAATACGCGTAGTTGCATAGTAGCACACGGTATTGCACAGTATTTTTTTAATTATTGATTCTTACGTGAGAAGGCACTACTCAATAATTGTTATAGTAATTACTGTTCAATATTTTATTTTATTGATTCAATAATTGATGCGTTGATATTTTATATTATTGTTGCTCAATAATTATCACTACACATCATCTCCATTATCAAATCAGTAATTCATATTATTTGGAATAATATTATTAGATAACATTATTGGCAATGTCTAGAAAGTTCTGTCAAGGAGAGGTTTGGTCACCTAATTGCGCGTCAGTAAGGAGAAATCCTTATCGGAAAGCCCCCTCTTTCCTGAGAACTGCCTGGTTGTCATTATTGTGATTCTGTAATATTATTTGTGAATAATTAATTATTGATTTATATGATAATGAAATATTTATTTGATGTGGATATAAATGATGGATTTATTTATGTGGTTATAAATGAAGGAATTAATGTTGAGGTATTTTATCAGTATTTTGTTAGATTGGAGGTATTAAAAGACCAAATCAGTGTTCTTACAGCTTTATTGTGTGAGTTATAATTTTTAATTTGACCGTTGGATCGTTGTGATTTTTGGATATGTTATACATATATAAGTTGAGTATATGTTCTCAAATTTTGAACCGTTAAAAATGAACGAATGATTTGTTATGAATTTTAAGAGGTGACTGATTCGGAAATTAGGTTTATAAATGATTTTGGTGGAAAATTCTAGAAATTGGTGGGCCCCACTTTTGGTTATTGGGGATGGTGGCTGAGTTTTGGTGGGTGGAATAGTAGCAGGTAAAACCATCAGGTTGCAGGTCAAGTCTGCTTCGGCGTGCTAACATTTTTCTATAAATAGAAGGCTATGTTAGAATTGAAAATCACACCAGAAACATAAGCTTTCTTTCTTTCTCTCTCTATATTATCGAGCCTATTTTGTGAGTATTTAGATACTTGGTGAGTTGCTATTCATCAGTGCAAGTTTCCTTCAGCATCATATCCGATATCCAGTCAGAAGTACTGCTCTTTTGAGGTAAGGGATAGTAAGGGGATATTAAGGGATGCTATATTCTTCATAATGATGTTATTCTTTCAATATCATTATACTAAAATATTGGTATGAATTTTATTGTGGAATTTTTACCTTTTTGAGTTAGGATTACTATTCACGTATACGACAATATTCATGTATATGACACTATTTACGTATATGACATTATTTACGTATATGGTACTATGTACGGATACGGAGTACTATTCATTAGTTACTATTCACGGGTACTATTCATGACAAAAATTGGTTTCTTTTTCTGACCAAATTATCGTTGATTTATGATTGTTGCTCTTGAAAATAAATGCAATTGTTGATCATATTATTTTTATTATCGTATATAACATTTTTATAACCCGAATGTTGAATTTCTCTTTGACTTGAGTGTAAAGATAGGTAGATTATTGGTATGATCATGATTATGGGTTCTCTTTGGCCAGTAGTGCAAGTTGAATCGTTGACTGGTATGATCATGACCATTGAATTTACAATTGAATATTTTTAGCTTAAGTGCAAAGGTGAATTGATCAACATGGTTACAATTATGGTTTATATAAATTCTGAAATAATTATATATTTCTTTGAGATATTAATATTTTGGCCTGTAGTGCAAAGATGAATTATTGATGAATATCTTTGGCCCGTAGTGCAAAGATAACGTGTTGTTGAATATCTTTGGCCTGTAGTGCAAAGATGAATTATTTATTATCTTTGGCCCGTAGTGCAAAGATGACCTGTTGTTGAATATCTTTGGCCTTTAGTGCAAAGGTAACTTGTTGATGAATATCTTTGGCCCGTAGTGCAAAGATAAATTTATTAGTATGATTATGAAAATGAACTGTGATTTGTTATAACAATGATCTTTGATGTTTCAGGTGATGAAAATTATCTTTGTCCTGGATGAGAAAATGAATTTAGAACTACAATTACGATTATGAGTTATACATGTGATTGTGGATAGGAATTGTTGATTGATGTTACAGGGATATAACATTGTTGGTGGACTTTTAACATGGAGAAGATAATAGATTTTATGGTCTATTTGACTCTTCTAATGGATTGCTCGTTCCGCTGCAACTATGGTTGAAAAGTTTTATCATCTACCATATGTTCTAAATCTCTGATTTATTATTGATGCAGGCTATTGATAATTTAATTCTCTGATTTGTTATGAATTTTAAGAGGTGACTGATTCAGAAATTAGTTTTATAAATGATTTTGGTAGAAAATTCTAGAAATGGGTGGACCCCACTTTTGGTTGTTGGGGATGGTGTCTGATTTTTGGTGGGTGGAATTGTAACGCCCCGAGAAAAATCGAATTTTTGAGAATTAAATTTTTATTTATATTAAATGAATTTAATTAATTATTTATGAAGCAAGCTAATAGAACGTCGTTCTCTGACCTATAAATGTCAGAATGTTGTAGGATTTTGGCTACATGGTAGAATTAAAGTGTTTGAATTTTCAAGACGAAAATAAAAGCTTTCCGAGAAATTTTTCGAAAAATACTATTCACGCATTTCTGCTCGGGAATTATTTTTGAACTTCCGAGAAATACGTAACGATAGAATATCGAGGTGAGATGGAATATCCAATAATATTTCAGTTATGGAAAACGTAATATTTTGCCTGTGAACTTAAAACCTAACGTTTAAGGAAAATGATTTACGAGAAGGAAATGTAATGCGATTAATGAATTAAGCGATGATCGTATACTACGTAGGTATTATATGAGTAATGAATACGAGTATGATACGAGGTATTATATGAGTATGTATGAATGATGGTATATCGTATATCATGATTTAGTATATGAGTTAGAATACAATAATTATACGTATAATACGTTATAAGGCTTTAAGCCAAATGTAATGGATTTGTTGAATTGTGTAGGAAATATATGTATTGTCTAATGGGATTAATGATAAGGCCCAAATGTAGGAGATGGTTAAGTCCAATATGAATTAATATGAAAGTCCAAAGTAATTTAATGTGCAAGCCTAAGTTTTTGTAATGTAAAGCCCAAAGATTTATTAATGCAAGCCCAATGTTTGTTTAATTACAAGCCCAAAGTAAAATTATGCTAGAAGCCCAAATGATTAAGTAGGTTAATTAATCTAAGGCCCAAAGTAAATATCCAATGGTTTAAGAGTTGGTTTAAACCCATGAGGACAAACCATGGATGATCCAAATTAGGGAGCAAGTAAACTTAGAGGCTAAGTTAGTGTGGTGATCACACAAAGTGTTTATAAGTGATGACAAAGTAAACTTAAGGACTAAGTGTTGTGGGGAGCAAGTATACTTAATGATTAAGTAAGTGTGGTGACCAAGTGTTGTGATTAACAAGAGACTTAAGGGCTAAGCAATGGATAACTTATGTGGTGAGCAAGTAAATGTGGGGAGCAAGTTTACTTGGTTGCTAAGCTTGGAATAGTAAGGAGGTGGAGTGGCTTAATGACCCTTATGCCCTAACCTAGGATGTCCTATAAATAGAGAGCTTAAGCATTCATTTGTTGGTTGTTAGTTTTTCATCCAACTTAAGAGGAGAGTTTATTTGGTAGAGAGAATAAGCACGTATAAGTTATACTTCCTTTTGTGAGATTTTCATCCAATAACTTATAGCTTATTGGTTAGAGAGAAAAAGTTAAAAAAGCTAGAGAGTTAGTCTTTGAGATTCAAGAAGCAAGAAAGAAGAACAAAGATTTACCAAGTGTTATTCAAAAGTAAGTGATCTTAAACCATGTTTCTTTCTTTCTTCCATTGATAGAGAAGGGGGTATTGGTAGAACAAGCATACTAAGAAAAGGTTGGAATAATGAACCAAAGGGCTTAAGTCTTAATAAGCCGTATAAATCATGAATAAGCTATTCAGAATCATTTAAGTTACGAACTTGTGAAGAACAATAATGAAAGTATAAGAACTTGTAAGAAGAGGTAATATGTTACATTAAGAAGTTAGCATGATTATTAAGATGTAAGAATAAGGATTAAAGGACTTAACTTATTAATAAGTCATAAGCAATGAAATCAAGTATGTTATACTTTAATAAGTAGTTTATTAGTTTATGAGTTTTGAACTTATTAAGAACAAGTAATAACTTATCATGTTTATAAGTTAATGAAGCATGAATGTCAAGATATTATATTATAGATTGAATCCAAGTGAAATGGTCTACAAATCTCAAGTAACAAAGTTTCGCCGGAATTCACACGATTAGACGACAATTGTCGAATTCGTGAAATTCTCGGAATGGAAGTTGAATTTTGATATTGAGCTCGGAAATATTGGTTTTCAATGGAGACAAGTCGTATTTGTCATTATAGAGTTGCAGACTCAAAAATGGTCGAATTCCGACTTAGTACGAAGAAACGAGTGTTGAACGTTTATGAACGTTTATCGTTTTCATTAAAAATGGACTAATAGGTGAAATTTTAGCAAACGAAGTCGAATAGATAAAATTCTTACACGACCACGTAGAGTACGTGATTTATGAACCGTAGGCTTTTGAACGAGCCAATTCAGACTTATAACGAAGAAGTTACGAGTCCGGGAATCTCACAAAGTTGAAAATCTGTCAAAACTATCTGTGGCTCAGAGTCCGCGCCGCGGCGCGACTCCAAGCTTAAATGACCGGCTCCGTAGCACCAAAGTGAGCTTTAGACACTGCAAGCTCATGCCGCAGTGCGATAGTTAACAAAGGGACTCAGCATCGCAGCGCCGAGTCCGGTCTCCAAGCCCTAATGGGCGACGCTGCAGCGCGGCACAACAAAGGATCACCGGTGCCGCAGCGCCAGTCTTAAAAGCTAGACAATAAAGAAATGTTTACAAGTAGAAGATGAAGGGAAATTGTTGAGTAACAAACTAATGAACTTAGTTAAACATTATCAAGTCATAATTGAACCCCAAGTATGATCACTTAGGGTTAAAAGAAAGTCAATTGAAGATGAACGCAAATGATATTCAATGTTAATACTTCACCAATGACGATCGAGTTTCGATTAATAACGTACGGACATTAGTAAGCCATGAGGAAGGATAATTAACTCGAACCGAGTTGTATTAATGAATTAATTTCACTTAAGTATAAGAGAACGAAGTTAGTAAGAATGATGTAAAAGAACGACGGAAAGCCGGAACCAATAAATAACAAATCTAATACGGGATTAGATTGAGAAGTAGGGTAAGATTCTTTAGGAACTACGTATGTTCATTCATGACCTAATGTGGTATATTATGTGATTATTTGTTGTAGAGACTGTAAAGACTCAAAGGAAACGTAATTATTCGGTAGCAGACGCTGAAGGCAAGTTTTTCTTAAACCCTTGTCTAACCTTCGTGTTAGCCAGGTTTTCAAATGATTCAAATTATGAGATGCATGTATGGTTTCAAAGAAAGGGTCGAAGCCAGTTTTAACTCGGCTAGACCAATCTTGATAGATTGACTAATTTCTTTATAAGTCTTTCAATATAGAATTGCTAACGCTATCCTATGCCAACTCTTTGGTACGGATTCAAGGTAAGCCTGAATATGTATAAACAAATGTATTTTCATCGAGTATTCGATGGGCACGTGAGATTGCCACAACTTAAACGTACACACGTTTAATGGATGTAGTGTTGATCAACATATGGTACTATAGGCTGATCACCTAGACGTACTCGTAAGATATGCCAGACTTATGGACTTCGTGCCGGGTTGTCCTTTTCAAAGAAACTATAAGACGTTCACGTCTTGAACTAGAATTGATGAATTGATGAATATTGTTATTGTAAAATGTTTTGAAGGAAAAAGGAAAGCTATTTTGAATTATTGATAGTACTTTGTAACTATCATCCAGTTATTGAAGATATACGATTCCTATGTTTCAAGCATGCTTTTAAAATGAAATTGTTGTACTTGCTGAGCTTGTTATGCTCATTCTTGCTTGAACCATATGAATGCAGCTTAGACGATATGACCGAAGGATTCTACAAGGATAAAGAGAAGGCTAAAATGAACGTGTAGATTACCTATGTAATAGAATAGGTTTGTAATGATAATATTTGATATTATGACAAGAACAAATGTAATGGTTATAAAGAACCTGGGGAATGGTAGTATTATTTTGGAATATATATAAGACATATTCGTTCTTTTGAGGCTTTTTCAATTGAATGTTTGTGTGAACTGTAGCACCGTGGAGCACCATCTGTCGGGTTGAAAGAGACCCGGATTTGGGGGCGTCACAGGTTGGTATCAAAGCATAGGTTATAAAACTTAAGGGGGGAAGAACCTTAGGCTCTTAACCTCGTTAAGGAAGAGAAGTTCAAAAGAAGAAAAACTTGAGCTTTACTTGAGTCGAATGAGTTAATAAGGTATTGAGGAAACTCATTATCAAAAGATTTAAAAGATGGAAAGTAACCCTAAATAAATTAAATGTGATTTGTGCTTATACTATTTGTTATGTACTAATCAACAAGTTATGTGTTATTGTAGGATGTCGATCGATAGTTTAATGTATAGAGATATACATGCGGTGAGCGAAGAGCTTGTAAACCAAGTAGAACCTGTACCTATGTCAGTGGTGGAGGTACCATTAGTGATTATAGAGGAGTCGGAGGCGGAGGAGTACTTTTCTGAGGAAGACTACTCAGAGGGAGAGATGGATATATCATCATACCTTAGTATGATGAATGATATGGAGGAAGAAAGAGAGGTAACATCGGTTACTATGGCGGTACCTACATTGGAGTCATCACCTCCAGATGGAATGGAAGCATTGTATTTGGCAGCGCTTGACAGGAATGTGCAATTGGGTACAGTTGTGCAGAATCAGAGTGAAGAGATTAGTTATCTCCATGAAGCTAAGATGTTTGCAGAAGCAGATTTTGAGTTAGAGCACGATAAGTAGGTGCTTATGGCAGAGCAGGCTAGAAATTTTAAGGCAGAGGATGATGAGCTTCGTAGAGAACTGGGGGAGAAGGACCAGAAGATAGTGCGGATGTCTTACATCCATGAGAGTACACATAAGGATTTCAAGCTAAATGTTGCTTGTTATTCCATTGAGTCAGGACAAACCCGCCATATGATTAGTCAGGATACTGTAGCAATGATTGCGGATGAGAAACACGAGGATGCTGTTATGCATTATTATAATGTCTAGAGTTATAGATATGTGTGTAGTGATGTAAAACCCTCTTTTAAAGGGTAGTCTTTTGCGGGATAGAAAATGTAATAGCTTTTGTCTATGAAAACAAATTGTAAATAGTTTCAAACTATGAAGAAGCATAAGAATATAATGAAGTTTTCATGGAAATGATTTGTTATAATGCGAGTTGGTATGTGGCGATTAATAACGAAGTAAATAAATAGATAATAATGAAATTTTATTTATTTAATCAGGAAATGCCGCTAAGGAAAAGATAACGTAATCAGGAAGCGGAATCACATAATGATAATTAATGGGGTTAACACAACCCTATGCAAGAGTTCGTTAATTTATTAACGGCTGCATTAACCGAACCGGGGGTAGAATACCTGCGGAACCTAGGGTAGCTAAAACGATTACCTATAAATAGTTTAAAAGCGTAGGCCCACCGGAGTTCAAAGGAACGACGGACCTAATAGAGTCCCAGACATGGGTAAAAGTAATAGAGAAGGCGTTTTGTTATTACAAACATAGGTGAGCCGCATAAGTTTTCCTTTGTGACTTACCTAAGGAAGAGTAAAGCCAACTTTTGGTGGGAGGCTCACCAGGGTGGGGCTGGAATAGAAGGTAGTAACGTGGGAACAATTCAAGAAGGTTTTCTTTGAGAATTATTTTCCCTATAAGACATGTGAGGGAGGATAGACACTGAGTTCTTAGAACTTAAGCAATGGGACATGACATTTCCCCATTACGCGACCAAATTCAACGAACAGGCAAGGTTTGTTTCACATCAAATGGACACGAAGGAAGAAGGAGGTGAAGGCTCGTAGGTTGGAGCAGGGCCTGAAACCCTAGCTCTATAGTGAGATTTTGGTGATCTAGAGTGTTTTCTATGGGATCATTCTGGAAAAGGTGATATAGCATAAGGTGATAGTGATCTGTAGACTCAATACCACAAAGAGGGAAAAGAATGACAGCAAGAGAGAGGGAGGGATCAAGGCAGAAAATGTCAGCGGCAGTATGGCAAAATGAATTTTTTTATAACTCCGAAAATACTCGAGTGGGATAAGGGGACCCTAAGTGTAAGATCGAAGAGTGTAAGACAGGTGGAAAGACTCATCTAGGAGTCTGTCTGGAAGGGATTATAAATACCTTTAAAACATTAAGGTAGAGAAGGAGGAAATAACTTTCGTTAAATTATATTCGTGAAAATTATTTCATGGATAATAGAAGTAAGTAGGTATCAGTAGATAAGTACTGTTCATGTTGAGAGAATTTGAGGAAATTCTCGGTATGAATGGGTTGATTAACCATAGAGCTATAACAAATAGTTATAAGTAAAGTGTGAACCTTTAGTTTTCTTAGAAATCTAAGGTAGTAATTTACGGTAATAAAATACCGCGACATTATTATTGTCGAACCATGACACAAGTTAGGTTGGTGTTAAGGAAGAGGATGAGTTGTTACGGTTGCATATCGACTATCGTAATAGGAGTAAGATACCGGTTAAGGATAAATACCCATGGCCCAGGATCGATGATCTATTTGGTCAGTTGAGAGGGGAAAATAATTTTTATAATGATAGATGTATGTATGAGGTATAGTCGGTTGGAAGTAAGGAAGAAGGAGGAGGTACCTAAGATGACATTCAGAATTCGTTATGGCTATGACAAGTTTCTGGTTATGTCATTTAGGTTGACTAATGTGCGGAAGTAGGTTTTACCGTAAGGGGCGCTAATCAAGTCGGTGGCCAATTTGATAGTTACCCTTGTGGGATGCTATGGTTAAAGGTACCATTAGCGTCACAAGATTTAAAAGAAAGGTTGATTAAGGCACCTGTATTATCTTTATCAGATGATACGAGGAAGTTTTATAGTGTATCTCGATGTTTGTATAGATGTTAGGATTGCGTGCTCTTATAGCATGGCAATGTCATTGTGTATGCATCACGCCAGTTAAAGGGTTATGAGGAGGTCTATCCTACTTATGATCTATAATTGGCAGCAATAGTTTTTGAATTAAAAATATGAAGATAGTATTTATACGGAGAGACGCGTGAGATATACAAGTATATCTCCACACAGAAGAGTTGAATATGTAGTAGAGAGAGGACTGTGATATCTTATATCATTCAGGGAAGGTAAACGTTGTAGCCGACGCGTTAAGTAGGAGGGGTAGGGAAAGCTATCGATGTTAACAACTCAGAATGAGTTAATAACGGAAATGGTAAGATCAGAGTTAGAAGTTAAATTACGGAATGAAGGGGTAGAATTTTTATTCAAAATGTAGACTCAATCCACGATAATGGAATTAGTTAAATAAGTACAACTAAGTAACGAGGGATGCAAGTGAATGAAGAAGATGATGCAGGATAAGTAGAAGACTAAGTATAGTCTTATTTTGAGGGAGGAATTAGAGTTCCATATAAATATAAGTTAAAAGAATAAACTAAGATGATATAGAGATCGCGTAATGTGTTAATAAGTGTTTAACTTCCAACTCAGATTATTGATAGGAAGTGATAAGTCATGTGAATTAAGATAATACCTTCGATGAAGGTGAAATAAAAGAACCCCAATGTCAAAAAAGCATTGTGGGAACTCGAGATTAAGATAAAGGAAAAATTATCCTCTGTGGTGTAGGTATTATTAGCGAGATTCTGGGGATAGAATCCTTATAAGGAGGGAAGAGTGTAACGCCCCCAGAAAAATCAGATTTTTGAGAATTAAATTTTTATTTTTATTAAATGAATTTAATTAATTATTTATGGAGCAAGCTAATCGAACGTCGTTCTCTGATGGAGGAGCCTGGGTCAGGATGTTTGTGTTTGGTGACTCTACGATTTGAGGTGTAGACTCTGTAATGGGGCTAGAGTCCGTGATCGTAGAGTTGATAGTTTGAGGGAGCAATATGAAGTTGACTGCATTTGGTTCATTAGTTACAAAATTTTGGGATTCTGCAACTAGAAATTGATTTAGTGGATGAAGTATCACTTCAACCATCGTGGGAATTCATAAAAATGGCTAAATGAGGATGATGGCAAGTGATTAACTCTGAAGAGGGTTGGGATAGACAGTACCTCAGGTTTATCCTTAGAGGAAGAAGTTGTTGGTAAGTAACTTCTTGGCAAAGGTGAATCTTCTTGGGAATCCATTGGCTAGTACTGAGATGGCTGGATACTCTTTGAAGTTCCAGAACATGTGATCCCAAGAGTTTAGGATTTGGGCTTGATGATATGGCATCATGGGTAGGTAAGAGAACATCTGATTGTAGAGTTAGCTTATATACCCATCTTTGCCCACACCAGTGATCTCAAGGTTATCATCATCTTCCTCTTCTTTGTTCTCATTGGAGGATTCCATTATCTCAATGGCCTCCTGATGATCTTGTACCGGTTCTTCTTCATTTCTGGCAGGGACCTCTTCTTCTACCATGGAGATGTCATGAGTCTCCCCCTCAACTTGATCATCTTCTTGTACGATCAATATCTCCCCTCAAGTGGAGCATCTTCTTGAGCTTCAGGCATCTCCCCCTTACTGGTGTATTCTCTATCATGAGAATCTCAGGGATCTCCCCCTCAGCTGGAGCACTGTCCTCTTGACTTGCTTTGGACAGTTCCTCTGTGGTAACCATGCTCTTATCTTCTTTCTTGAGCACTTTTTCATTCTCAAGGATGTATTTCTTGACCATCTTTCTCCTTGATTTTCTAGGCTGAGCCATAGCCTCAGGACTTTCTTGAACCTCAGTTTTGTCCTATTGGTCAGATAATATTCTTGATGTAGCTACTTCCTTGCCTGATATGCTTGGTCTGGTCTCTACGATCAGTAGAGACTCTACGATTGAGGAGATGGAAGGCCTTTTGGGTTTGTGGCTGATTTTATTTTTCTCCAGCAGCTGAGATATGGTGGCTCTATCTTCTTTAGCCTCAGCCTGTTGTTGCTTCTTTCTCAGGATCCTTAGAGTTTCAATGTCAGAGGACTCTGCTGGTTTATCAGTTGTGGATTGTAACGCCCGAGAATTTCGAATTTTCAATAAATTAAATTTTTATTTGATTATGTGGATTAAATGAAATTAATTGATTTATTATGTGAGTAAGATGTTCGAAGGTCGTTCTATGATCTAGAATATACAAATGTGGTTAGTATTTTGGATTTGTGCTAGAATTATTATTGTGAATTATCAAGACGAGAACGAAGGTTTTCTGAGATTGTTTGCATAAAAACACTATTCATTCGATGTCGTTCGGAGCTAGGGTTTGAAATTCTGAAAAATGCGTAATGTTAGAATATGACGATATTATGGAATATCCAATAATATTTCTGTTATGGCAAACGAAGTTTTTGCCTACGGACTTAAAGCCTAAGGGTTTATGAAAGAGGTTTCCGAAAGGGAAATGTAATGCACATAGTCGTTTCAATTATTATACGTATGGAATATGAGTATTATACTAGTATGTATACGAGTATGGTATGAAGAATAGTACGACATATAATACGATTATTATATGAATATTATACGAAGAGAATACGTGAGTAATACGCGTAGAATACGAGTTGTATTATTAGAGTATGAGTTAAGGATTTTATTCAACCCAATTGGACTTGGATTAATAACAAGCCTAATGAATTAAGTATACAAGCCCAAGTCAAGGCCCAATATTAGATTGGTTAAAGCCCAATGTTTATTAAAGTCAAGCCCAATCCAAAGAATTAAACCGTGGGTCGAACCGACAGGTCGTGGGATGGGTAAAACCCATGGGGCAACCCATGGGGATGACCCATGGGCATGGTGGGCCGGCCACTTGGTGTGCAAGGCAAGATTAACACTTGGTCACCAAGTATTTTACTTGGTGACAAAGTGGTAAATATGTAAGGAGGTGGAGAATTAGACTATTTTGCCCCTCATTTGGTTTTCTATATGTACAAGGCTTAGGTTGGATTTTTGTTGTTTTTAAATCTTGTCCAACATATTTGAGAGAGAAAGAGAGCTAGACTTAAACTATTCTTCTACCTTGAAGCTTTTTTATTAGAAGTTCAACAAGAACACTAAGAGTTCTTAAGGTAATACTCTTCAATTCTAATTCCATCTCTTTTGGTTTTCTTTTATCATGGAGAATCATAAATGGATGGGGTATGGCTTGTAGGGTGGAATGAGAGTGACTTACCATAGATTCAATCTCTATAAGTCATGACCAAATAGAAATCGTAAGTGTTTACGTAAGTTGAAAACATAGAAAGTCTTGAAAGTTAACTTAGTTATAATTGAAAGTTTTGGAAATCGTTGTAGCTAAGGTATGTGCATCTTGATTGGTTAGGATTTAGATATGAAGTCCATGGAGTATTCCATGTGATTTGGCTTAGAGAACATTAGTAACGAAGTTATGGCGAATTGTACGAAAATAGATGTTAAACGTCGAAAATGTATAAAGTACGGATTAAAGGTCAAAAGTTGTTGTGTGACTTGAAAATGTTGGTTTTCAATTTCAACATATGAGATAAAGTAATTAAGAGTCGTTGGCGAAAGAATCGTCGCATTCCGACTTATAATGAAGAAAACGAGTATTGAACGGACGAAAACGTTAAACGAAAGAATCGTCGCATTCCGACTTAAAGGTGAATTTCCAGTTAACGAATTCAGAAATATGAAATTCTTATATGAACACGTAAAGGATGTAATTCCTGACTTGTAGGAATTCGAATGGGTCAATTCGGATGTAAAATGAACAAATTAGGAAGCCGGGAGTTTCGTTAAGAAACCAAACTGTTTTGGCCAACTGGTGCACAGGTTCGGCGCTGCAGCGCCAAACCCTGTGTTATCTGTCACGCCGTAGTGCCAGTTATGGCCAGGAGAAAATAAAAAGGCCTCGAGACTCGCGCCGCTGCGCGAGAGTTTGTACATGGACTCGCATCGAGCGCCAAGTCCGGGCAAAAACTCTGGAGAGTGCGCCGCAGCGCCACTAGAATGCATAGGATGTCGCGTCACAGCGCCGGCAGTAGAAAAAGGTTGACCAAGCTAGTTTTTGTTCCATTTTGAATGAAGACTTAATGTAAGATATTGAAGGTACTTAATGTACATTATAAGACTTACCTTAACTCACTTGTAAGGTGTTAATGTAAGAAAATCTAGTAAGGTTTAATAGTAATTAAACGAAGAACACAAAGATGTAATGAGTGAACCGTGAATGACGTTCAACGTTGGTAATTGACCATTTATGATCGAATATCGGTTAAGGATGTAAGAACGTTAATGAAACGTAATGAAGTATAAAGAGTCGAATCGACTTTAATAACGAAGTTAATTCAAATAAAACATAGAAGAGAAAGAAGTTGGTTAGAACCGTAAAGATAGTTTATGTGATAACTAATTACAGTGTGCTATGTGAATGTATCATGTAGATCCTGTAAAGACTGAGAATAGTTGAATTGTAAATTCGAAGACGCTTGAAGACAAGTCTTTCTTAACTCTTGTCTGACCTTCGCATTAGCCAAGTTTTTACGTGATGCATGTTATAAAATGCTATGAATGGTAAATAGAAAAGAGTCGATGCCTGTTTTATTCTGGCTAGACAAGTATTGAAGAGTTGATTGATTTGTTGACAAGTCTATTGATATAGAACTGTTAACGCTATCTTATGCCAAGTATTTGGTACGGATGAGAAGGTAAGTTTGTCTATATACAAATAAAAGTATTTTCATCGATTATTCGATGGGCACGCGAGGTTGCCAAATGTTGAATATAAATACGTTTAACGTAAGAGTGTTGATCAACATAGAGTACAATAGGGTGATCACCTAGAAGTGCTCGTAAGTAAAGACGGATGGATGGCCTTAGTGCCGGATGTCCTTTTCAAATATGAAAAATGAAAAGAGTATGTTCATGGTCTATTGATCTGTTCATCATTCCTAAGCTATTATATATACTCAGGAATTGTTGTATAAGAAGTATTAGTCAAGTATTTCATAATGCTTCGTAAATAATTGTTCAGATATGGAGATAAAACATGTAATTGTTGATGTGATATTCATATGATTCTGTGTTAAGACTTGTTGAGCTAGTCATGCTCATTCTTGCTTGAACCATATGTTTGCAGCTAAAGCCAAACAAACTAAGAGTTCTAAGAGAGATAACGGCAAGGCTAAGTTGGACAATTAACCGTCTTGTAATAGACTAGTGTATTATATGTAATATACTTATAAAGAACAACGAATGTATTTAGTTATGAACCTGGGAAAGGATTTATTACGAATGTAATATAAATATAGTAATTACAATCATTGTGTTGTTGTTTTAATGGAATGTTTGTATAAAATGTAGTATCGTGGAGCACCATCTGTCGGGTTGGAAGATGCCCGGATTTGGGGACGTCACATGGATCCCTAGGGTTCTTCTTCCATTCTAGCCTTAAGCTTCCTCTTGCCCTTGCTTTTTCTGACAAGGACAAAGGGTTCTCCTTTATTTTCTTCTTCTTCTTCTTCTTCTTCTTCAATTTCCTTGACAACAGACATATTTCTAGGAAGGCCTGAGTCCTTCAGATCACCAATTCTTCCACTGGACTCGGTCATCATTCAAACATACTCAGCTGGGTTCCTCTTCCAATTTTCAAATAATTTCTGGGTCATTCGTCTGTTTGGGTTGATAGCTTCTCCTTCTTCATCCCCAATTTTGTCACCCAGGGTAGACTATAGAATGATACTTCTGAATCGCCCGTATAACAACTTTTGAGGGCTTTTTGACTTCTTTGAGTTAGTAATCCACTTCCCAATCCATTCAAGCAATAGGGCTCCATAGTTGAGTTGTATTCCATAACATATGACAGTCATGAACTTAAGTTGTCCATCATTCGTCGTGTTTGAGCTACGATCGTCGAGTCTGTCCAGCATTCGTCGTATCTGAGCTACGATCATCGAGTCTATCCAGCATTCGTCGTGTCTGATCTACGATCGTCGAGTCTGACTGGATCCTTGTGATAAGTTTTTGACAAAGCATTCTTTTAAGGTAACTTAGGAAGGGCCAACCTCTTGGAATGAGTCAAGAGTTTGGTTTGTTCCTGAGGCATTTAAAGGAGGGGTTGCTGTGTTTTGAAGCTTATCATCACAGGATGCATTCTTGCTTTGTTGATGGGGCTTTTGTCATCGTTGAGTCTGCAGCACGATGGTTGAGTCTTTGCTATGATCGTTGAGGTAGTTTTGTCTCTTCAACTCTACGATCATGAACTTCCCTTGATCATGTCTACGATTTTGAGTTTAGCCTTTGTATCTGTTATGGTTAGCACAATCTAGAGCATATATTTTATGGTTGTAGATTTAGCATGCCTAGCCCACTTATTAACTTATTAAATCTGGATTAGGTTTTGTAAAAACATCAATAAGTTGATTTTTAGTAGGGATATATTATAAAGATATAGTTCTATTTTGCACATGATCCCTAATGAAGTGATACCTTATTTCTATATGCTTAGTGCTAGAATGCATAACAAGATTATGAGTTATTGTTATGGCACTTGTGTTATCACAGTGAATGGGAATAGATTTGAAATCAAACCCATAGTCAGCTAGCTGATTTTTCATCCATAGGATCTGAGCACAGCAGCTGCCAGCAACAATGTATTCAGCTTCTGCAGTTGAAGTAGACACTGAGTGTGAGACCCCAGATTTTATGAATAAAGATTAATTTTCTCGAAATATTTTTTTAATATTATGGTGTGGATTTGGTATAATGTTATAGTTGTGGGTAGTATTTATAAATTTTGCAAAGTATGCAAGTTGTCATATTATATTCGATTGGTCGGGGAATATTCTTTTTATCGGGGAATATCTGTACGACGGTACAATTATTGGTGGACCCCGCAACAGAATTATTGTCGGATTGAGAAAGCGACAAAAATATTTTATGAAAATAATGGCGGAAGTTTTACCGTTAAAACTGTTGAACTACTCGGTAGTAAAAGTACAGTAATACGCGTGGTTGCATAGTAGCACATGGTATTGATTATTGATGCTTACGTGAGAAGTCACTTAGTTTTGTTCAATTATTGCTATAGTAATTATTGCATAGTATCCCACGTTATTTGATTCAATTATTGTCGATATTTTATATATTATTAAATCAATAATTGAGACGACAAAGTTATTAATATTATTATTTGCAATATTAACGATGTCTAGAAGTTCTATCAAGGAGAGGTAAAATATATATATATATATATATATATATATATATATAATTTTGTGTGTGTTTAAGAGAATGTGTTATATATATATATGATGATGATGACAGGTGGGGACCACATATTGGTGGAAGTTGAAAAATGGGGTGGGGGAAGGAGACGTATTAAGGAGGAAATATATATATATATATATATATATAACATGTGTGTGTTGGATGTATATATATATATATAATATTGAGTGAGTGGAATTATATGGAGATGTTTATATGATAATAGTAATGTGTGAGTGTATGAAAGTGATGGGTTTGAGTGGGTTGCATTGAAAAATTAGTCCGTGTTTCTTCTTAATACATCCGTGAAATCATCACTCAGTGCACATGGATCAAATAGTACCCCTTCAATTCTCCTATAAATAGAAGTTCATTCCTTCATTATTTCTTACGAATTCACTGAAATTCTAGAGAGAGAAAATTTTAGAGAGAAAGAAGAAAAGTATTCTGCTACTTCTCTACTCTTATATCCAGTTTCTTTTACGGTAAGGGATATTATTTGTTGTACTCGTAAGGGGTATTATTTCTTTTCTATTCATGAAGAGAACTTCTATTATTCCATTATTTATTTTTCTGTTGAAATAACCTGTATACGCAGGCTATCCTATATTTGGTGAAATTCTTCTGTTATTTCATTCATTATTATTCTGTTGGAATATTCTGTCTGTGCGTTTTACGCCGGACCTGGTTCCGTTAATTATTATTATGTTGGAATATCATGTCTGTGCGTTTTACGTCGGACTTGGTTCTGTTAATTATTATTCTGTTGGAATAACCTGCATGTGCGGTCTATCGCATGCCTGGTGATTTCTTTTGTTATTCCATTCCTTATTATACTCAGTTGGTTAAAGTTTTGACTTCTATACTCCATGAAATTAATAGAATATCCTTGATATTTGCGCTTCATCCAGTATCTTTTCATGGAAATATTCTTCTGAGCATTCTTGAATTTTACTCTACAAAGTAGTACCATGTTGACAATTTAGACGTTATTGGTTCCTGGATAAAATAATTCTTGAACTTGTTTTATTGAATTATTATGTTATTGTCATCATCTTCATGTTTATATTATGTTGAAAGTCATCTGTGGCCTGTAGTGCATAGATGGACTTGGTATGATTATGACCAGGGATTATTCGGTATAATCATGACCGTAATGTTACAAATGATGTGGAAAAAGTCCTCATTGGCCCTTAGTGCATTGATGGACAATTTTTGGTATGATTATGGCTATAGATTCTCTTCGGCCAAGGGTGTAAAGATGAATTATTTTATGGCATGATCAGAACCGTTGATGAAAACACGATTATCTTTGGCCCGTAGTGCATGGATAATTCGTGGTCGTGATACTAAAGAATATCCTTGGCCTGTAGTGCAGGGATGATTTGATGATGTGGATTATTTATTGAGCTGAGTCTCAGCGATAAAAGTGATGAAAAACCTTTTAAATCATAGAAGATAGTAGATTTTATTCTCTACTTGACTCTTCTAATGGATTGCTTGTTCCGTTGCAGTTAAACTTGATGTGTGTTATATTTTATCAGTTTAACACTGTTGAAGGCTAACGATAATTTATTCTGCATTATCTTAGTCATAATATTTCTTACTGTGCTAGTTGAGCTCACCCTTTTGCTTTCATTGTTCTCTTCAGGAACTGAAAACGTAGCAGGGACTAGTCGGGGAATAGAGTGATGGTCCTAGATGGTGCATTAGTAGTCCTCACTATTCTGCGAAATAGTGTAATAATAAATGTAATGAGGGCTTATTTTGAGAGTGGATATTGTCTAGAAGATAATATTTGTATTAAAACTCACAGCTCTCTTGTTGTATATTAAAGATTGTATTTGTATTTTGTACCATGTATTTGGCGACTCAGAATAGGTGGTTATTTTGGAAAGTATAGTATTGGATCAAAAATGCTAAGTATAACTGATAGGTAAAGTATAGTTAAAGGATTATAAGTGGTCAATGTCGAGTTCTTAAACTCATATGTTTGTGATGAGTTCTTAAACTCATAAGGTGTTGAAAGTTGTGACAAACTTGATATAGTTATGTGTAAATGGATATTGAGGATAATGGAAATAGATAGGTTACTAAACAATTAATCATTAGTGAATGTGTAAGGAATATGTAGTATTAGTGTTAGTTGGATATGTATGATTTTAGGTGGTATATATGATAGGTATGTTGGTGTAATGTAATATTTTGTATAAGTTATGACAGCGATTCCCGACTTTCAAGTCACAAAGGGATAACGAATGTTTAAAACAATATGTGCTAAGGTATGTCCAGTATTTTGAATATGGATCTATGTTGGATTAATGGGATAAGTTGGTATAAAGATAGTAGATATTTATTTGGTCACTGGTTATTATAGTAGACCGAGTTTTCAAAATCTAATATTTTAAGTACATGACTATTAGAATAAAAAGTTTTGCGTTTACGATAAGGCTTAGAATGTAAGAATAATTTATGATAATGTCGTCAAAACAAAAACAAAACCAAAGGATGAAGAACCTGTCAACAAAGCTGGAAGACAACCAGACCCGACACAGAATTTTGCGAATGCGGACGATCAAGCTATGCAGAACGAAATACCAGTCGCGGGAAATTAACTAGACAATCAATCAACAAACTTCAAAGACTTCAAGACAACCGGACCACCAGGATTTAGAAGATCAACCGACCCTGTTAAAGCGTATGTGATAGCTAGGATAATGGTGGGGCAAAAGACAACTTTTGTCACCTATATAATAAAAGAAGATAATTTCAATAAATAAGCCAGGAATGAGATTAAAAGAAAAGTTTGTGTGTGGAAAGTAAGGACAGAAGGGATATATATCTTTCCAAAATGTCCCAATCCAATAATGTATAATGAATATGTTGTTTGTGAATCAATAAAGCATAAGGTAAAAGACTGTTAAAGAAAGGAAGTGGAAACAAGGAATGAGAATACGGAACAAGGCAGCAGGACATTGGCGACAACGGGACCAACTTCAACAAATAAAACAACAAAATCAACCGCAAGCGTCTTCAGTGGGACTGTTCGGGATTCGATAGCAGCCGGGGATGCAACTCCAGATATTAATCTAACCAATTTTTTATTTTCTTATTATATTTTTATATATATTAAATTATTTTTATAAATTATTTTGAAGGAGGAATTTGAGTTCTCTTAGAAATCAAATTTCTGTTTAAGGAGATAGATAAGCGTTATGTTGAATAGTTAAAGATCGATTCAATCAATTATGATTGAGATCTAATTTATTTATTACATAAGTATTGCAAATAAATTTATTTTAGAATTATTGATTATTATCAATTATATTTTTATACTAATTAATTCCTTATTGGAAATGTTTTATTAATTATTTTTCAAGGAAAATATAATCTTATATTATTTAAATAATATATGAAATGATTTTATTTTAGAATTATTGCTCATTATAAATTATATTCTAATAATAAATAATTTTATAGTAAAAATTATGGTATCATGAAGTACCGAGTTCGGGTTTCAAGTATCCTGGTTCGGGGACTTTACACAACTTAAGGCGGAGATGTGGTTAAAGCAGATCACCAAGATATTTGATGTCTTGGGATGTTCCGAGGAGAAAAAGGTTCCATTTGCCACATTTATGTTGCGTTAAGAGGGAGATCACTGGTGGAAATTTGTAAAACGTACCCAGCCTGACGCACTCAAGATGTCTTGGGAGAAGTTCCAAGAGCTATTCAATGACAAGTACTTTTCCGAAAGTATTAGTCACATGAAGGAGGTGGAGTTTATCAAGTTGGAGCAAAACAACATGACCGTGTCGCAGTATGAAGCCAAGTTTGCCGAATTATCCCTGATTTGAGTCCCATTTGGTTGATAATGAGGAGAGAATGATGCGAATGTTTCTAAGAGGTTTGAAGCCGGAGATACGTCAATATCTTATTTCTCATAAACTGTGTTTGTATTCAGATATTGTAAATATGACTCAGTTAGTGGAGCGCGATAACGAGTCAACGCAACCAAGAGAGAGCAGTCAAAAAAATGATAATACCGGTGATAACAGTCATCAAAGCGGTGACAATAAGCATGGAGGGAATCAACATGCTAGAAATGGTAACCACTTCGGTGGTAATCATGGTCAAAACAATAAGAATGGACATTTCAAGAAGAGAAGGTTCAACAATGACGTGAAGACGTCGACACCAGCACCCGTTTCAAAGGAAGAAGAACGACCACCGGTTGTATGTTTCAAATACGGACATGAGGGACACATCCGTCCAAACTGTACGCAGCAATCCAAAGCGTGTTTTAATTACGGAAGAGAAGGTCACCTAGCTCAATTTTGTCGTATGGTGAAGTCAATTCCAGTTGGGATAGTGATGCCAAAGGATGTCCCAAACAAGCCAAAGTCGGTAGTTTATGAGAGAGCGTTTTTTTTTCGTGACGAGGAACCTGAATAAAATTATCACGGGTATGTTAGTCATAAACTCTTGTAAAGTCTATACCGTGTTAGATACCGGTTCTACTCACTCTTTTATTTCACCTAGTTGTGTTCAATATTTGAAGTTAACTCCGGAGAAGTTAGACTTTGATATACTATTGGGAGAAACATTCGTTACCTCCACTATATATAAATCTTGTTCAAATCAACACTTTCACGTTATCTGTCGATCGTATCTCTTTGAAAATACTTGCCTTTGATGTGATTTTAGGAATCGATTGGTTAACTACTCATCATGCTTTTTGTAAGGTTGTTAGCTTTCATACTCCTAACCAACCTGTTATGCAAATTCAAGCAACTAAACCACTAAAGTCAATCATTGTCATATCAAGCCATAAGTAAAGAGCCCCGATCCTTTCGTTGTTGACTTCCTTGTGTGGAATGTACCGAAGCCAGAATTTTCGTTGGAGACGTTGTGAATGACAATGGCAAGTTGATAGGTATCAATGTGACGTGTTATCCAAGTCTTGGATAAGAGTAACAGTTTTGAATGATATTTCTTTTGTTAATAAATTTCCTGACGCATTCTTAAAGACTTCTTAGCCTACCCCTAGAGCGTGAAATCGAATTTTGTATTGACCCCAGTACGAAACCCATTTCTAAAACCCTCAAATATTTCTTTACTTAGAACGAATGTAACATGCGCCAAAGATGTTGGCTCAAGCTGTTAAAGATTACGATCGTACCATTCAATACCATCGTGGGAAAGTGAACGTGGTAGCTGACGCGTTGAGTAAAAGATCGTATGCGTTTATGAGTGCGATGTTGTTAACATAAAGACCCATTTTGTACGACTTACAAATGATGAAGATAGAGTTAAAGACTCTAGGAACCCACGTGAAGATAACGAATATACGATTAGAATCGACTTTAATCGATAAAGTTAAAGTCGCTCAAGCTACATACTCAGAGCTGATGAATGTGAAGAAGAAGGTTCAAGAGTGCGTTATTCTAGAAGCAAGAATTGATGAAGAGAGGAAATCTCAACCCTTCGATTTAATTGGCCCATTTGAAATCCTCGATGAAGTAGGAACTGTGGCCTATAGACTCGTTTTACCGCCAAGTATGTTGCGTGTTTAGGACTTTTTTTTTCGTATCGAGGTTACGTAAATATTTGGACGACCTGAACCACATTATTAAATTAGAACTAAACAATATAGTAAAGATTTAACGTATGAGGAGATACGTGTTAAAATCTTGGATAACTCACCTCTTCGACATACCAGATACGTACGTAAATTTCGAGGGCAAAATTTCATAAGGAGGGGTGATTGTGAGACCCCAGATTTTATGAATAAAGATTTAATTTTTTCGAAATATTTTTTTAATATTATGGTGTGGATTTGATATAATGTTATAGTTATGGGTAGTATGTATAAATTTTGCAAAGTATGCAAGTTGTCATATTTTATTCGATTGGTCGGGGAATATTCTTTTTGTCGGGGAATATCTGTACGACTGGTACAATCATTGGTGGATCCCCGCAACAGAATTATTGTCGGATTGAGAAAACGACAAAAATATTTTATGAAAATAATGGCAGGAAGTTTTACCGTTAAAACTATTGAACTACTCTGTAGTAAAAGTACAGTAATACGCGTGGTTGCATAGTAGTACACAGTATTGATTATTGATGCTTACGTGAGAAGTCACTCAGTTTTGTTCAATTATTGCTATAGTAATTATTGCATAGTATCTCACGTTATTTGAATTTAATTATTGTCGATATTTTATATATTATTAAATCAATAATTGAGACGACAAAGTTATTAATATTATTATTTGCAGTATTAACGATGTCTAGAAGTTCTGTCAAGAAAAGGTAATATATATATATATATATAATATAATGTTAGTGGGGATGGTGGAAAAGGTGGAGTGTATTATATATATATATATATATATATTATATATATATATATATATATGATGATAGGTGGGGACCACATATTGGTGGAAGTTAAAAATGGGGTGGGGGAAGGAGACGTATTAAGGAGGAAATATATATATATATATATATATATATATATATATATATATATATATATATAATATATATATATATATAACATGGTGTGTTGGATGTATATATAATATTGAGTGAGTGGAATTATATGGAGATGTTTGTATGATAATAGTAATGTGTGAGTGTATGAAAGTGATGGGTTTGAGTGGGTTGCATTGAAAAATTAGTCTGTGTTTCTTCTTAATACATCCGTAAAATCATCACTCAGTGCACAAGGATCAAACAGTACCCCTTCAATTCTCCTATAAATAGAAGTTCATTCCTTCATTATTTCTTACGAATTCACTGAAACTCTAGATAGAGAAAATTTTAGAGAGAAAGAAGAAAAGTATTCTGCTACTTTCCTACTCTTATATCCAGTTTCTTTTACGGTAAGGGATATTATTTATTGTATTCATAAGGGGTATTATTTCTTTTGTATTCATGAAGAGAACTTCTGTTATTCCATTATTTATTTTTCTGTTGGAATAACCAGTATACGCGGGCTACCCTATATTTGGTGAAATTCTTCTGTTATTCTATTCGTTATTATTCTGTTGGAATATTCTGTCTGTGCGTTTTACACCGGACCTAGTTCCGTTAATTATTATTCTGTTGGAATATCCTGTCTGTGCGTTTTATGCCAAACCTTGTTTTGTTAATTATTATTCTGTTGGAATAACCTGCATGTGCGGTCTATCGCATGCCTGGTAATTTCTTTTGTTATTCTATTCCTTATTATACTCAGTTGGTTAAAGTTTTGACTTCTATACTCCATGAAATTAGTAGAATATCATTGATATTTGTGCTTCATCCAATATCTTTTCATGGAAATATTCTTCTGAGCATTCTTGAATTTGACTCTACAAAGCAGTATCATGTTGACAATTTATACGTTATTGGTTCTTGGATAAATTAATTCTTGAACTTGTTTTATTGAATTATTATGTCATTGTCATCATCCTCATGTTTATATTATGTTGAAAGTCATCTGTGGCCTGTAGTGCATAGATGGACTTGGTATGATTATGACCAGGGATTATTCGGTATAATCATGACCATAATGTTACAAATGATGTGGAAAAAAGTCCTCATTGGCCCGTAGTGCATTGATGGACAATTTTTGGTATGATTATGGTTATGGATTCTCTTCGTCCAAGGGTTCAAAGATGAATTGTTTTATGGCATGATCAGAACCATTGATGAAAACACAATTATCTTTGGCCCGTAGTGCATGGATAATTCGTGGTCATGATATTAAAGAATATCCTTGGCTTGTAGTGCAGGGATGATTTGATGATGTAGATTATTTATTGAGCTGAGTCTAAGCGATAAAAGTGATGAAAAACCTTTTAAATCATAGAAGATAGTAGATTTTATTCTCTACTTGACTCTTCTAATGGATTGCTTGTTCCGTTGCAGTTAAACTTGATTTTTGTTATATTTTATCAGTTTAACACTGTTAAAGGCTAACGGTAATTTATTCTGCATTATCTTAGTCATAATATTTCTTACTGGGCTTGTTGAGCTCACCCTTTTGCTTTCATTGTTCTCTTTAGGAAATGAGAATGTAGCAGGGACTAGTCGGGGAACAGAGTGATGGTCCTAAATGGTGCATTAGTAGTCCTTACTATTCTGCGAAATAGTGTAATAATAAATGTAATGAGAACTTATTCTGAGAGTGGATATTGTCTAAAAGTCAATATTTGTATTAAAAATCATAGCTCTCTTGTTGTATATTAAAGATTGTATTTGTATTCTGTACCATGTATTTGGCAACTCAGAATAGGTGATTTAGTATGCCTAGCTCACTTATTAACTTATTAAATTTAGATTCGTCTAGAGGTTTTGTAAAAATATCAGCAAGTTGATTTTCAGTAGGGATATATTTTACAGATATAGTTCTATTTTGCACATGTTCCCTAATGAAGTTATACCTTATTTCTATATGCTTAGTCATAGAATGCATAACAGGATTAGGAGTTTTTGCTATGGCACTTGTGTTATCATAGTGAATGGGAATAGATTTGAAATCAAACCCATAGTCAACTAGCTGATTTTTCATCCATAGGATCTGAGCATAGCAGCTGCCAGCAGCAATGTATTCAGCTTCTGCAGTTGAAGTAGACACTGAGTTTTGCTTTTTGCTAAACCAGGACACAAGTCTGTTTCCTAGCAATTGACAGGTGCCACTGGTACTCTTTCTATCTATTTTGCATCCTGCAAAATCAGCATATGTGTATCCTGCTAGTTCAAATGAGGATTCCTTGGGGGTACCAAAGCCCCAAGTAAGGTGTACCCTTGAGATACGTGAAGATCCTCTTTACAGCAGATAAATGTGACTCTTTAAGGTTAACCTGAAATCTAGCACATATGCATGTTGCAAACATTATGTCTGGTCTACTGGCAATTAGATATAAAAGAGAACCATTCATACCTATGTATTGAGTTATATCAATACTTTTACCTTTTTCATCTTTGTCAAGCTTGGTTGCAGGAGCAATTGGTGTTTTCATGGGAGAGGCTGATTCTATGCCATACTTCTTGAGTAAGTCTTTGATGTACTTGGCTTGGTTTATGAAAATTCCTTCATCACTCTGCTTTACTTACAGTCCAAGGAAGAAATTCAGCTCACCCCTCATGCTCATTTCAAACTTGCTCTGCATCAGCTTATAGAATCTCTTGCATAACTTTTCGTCAGTAGAACCAAAAATAATATTATCAACATATATTTGAACTAATAAGACTTTGTCTTTATGCTTTCTAAGAAACAGTGTGGTATCTACTCTATCTCTAGTGAACCCATTTTCAATTAAGAAGTTAGTTAGTGTTTCATACCATGCTCTAGGTTCTTGTTTAAGTCCATATAAGGCTTTGTCTAATCTATTAACATAATTGGAAAGAGATGGATTGATGAAACCTGGAGGTTGCTCTACATAGACTTTTCATACCACTTGAATGCATAAGATGTCGCGCCGCAGCGCCGGTAGTAGAAAAAGGTTGACCAAGTTAGTTTTTGTTCCATTTTGAATGAAGACTTAATGTAAGATATTGAAGGTACTTAATGTACATTATAAGACTTACCTTAACTCACTTGTAAGGTGTTAATGTAAGAAGATCTAGTAAGGTTTAATAGTAATTAAACGAAGAACAAAAAGATGTAATGAGTGAACCGTGAATGACGTTTAACGTTGGTAATTAACCATTTATGATCGAATATCGGTTAAGGATGTAAGAACGTTAATGAAACGTAACGAAGTATAAAGAGTCGAATCGACTTTAATAACGAAGTTAATTCAAATAAAACATAGAAGAGAAAGAAGTTGGTTAGAACCGTAAAGATAGTTTATGTGATAACTAATTACAGTGTGCTATGTGAATGTATCATGTAGATCCTGTAAAGACTGAGAATAGTTGAATTGTAAATTCGAAGACGCTTGAAGACAAGTCTTTCTTAACTCTTGTCTGACCTTCGCATTAGCCAAGTTTTTACGTGATGCATGTTATAAAATGCATGAATGGTAAATAGAAAAGTGTCGATGCCTGTTTTATTCTGGCTAGACAAGTATTGAAGAGTTGATTGATTTGTTGACAAGTCTATTGATATAGAATTGTTAACGCTATCTTATGCCAAGTATTTGGTACGGATGAGAAGGTAAGTTTGTCTATGTACAAATAAAAGTATTTTCATCGATTATTCGATGGGCACGCGAGGTTGCCAAATGTTGAATGTAAATACGTTTAACGTAAGAGTGTTGATCAACATAGAGTACAATAGGGTGATCACCTAGAAGTGCTCGTAAGTAAAGACGGATGGATGGCCTTAGTGCCGGATGTCCTATTCAAGTATGAAAACGAAAAGAGTATGTTCATGGTCTATTGACCGGTTCATCATTCCTAAGCTATTATATATACTCAGGAATTGTTGTATGAGAAGTATTAGTCAAGTATTTCATAATGCTTCGTAAATAATTGTTGAGAAATGGAGATAAAGCATGTAATTATTGATGTGATATTCATATAATTCTGTGTTAAGACTTGCTGAGCTAGTCATGTTCATTATTGCTTGAACCATATGTTTGCAGCTAAAGCCGAACGAACTAAGAGTTCTAAGAGAGATAAAGGCAAGGCTAAGATGGACAATTAACCGTCCTATAATAGATTAGTGTATTGTATGTAATATACTTATAAAGAACAACGAATGTATTCGGTTATGAACCTGGGAAAGGATTTATTACGAATGTAATATAAAGATAGTAATTACAATCATTATGTTGTTGTTTCAATGGAATGTTTGTATGAAATGTAGTATCGTGGAGCACCATCTGTCGGGTTGGAAGATACCCAGATTTGGGGGCGTCACATGGATCCCTGGGGTTCTTCTTCCATCCTAGCCTTAAGCTTCCGCTTGCCCTTTTTTTCTGACAAGGACAAATGGTTCTCCTTTGTTTTCTTCTTCTTCTTCGATTTCCTTGACAACAGACATATTTCCAGGAAGGCCTAAGTCATTCAGATCACCAGTTCTTCCACTGGACTCAGTCATCATTCGAACATACTCAGCTGGGTTCTTCTTCCAATTTTCAAACAATTTCTAGGTCATTCGTCTGTTTGGGTTGATAGCTTCTCCTTCTTCATCCCCAATTTTGTCACCCAGGACTGACTGTAGAATGATAATTATGAATCGCCCGTATAGTATCTTTTGAGGGCTTTTTGACTTCTTTGAGTTAGTAATCCACTTCCCAATCCATTCAAGCAATAGGGCACCATAGTTGAGTTATATTTCATAACACATGACAGTTATGAGCTTAAGTTGTACTTCATTCACAGATTCATGACCTGAGCTCTTGCAGAATATACTTTTCCCAACTATATTGGCTACAAATTCATACCTCTGTGGGAACTCCTTCTTCTTGTACCCTTTCACAGAGGGGAGTTTCTTGTGATGCATTCTTCTAAGTCCCTCTTGGAATTATACGCTATCTATGAATGGATGCCTTTCATTTTTGAGACCTAGGGCGAGGTTAATGTCTTCGGCCTTCAGTCTGATTTCCACTTCCCTTACTCTCGTAGTGATGGTGTCATTTTTAAACACACCATTCCTGTAGAATTCTTTCACTAACATGGGATAGATCAATGTGTCGGTGCTCAAGGCTTCTTCGAGTCCTGCTTTCTTCAGTAAGGCCAGAGTCTTGTGGAATTTGGGTTCAGCTATTTTGAACTCGTCAAAATAGAGTCTGTAGCCAAAGATTACACTGGAAGTCGCCATTGATTTTCTTGCTGGAAGTGAATTTAATTGAGTTTTCTTCTGATTTAGGGATTTCTGCTTTAAGAGAGGATGAGAGAGAGATAATATTTTGAACTTCTGATTTGAAAAATATGATTTCAATTTGTACTTGTAACTTCCTTCTCTCCTTTTTTCTTAGTGGGACAGGTGTCGACTTTTGCTTGGCTCTACGATTTTGACTGATAAGGATTGTACTGATTTGCCCTTGGCTCCTGCAGAGCTGAGGTGTCCTTAGGGAGGACTACGATCATTGAGGTAGTTTTGTGATCATTGAGTGCTTTGCATTTGTCGAGTCTGAGCTACGATCGTCGAGTCTGTCCAGCATTCGTCGTGTCTGAGCTACGATCGTCGAGTCTGTCCAGCATTCATCGTATCTGAGCTACGATCGTCGAGTCTGTCTAGCATTCATCGTGTCTGATCTACGATCGTCGAGTCTGACTAGATCCTTGTGATGAGTTTTTGACAAAGCATTATTTTAAGGTAACTTAGGAAGGGACAACCACTTGGAGTGAGTCCAGAGTTAGGTTTGTTCCTGAGTCATTTATAGCAGGGATTGCTGTGTTTTGAAGCTTATCATTACAGGATGCATTCTTGCTTTATTGATGGGGCTTTTGTCATCGTTGAGTATGCAATACGATGGTTGAGTCTTTGCTACGATCGTTGAGGTAGTTTTGTCTCTTACACTCTACGATCGTGAACTTCCCTTGATCATGTCTACGATTTTGAGTTTAGCCTTTGTATCTGTTATGGTTAGCACAATCTAGAGCATATATTTTATGGTTGTAGATTTAGCATGCCTAGCTCACATATTATCTACGATTTTGAGTTTAGCCTTTGTATCTCGTCTAGAGGTTTTGTAAAAACATCAGCAAGTTGATTTTCAGTAGGGATATATTATAAAGATATAGTTCTATTTTGCACATGATCCCTAATGAAGTGATACCTTATTTCTATATGCTTAGTCCTAGAATGCATAACAGGATTATGAGTTATTGCTATGGCACTTGTGTTATCATAGTGAATGAGAATAGATTTGAAATCAAACCCATAGTCAGCTAGCTGATTTTTCATCCATAGGATCTGAGCACAGCAGCTGCCAACAGCAATGTATTCAGCTTCTGCAGTTGAAGTAGACACTGAATGTGAGACCCCAGATTTTATGAATAAAGATTTAATTTTCTCTAAATATTTTTTTAATATTATGATGTGGATTTGATATAATGTTATAGTTGTGGGTAGTATTTATAAATTTTGCAAAGTATGCAAGTTGTCATATTATATTCGATTGGTCGGGGAATATTCTTTTTGTCGGGGAATATCCGTACGACGGTACAATTATTGGTGGACCTCGCAATAGAATTATTGTCGGATTGAGAAAATAACAAAAATATTTTATGAAAATAATGGCGGACGTTTTACCGTTAAAACTGTTGAACTACTCGGTAGTAAAAGTACAGTAATACGCGTGGTTGCATAGTAGCACACGGTATTGATTATTGATGCTTACGTGAGAAGTCACTCAATTTTGTTCAATTATTACTATATTAATTATTGCATAGTATCTCACGTTATTTGATTCAATTATTGTCGATATTTTATATATTATTAAATCAATAATTGAGACGACAAAGTTATTAATATTATTATTTGCAATATTAACGATGTCTAGAAGTTCTGTCAAGGAGAGGTAAAATATATTTATATATATATAGTCCGGATCAGGTCCGGACTCCAGGATTTTAACAAAATCCGGACCTTTTTTTTTACTTTTTTTTAAAACAACTAAAAAAAATTATGGAACTTGAATTTTTACATAATACAGTGTTTTGGGTGTGATTTGGATATGTATAACAAAATATATCTGTACAGTCTGGGCAGACTGTATATACATTGGTTGGTGTAGGTATTAAAAACACACCCAAAATATTGTATTATGGAAAAATTTTGGTTCCATAATTTTTTTTAGTTGTTCTACCAAAAAAAATAAAAAAATTGGGTCCGGATTTTGGATTAGGTCCGGACTCCCGGACCTGATCCGTATTATATATATATATATATATATGATGACAGGTGGGGGACCACATATTGGTTGAAGTTGAAAAATGGGGTGGGGGAAGGAGACGTATTAAGGTGGAAATAGGGCTCCATAGTTGAGTTGTATTCCATAACACATGACAGTCATAAGCTTAAGTTGTCCAGCATTCGTCGTGTCTGAGCTACGATCGTCATGTCTGTCCAGCATTCGTCGTATCTGAGCTACGGTCATCGAGTCAATCCAGAATTCGTCGTTTCTGATCTACGATCGTCGAGTCTGATCGGATCCTTGTGATGAGTTTTTGACAAAGCATTCTTTTAAGGTAACTTAGGAAGGGCCAACCTCTTGGAATGAGTCAAGAGTTAGGTTTGTTCCTGAGGCGTTTATCGGAGGGATTGCTGTATTTTGAAGCTTATCATCACAGGATGCATTCTTGATTTGTTGATGGGGCTTTTATCATCGTTGATTCTGCACTACGATGGTTGAGTCTTTGCTACGATCGTTGAGGTAGTATTGTCTCTTCAACTCTACGATCATGGACTTCCCTTGATCATGTCTACGATTTTGAGTTTAGCCTTTGTATCTATTATGGTTAACACAATCTAGAGTATATATTTTATGGTTGTAGATTTAGTATGCCTAGCTCACTTATTAACTTATTAAATCTGGATTCGTCTAGAGGTTTTGTAAAAATATCAGCAAGTTGATTTTCAGTAGGGATATATTGTAAAGATATAGTTCTATTTTGCACATGATCCCTAATGAAGTGATACCTTATTTCTATATGTTTAGTCCTAGAATGCATAATAGGATTATGAGTTATTGCTATGGCACTTGTGTTATCATAGTGAATGGGAATATATTTAAAATCAAACCCATAGTCAGCTAGCTGATTTTTCATCCATAGGATCTGACTACAGCAGCTGCCAGCAGCACTGTATTCAGCTTCTGCAGTTGAAGTAGACACTGAGTTTTGCTTTTTGCTAAACCAGGACACAAGTCTGTTTCCTAGTAATTGACAGGTGCCACTGGTAATCTTTCTATCTATTTTGCATCCTGTAAAATCAGCATCTGTGTATCCTGTTAGTTCATTTGAGGATTCCTTGGGGTACCAAAGCCCCAAGTAAGGTGTACCCTTGAGATACCTGAAGATCCTCTTTACAGCAGATAAATGTGACTTTTTAGGGTTAACCTGAAATCTAGGACATATACATGTTGCAAACATTATGTTTGGTCTACTGGCAATTAGATATAAAAGAGAACCTATCATACCTCTGTATTGAGTTATATCAATACTTTTACCTTTTTCATCTTTGTCAAACTTGGTTGTAGGAGCAATTGGTGTTTTCATGGGAAAGGCTGATTTCATGCCATAATTCGTGAGTAAGTCTTTGATATACTTGGCTTGGTTTATGAAAATTCCTTCATCAGTCTGCTTTACTTAAAGTCCAAGGAAGAAATTCAGCTCACCCATCATGCTCATTTCAAACTTGCTCTGCATCAGCTTAGAGAATCTCTTGCATAATTTTTCGTCAGTAGAACCAAAAATAATATCATCAACATATATTTGAACTAATAAGACTTTGTCTTTATGCTTTCTAAGAAACAGTGTGGTATTTACTCTACCTCTAATGAACCCATTTTCAATTAAGAAGTTAGTTAGTGTTTCATATCATGCTCTAGGTGTTTGTTTAAGTCCATATAAGGCTTTGTCTAATTTATTAGCATAATTGGAAAGAGATGGATTGATGAAACCTGGAGGTTGATCTACATAGACTTCTTCTTGGAGTTCTCCATTTAGGAATGCACTTTTGACATCCATATGAAAGACTTTGTACTTCATGTGAGCAGCAAAGGCAAGAAAGATTCTGATGGCTTCTAGTCTGGCAACAGGTGCAAATGTCTCATCGTAGTCAATGCCTTCTTCTTGAGAGTAGCCCTTTGCCACTAATATTGCCTTATTCATGGTTATAACTCCATCTTCATCCATTTTGTTTCTGAAGACCCACTTGGTTCCAATGGCAGGATAACTCTTTGGTCTTGGTACCAATCTCCATACTTTGCTTCTTTCAAATTGGTTAAGTTCTTCCTGTATGGCTTCTATCCAACTGGAGTCTTCCATAGCATCCACTATCTTTTTTGGTTCTATTTGTGACAGGAAGCTTAGATAAAAGCATTCATTTTGGGTGGCAGCTCTTATTTTGACTCTAGCACTCGGATCTCCAATGATTAGATTTTGAGTGTGATCTCTGGCCCATCTGTTACCGATTGGGACATCTGTCCAATGCCTTCTTGTCTTAAGTCTTCAAGATCTATTTCTTCTTCTTGGTGTGGAGGTTCGTTGTCTTGCATAGACCTCTCTACGATCTCATTTTTATGCTCAATGATTTCACTATCTGGCACTACGATCGTAGTGTTGAGCTCGACGATTTCATTCGTAGTGTCTGCACTATCGGTCATAGTGTCTTGAAGCACTGTGTTGTCTAAGTATGTTTCATCAAAGATTATGTGAATTGAGACTTCAACACTCAGTGTCTTCTTGTTAAACACTTTGTAGACCTTACTATCTGTGGGATATCCAAGAAAGATTCTTTCGTCTGACTTGGGCTAAAATTTTGTCAGGTACTGCTTTCCATTGTTGAGAATGTAGCATACACAGCTGAGAACATGAAAGTAGTTGACACTTGAATTTCTTCATTTCCACAGTTCGTAGGGCGTCTTCTTGATCGTAGAGTGTATCAGTGATCTGTTCTGCGTGTAGCATGCAGTGTTGATAGCTTATGCCCAGAAGTATTCAGGCAGATGAGCTGCTGCTAGTAGAGTTCTTCCAGCCTTTATCAAGGTTCTGTTCTTTCATTCAGCTACTCCATTTTGTTGAGGAGTTCGTGGAGCTGAGAAGTTATGACTGATGCCATTGTCTGTGCAGAATTGATCAATTTCTGAGAAGTCGAATTCTCTTCCATGATCACTCCTTATGGGCTTGATTTTCTATCCTTTCTCGTTCATCACCAGTCTGAACATCTTAATTAATTGGGAGCTCGTTTCATCTTTTGAAGTTAGGAAGAATACCCATGTGAATCTGGTGTAGTCGTCGACTATAACTAGAGAGTATCTTTTTCCTCCAAGACTAGTTGTTGGAATTGGTCCAAATAGATCCATGTAGAGCAACTGCAGGGGCTTATCGATAGAGTTGGTAGTTTTGATCTTAAATGAGCTTCTGGTTTGCTTTCCAAGTTGACAGGCATTGCATGACCTTTCCTTTACGAAGTTGAACTTAGGTAGGCCAGCAACGAGATCTTTTGATGCTAGTTTGGACATGCTTTTGAAGTTTAAGTGGGACAACCGTCTATGCCATAGCCAGCTCATTTCTTCAAATGCTTTTGCAAGAAAACATATTGTCTCGTCTGAGCTTAGTTGACTAAGATTCAATGTGCAGACATTTCCTTCTCTTGTCCTGCTTAGCTTTACAGCAAATATCTTCAAATCTCTGAATTGACATTGGTTGTTGAGGAATGTTACTTGATGACCCTTGTCCCAGAGTTGGCTGATGCTTAGAAGGTTGTGTTGGAGACCTTCCACATATGCTACTTTGTTGAAAGATACTGCACCATTGCCAGCAGAGCCGTATCCTCTTATCTTACCCGAGCTGTTGTCACCAAAGATGACTTGAGGGACCCTCGTTTTCTATGCAGTTAGATAGAAGGGCTTTGTTCCCTGTCATGTGACTTGAGCATCCACTGTCCAGATACCATGTTGTGATCATGGAGCTCTTTTCCTGTCAAAACATTGAACCTTCATTTTGGTACCCATATTTGCATGGGTCCTTCTTTGTTAGTGCCTTTGGGGACCCAAATCTGTTTAATCTTGGGTCTCACATGCATGGAATTATAATAACACTTAGCAGCCTTGTGACCATATTTATTGCATATAAAACATCTAGTATGATGCATGCCTGTGTGTGTATGATGATTCATCCTCCATTTGGACTTGTGTGGTTCTTTAGTTTTCCTTCTGTTAAACTGATTCTCATTCTTCCACGTGTCCTTGGATTTCATAAATAGTGATGAGTGTGCCTTACCTCTATTGTACCTTCCCAATTGATTCGTAGAGTTGGTCTTGTTTGACTCTACGATTCTTCGAGGTTGGTGAATAGACGTTAGGTTACTCTTCTCTTTTATGAAGCTCAGACCAGCATGAGATCCCTTACTCCTTTGAGTATGAATGGAAACAGTAGAACAAGGTTGAACTGGTTCTTCCTTCTGTGAGGATTTCATAAAGATAATGCTTCAACTAAAACTTGAGGCATTACTAGTGCTAGTTTCATTTGTCTTTTCCACACATGGCTCTGAGAGGGATTCCCCAAAGCCTAAGCATGTTCTGTCGAATGTACTTCTCTAACTAGAGAGCAGGGAGACCATGGATGATGAGGATTTGTTCCATGTAGAGACAGTCTTTTCTAGTTCCTCAATTTTAGAGGTTAGATTAGACTCTCTTAGTGCATTGAGTTTATTTGGCTGTTTTAAGATCTCATTCTCAGCCTCAAGCTTGGAGAGAAGGTTAGTACTTAGAAGGGATGTTTCAAGCTCTTCTTAAACTTTCTTCTTCTCCTCTTGAAGAAGTGAATGGTCCTTAGACAAAACTCTAAACCACTTTATGTATTGATGTAGATCAGTGGTTATGCCATGCAGTGCAGTTCTTAAATCATTTATGTCTACATCAGGTGAGTTGAAGTCAAATACCTCATCGAGACTTACATCATGTATGTTGAAATTTTGTTTGTCCTTTGTATGTTTGGCCATTAGGCACAGATTAGCCATTTGTGGTTCTTCATCATCTCCGGAGTCAAGATTGGAGTCATTGTCTGAATCACTCCACGATCCTCCAGCTACCAGGCCTTTGTCTCTCTTCTGAGGCCTTTTATTGCCTTTATATTCATTCTTTGCATGTAATTTCTTCTTTAGTTCTTCTCTGAGAGGTTTAGTTGCAGTTGGCAATAAAGTGGCCAGACTTCTAGCAGTTGTAGCATAGGTCGTTCATTTGATCATGGCTGCTGTAAGTGCTGACCTTCTTTGGCTTGCCGGTTTTGCGTTGACGCATGAACCTTCTTAGTCTTTTTACCAGCATAGCATGGTCTTCATTATCGTCCTCATCATAATCAGAGGCAATCTCAGTGTTAACCTTAGATTCACCTTCAGTTGCCTTGAGAGCAACACCATTATCCTTCCTTCTTCCTTTTGATAGGGTTTCAGCCTATTGAGCC
Source organism: Panax japonicus (assembly GCA_020205505.1). Classification (NCBI taxonomy): domain Eukaryota; kingdom Viridiplantae; phylum Streptophyta; class Magnoliopsida; order Apiales; family Araliaceae; genus Panax; species Panax japonicus. Next base: position 46,479,752 of record CM035105.1, on the reverse strand, counting down.
AGCTCCAGTTCGTATGTCAGGAGATTTCCATATAGCTGTTGAACTGTCATCTCGTGAAGATTCTTTGACTCTCTTATCGCAGTGGTTTCGGCATCCCACCTTCTTCGTAGAGCTCTCATAAACTTTATGATCGGATCTTTGTTACGATAGATCTTCTCATATGCTCGTAGAGAGTTGAGCAGAACGTTGAATCTCTCATAGGTGGCAGTTACGTTTTCTCCTTGAACATGAGCAAACATCTCATACTGCTGTGTCGGGAGTGATTGTTTGTTTTCTCTAACTTCTTCAGTTCCTTCGTGCATGATTAGCAGTGTAAGACCCCAACTTATTATAAATAAAAGTGAATCTTCCTCTATTCATTATTCTAAATTAATAAGGTATTAATTTGATATAATGCTTTGGATATAGGGTGAAATGTGAAAATTTTGCAAAATAAGTAAGTGGTTATAAAATATTCATTTTGTCGGGAAATATTCATTTGTTCGTGGAATATTCGTACGACGGCGTAGCTATTTGTGGGCCCCATAACGGATAACTGGTCGGATGAAGAAAACGATAAATTTGAGTTTTTATAAATAACGGCGTAGTTGTTACCGTTAAAACTGTTGGAATACCCAGTGGTTAAAATACAGTAATACGCGTAGTTGCACAGTAGCACACGGTATTGTACAGTATAGTTGAATTATTGATTTGTACGTAAGAAGGCACTACTCAATAATTGTTACAGTAATTACTGTTTAATATTTTATTTTATTGATTTAATAATTGCTGCGTTGATATTTTATATTATTGTTGTTTCAATAATTATCACTGCAAAGTATTTCCCATTATCAGATCAATAATTCATATTATTTGAATAATATTATTAGATAGAATTATTGGCAATGTCTAGAAAGTTCTGTCAAGGAGAGGTTTGGTCACCTAATTGCATGTCAGTAAGGAGAAATTCTTATTGGAAAGCCTCATCTTTCCTTGGAACGGCCTGATTGTCATAATTGTGATTCTGTAATATTATTTGCGAATAATTAATTATTAATTTATATGATAAGGAAATATTTATTTTATGTGAATATAAATAATGGATATATTTATTTTTATGTGGATAAAAATGAAGGAATTAATGCTGAGATATTTTATCAGTATTTTGTCGGTGTAGAGGTATTAAAAATCACCCGTTTGTGGATTTCAGATATTTTATGTTGGAATTTGGAAAAACTCAAAGCTACAAAGTTGTAGAGAATTCGATTTCAGGCAGAATGGACATAAAATTCATGTTTTTCTGATAAACGAGCTATTTTCTATGAATTACTAAAATTTCAGAAAATAAAATGATTTTTAAATTATGGGTGGGACCTACTCTTGTTTGACAACATGTGGGCTGCTGAAAATTGTTCAAAGATGGCTGGTATTATTTGTCAACAAAGCATGCGTAGAGGTTGGTGTAATTAATAATATTATTTTAGTCTCCTATGGCGTTCTAGCATTTTCCTATAAATAGACGCTTAGGTTAGAATTGAAAATCACACCAGAAACAAGTTTTCTTTCTCTCTATATTGTCGAGCGTATTTTAGTGAGTATTTATATACTTTGAGAGTTGTTGTTCGGTACAAGTTTCCTTCGGCTTTCTATCCAATATTCCGATCAAAAGTACCGTTATTTTGAGGTAAAGGATGTTATTTTCTTCTTAAATGATATTATTTTCTTCAATATCATTATGCCGAAATATTGGTTTGAACTTTTTATCAAATTTGAAACTTTTTGTGTCGGGATTACTATTCACATATACGGCACTATTCACGTATACGGTACTGTTCACGAATACGGCACTATTCACCAAAAAATGAAATTTTCTTCTTTTTGTCCAAGATGTCTATTATGGTTACTATCTTTGATTGTATCCTATGTTTTGGTCTTTATTTTTGAAGTCTGCTTCAAAATTAGTTATTATGGAGTATTATTGATCTTGGATAAACTGTTATACGAATCCTTAATATTTGTCCTTCTGTCTCACTGGATTCTTTTTCTTTAAAATATTTTTCATCATCATCAGTCCTAAATGATGATATTACTGAATATCTTTGGCCTGTAGTGTAAAGATGAATGATTAACTAATAAATATCTTTGGCCCGTACTACAAAGATGAACAGGTGTTGAGATGAACATGACCAACTTGTGATACAAATGAATATCTTTGGCCTATAGTGCAAAGATTTATATTGATTAAAGATGTATATTGATTGTTATTACAGGGATAAAATATTGATGATGGACTTTTAAATCTTAGAAGATAGTAGAACTCATTCTCTACCTGACTCTTCTAATGGATTGTTAGTTTCCGCTGCGGTTGTTGATCTAAAACTTATTGTCTATTATATTTTAATAGATTTTTCCCTATTGAAAACTAATGATAATTTGTTGTATATTATCTTAGTCATAATATTCTTTACTGGGCTAGTTGAGCTAACCATTGTCCTTTTGTTCCATTTTTCTTCTCAGGAGGTGAGAACATAGTAGGATCTAGTCGAGGTATGGAGTGATGGTTCTAGAAAGATGTTTTAGCAGTCCTCACTATTTCTGTAAAATAGTGTTTGAATAATTGTAATGAGGACTTATTTGAGTGTGGATATTGTCTAGAAGACAATATTTGTATTTAAACTCACAGTATGTGTTGTCATATTTTGCACGACAATTGTATTATTGAAGTTGTAGTTTGCTTTCTGTGTCATGTATTTGGCGACTCAGAATGTATGTTGTATACCTATTTTGGGGGCGTCACAATTGGTATCAAAGCTTAGGGATATGGTCTCTGGCGGAGATCGGGGAATAGAACTAGGAGGGGAGAGATGAGTAAATCATTCGCTAGTGTGTCCTATCTAAGCTTATTTGTTGGTCAGTCATAATATAGGGATATTATTTGATATGTTAATTTGTTTAATTAACCCTTGTTTTATGGCAGTATTTAAGAATGGCTGCTGAGAACGTTAGCAATGGAATGTATGAGACTGTGGAACAACCTTTAGTTACAAACTAGGAGAACGTGCAACAGGAAGGCAATATTCCTCCTGTAAACAACACTATCGAGAAAACGATGACTGATGGAATGTTTAGGAGCTTTTTGCAGTTCATGCAAAATCAGAAGAGGGAGACTCGTGTACAAAATACGGGTGGAAGTGATACCAATGTGATGTCTGTCACAGCCAAGCAGTTCAAGGAGTTGGGACCACAAGAATTTATTGGAAAGCAGGATTCGATTAAGGCGAAAACGTGGGTCAAACAAATTACCAAGATATTAGATGTCTTGGGATGCATGGAGGAACAGAAGGTTCCATTCGCCACCTTTATGTTCTGCGGTGAGGCAGACTACTGGTGGGAGTCTATGAAGCGTACCCAGCCTGCTTCACTCGACATGTCTTGGGAAATGATTCAGAAACTATTCAATGACAATTACTTTCCTGAAAGTATTCGTCATATGAAGGAGGTAGAGTTTATTAGACTGGAACAAAACAACATGACGGTGTCCAGTACAAGGCGAAGTTCGCTAAGTTATCCAGGTTCGCACCTCATTTAGTAGAGAATGAGGAACGAATGACAAGGATGTTTCTGAGAGGTCTAAAACTCGAGATTCGTCAATACCTTATCTCTCATAAATTTTCTTTGTATTCAGATGTTGTCATTAGGGCTCAATTATTAAAAGCGAGATAGTGAGTATGTTCAACCGAGGGACCACAACCAGGGTCATACCGGTGACAGCAGTCATCAGAGCGATGATAACCAACTAGGAGGAAAAAATACGAACAAAGGCGGTAACCACTCGGGTGGTCATCGTGGCCATGATAATAGGAGAGGTGAGTCAAGTGGAAATTTCAGAAAGAGGAGATTCAACAATGACGAGAAGACATCAGCAGCAGCACCATCACCAACAACAAATTCTTGGGGAGGAGAACGACCGCCAGTTAGATGTTACAAATGTGGGAAAGAGAGGACATATCAGCCCGAAACTGTCCACAACAATCCAAGGTATGTTACAACATGTGGAAATGAATGCCACATAGCTTGGGATCATTCTGTAGAAAAACCAATTTCAACGGGGATGGTGACTCCAAGGGCTGTCCCGGATAAGTCGAAATCAGCTGTTCCTGGAAGAGCGTTTATCGTTACTGGCCAAAACGTGAGGAACCCGAATGAGGTAATCACGGGTAAACTAATCTTGAATTCTTACGAAGTTTATACCTTACTAGATACCGGTTCTACCCATTCTTTTATCTCTCTTGCCTGTGCTCAACTTTTAAACTTGACTCCGGAGAAATTAGACTTTGATTTATCAGTGGAGACTCCGTTATGAGAAACTTTCGTCACATCCACTGTTTATAAATCTTGTTTAATCCAAGTTGGCACTATCACATTACCTGTTTATCTTATCTCTTTAAAGATACTGGCTTTTGATGTGATTTTAGGAATTGATTGGTTAACCACTCATCATGCTAAAATTGATTGTTTTCGTAAGGTTGTTAGTTTTCATATTCCTAACCAACTTGTCATATGAATTCAAACAACTAAACCACTAAAATCAATCACTGTCATATCAAGCCATAAAGATATTCATTTATTGAAAAATGGATGTCAAGCTTTCTTAGCCCATGTTATGGATTTGAACAAAGACAAGTCAGATTTGAATAATATTTCTGTTGTTAGAGAATTTCCTGATGTATTTCCTGAAGAGCTTCCCGGTCTACCACCAGAACGTGATTTTGAATTCTTTATTGACCTTGAACCGGGTACAAAACCCATTTCTAAAACCCCATATCGAATGGCTCCTATTGAACTTCAGGAGTTAAAAGTCCAACTACAGGAGTTATTAGACATCGGTTTCATTCGTCCTAGTACATCTCCTTGGGGTGCTCCTATTTTATTCGTAAAGAAGAAAGACGGGAGTATGCGACTTTGTATTGACTACTGAGAATTGAACCATGTCACCATCAAGAATAGGTATCCGTTACCTCGCATTGATGACCTGTTCGACCAGTTGCAAGGAGCACAATTCTTTTCAAAGATCGACCTTCGTTCTGGATATCATCAGCTGAAGATTAAAACTGAGGATATTCAAAAAACTGTCGTCAGAACTCAGTACGGACATTATAATTCTTAGTCATGTCTTTTGGATTAACTAATGCTCCAGCTGCTTTCATGGATATGATGAACCGTGTATTCAAAGAATATTTGGATCAATTCGTTGTTGTCTTTATTGATGACATCCTCATCTATTCCAAAAGCCGTGAAGATCATGAGCACCATTTGAAGCTGATACTTGAAAGGCTTCGTGAAAACAAGCTTTATGCCAAGCTGAAGAAATGCGAGTTCTGGCTTGAGGAGGTAGCATTCCTTGGGCACGTGGTGTCAAAACATGGAGTATCTGTTGACCCGGTGAAGATTGAAGCAATACAAAGTTGGGAGCAACCAAAGTTGGTGACCAAAGTGCGTAGCTTTCCGCGCTTAGCTGGTTATTATCGGGGATTCGTGGTAGGATTTTCTCGAATCGCTACTCCGTTAACTCAGCTGACTCGAAAAGATACAAAATTCGTATGGAACGAGGAATACGATAAGAGTTTCCAAGAGCTCAAGAGGAGACTCATTTCGGAACCTGTTCTGGCAATACCATTGGTACGGATGGATTTGTTATCTACAGCGATGCTTCAGGCAAAGGGTTAGGATGTGTTCTCATGCAACATGGGAAAGTCATAGCCAATGCCTCATGACAACTCAAAGAATATGAGAGGAATTATCCTACTCATGATCTGGAGTTGGCAGCAGTCGTATTCGCGTTGAAAATTTGGAGACACTACTTTTATGGGGAGAAAGTGGAGATCTATACGGACCATAAAAGCCTTAAATATTTCTTCACCCAAAAAGAACTCAACATACGACAATGACGTTGGCTTGAACTATTGAAAGATTATGATCACACTATTTAATATCATCCTGGAAAAGCGAACGTAGTAGCTGACGCATTGAGTAGAAGGTCATATGCGAGTACGAGTGCGATATTGTCAATGAAAAGGCCCATTCTGTATGACTTTCAAAGGATGGAGGTAGAATTAAAGACTACATGGACCTACATGATGATGGCGAATATATGAGTAGAACCGACATTAATCGATAAAATTAAAGCTGCTCAAGCTACGGACCTGGGGCTGATACATATGAAGAAGAAAGTACAAGAAGAAGCTATTCCAGAAGCGAGAATCGATGAAGAAGGAATACTTAGATTCAACTCCAGACTTTGTATTCCTAATGATTCTGACTTGAAGCATAGAATCATGATGGAGGCACACAACACCCCGTTTTCAATCCATCCTGGGAGTACCAAAATGTATCATGATATTCGACATACATTTTGGTGGAACAATATGAAGAGAGAAATCGCAGAGTTTATCTCGAGGTGCTTAACTTGTCAACGTGTAAAGGCGGAGCATCAAGTGCCAAAAGGTCCATTGCAACCACTTGAGATTCTGGAATGGAAGTGGGAACACGTTACTATGGATTTCGTTAAAGGTCTTCCCAAAGTTTCTCAAGGCATAGATGCAATTTGGGTTATTATTGATAGATTAACCAAGTCTGCCCATTTCTTGCCGATACGTGAGACTTATTCCCTTGAACGTCTTGCTCGTATGTACATGAATGAGGTTGTGAGATTGCATGGCATGCCAGTATCCGTAGTTTCGGATCGTGACCCAAGATTTACTTCATGATTTTGGGTTAGCTTGTAGAAAGCTATGTGCACGGATTTACGATTTAGTTCAGCATACCATCCTCAAACGGACGGACAATCAGAGAGGACTATTCAAACTCTTGAAGATCTATTAAGACTATGTGTCCTAGATTTCAAAGGGAGTTGGAATAAGTACCTACCATTGGTGGAATTCTCATACAACAACAGTTATCAATCAAGTATAAGCATGGCTCCATTCGAGGCATTGTATGAAAGAAAATGTCACTCTCCAATATGCTGGGACGAGGTGGGAGAAGCAACGTTGTTGGGACCAGAATTAGTACGCATGACTATAGAAAAGATCTAAATGATTCGACAACGTATTCAAACCTCACAAGATCGACAAAAGAGTTATGTTGATCTTCATAGAAAGGACGTGGAGTTTAATATTGGAGATCATGTACTGTTACTTGTTGCTCCATGGAAGGGAGTTACAAGATTTGGAAAGAAAGGAAAGCTCAATCCAAGATTTGTTGGTCCATTTGAGATTCTTAACCGAATAGGAAATGTGGCCTATAGACTCGCATTACCTCCAAGTATGTCTCGTGTTCATAATGTTTTTCACATATCCATGCTTCGTAAATATATGAAAGACCCGAACCATATTATTGCATTAGAACCAGACGAGATAGCCGAATATTTAACGTACGAAGAGGTGCCTGATAAGATCTTAGATAAGAAAGAGCATAGTCCTATGCACCAAGGTTATACCACAAGTTAAGGTTTTGTGGAGGAACCATGCTATTGAAGAAATGACCTGGGAGTTGGAATCAGAAATGAAAGAAAGGTACCCTCACCTGTTCGAAACACCAGGTACATACGTCAATTTTGAGGACGAAATTTTATAAGGAGGGGAGGTTGTAAGACAATAATTCCGTTGTGGGGTCCACCAATGATTGTACCGTCGTACGGATATTCCTTGACAAAAAGAATATTCCCTGACCAATCGAATATTATATAACCTACTTGCTTACTTTGTAAAATTTGTAAATACCCACAACTATAATATTAAATCAAATCAACACCATAATATTAAAAAAAAAATATTTCGAGAAATTAAATATTTATTCGTAAAATCTGGGGTCTCACAATCTCCCCTCCTTATGAAATTTCGCCCTAGAAATTTACGTACGTACCTGGTATACTGAACAGGTGAGGATACCTCGACTTCATTTCAAATTCCAACTCTTGAGGTATAACCTTTGAGTGTTGAATACGATTATTCTTATCCAAGATATTAACACGTATCTCTTCAAACGTTAAATCTTCTGCTATATCGTTTAGTTCTAATTTAATAATGTGGTTCAGGTCGTCCACATATTTACGTAACATCGATACGTTAAAAATGTTATGAACACGCGACATACTTGGTGGTAAAACAAGTCTATAAACCATAGTTCCTACTCGATCGAGAATTTTAAATGGGCCAATTAAATCGAGGGTTGAGATTTCCTCTCTTCGACGATTCTTGCTTCTAGAATAACGCTCTCTTGAACCTTCTTCTTTCCACTTATCAGCTCCAGGTGTGTAGCTTGATCGGCTTTAACTTTATCGATTAAAGTCGATTCTACTCGTATATTCGTTTTCTTCACTTGGGTTCCTAGAGTCTTTAACTCTATCTTCATCATTTGTAAGTCGTATGAAATGGGCCTTTGTGTTAACAACATCGTACTCGTAAACGTATACGATCTTCTACTCAACGCGTCAGCCATCACGTTCGTTTTCCCACGATTGTAGTGAATGGTACGATCGTAATCTTCAACAGCTCGAGCCAACGTCTTTGGCACATTATACGATCATTTTAGGTGAAGAAAATATTTGAGGGTTTTAGAAATGGGTTTTATACTGGGGTCAATACAAAATTCGATTTCACACTCTAAGGGTAGGCTAAGAAGTCTTCAAGAATACGTCAGGAAATTTATTAACAACAAAAATATCATTCAAAACTGTGACTCTCATCCAAGACTTGGATAGCACGTCACATTGATACCTATCAACTTGCCACCGTCATTCACGATGTTGCCTACAGAAAGTCTGGCTTCGATGCATTCCACACAAGAAAGTCAATAACAAAAGGATCGGGGATCTTTATTTATGGTTTGATATGACAATGATTGACTTTAGTGGTTTGGTTACTTTAAATTTGCATAACAGGTTGGTTAGGAGTATGAAAGCTAACAACCTTACGAAAAGCATGATGACTAGTTAACCAATCGATTCCTAAAATCGCATTAAAGGCAAGTATTTTCAAAGAGATAAGATTGACAGGTAACGTGAAAGTGTTGATTTGAACAAGATTTATAAATAGTGGAGGTAACGAAGGTTTCTCCCAACAGAGTTTAAACAGATATATCAAAGTCTAATTTCTCCGGAGTTAACTTCAAACATTGAACACAACTAGGTGCAATAAAAGAGTGAGTACAACCGGTATCTAACATGGTATAGACTTCGCAAGAGTTTATGACTAACATACCCGTGATAATTTTATTCATGTTCCTCGTCACGAAAAAAAATGCTTTCCTCTTAAACTACAGGCTTTGACTTTTCTGGGATAGTCTTTGGTGCCTCCATCCTAGCTGAACTTGTCTTCGGTGAACGACAAAATCGGGCTAGGTGACCTTCTCTTCCATAATTATAACACGCTTTGGATGGCATCGCGCAGTTTGGACTAATATGTCCCTCCCCTCCGCATTTAAAGCATATGATAGGTGGTCGTTCTCCATCCTTAACAACGGGTGCTGGTGCTGATGTCTTTCCATCATTGTTCAATCTCCTCTTATTGAAATGTCCATTCTTATTGTTTTGATCATGATTACCACCGAAGTGGTTACCATTTCTGGAATGTTGATTCCCTATATGTTTATTGTCACTGCTTTGATGACTGTTATCACCGGTATTATCATTTTGCCGAATACTCTCTTTTGGTTGCGTTGACTCGTTATCGCGCTCCACTAACTGAGCCCTATTTATAACATCTGAATACAAACACAGTTTATGAGAAATAAGATATTGACGTATCTACGGCTTCAAACCTCTTAAAAACATCCGCATCATTCTCTCTTTATTATAAAACAAATGGGACGCAAACCGGGACAACTCGTCAAACTTGGCTTCGTACTGCGATACAATCATGTTATTTTTCTCCAGCTTGATGAATTCTACTTCTTTCTTGTGACGAATACTTTCGGGAAAGTACTTGTCGTTGAACAATTCTTGGAACTTCTCCCAAATCATCTTTAGTGCGACAGGTTGAGTACGCTTTACCGATTTCCACCAGTAATCTGCCTCTCCTGGCAACATAAAGGTGGTAAAGGGAACCTTTTGCTCCTCAGAGCATCCCAAGACATCAAATATCTTGGTGATCTGCTTTATCCATGCTTCCGCCTTAAGTGGTTATGGCTCAACAATAAACTCCGGTGGTCCTAGCTCCTTAAACTGTTTAGCGGTGACAGTCTGAGAGTTTTCAGTGTTTCCACCTACATTTTGGACAGGAGCCGCTCTCGCCTGGTGTTGCATGAAATGCATAAAGCCTCTGAACATCCTATCATTCATCATTTGGTCAGTGTTGTTGTTTGCATGAGGATTGTCGCCTTCCTGATGCACATTCTCCTGATTATTGATATGTGGAGACTCAACGGTCTTTTATGCTCCATTGTTATTCTCAACATTCTCGGATGTCATTTTCAAATATTGTCACAAAACAAAGGTTAATTAACATAAAACATATTATCCCTATACTTTGACCGACCAATTAAATACCAAATAAACTTAGGCAGGTCACACTAGTGAAGGAATTTCCCGTCTCTCCCCTCCTAGTTCTAGTCTCACATCTTAGCCAGGGATCATATCCCTAAGCTTTGATACCAACTATGACGCCCCCAAAATTAGGTATACATCAACAATCTTGAGTCGTCAAATACATGGTACATAATTCAAATACAAACTTAATTATACAATAGTCGTGTAAAATACGACAAAACATATGTTGTGAGCTTTTATACAAATATTATCATCTAGACAATATCCACACTCAATGGAGTCCTCATTACATTTATTATTACACTATTTCACAAAATAGTGAGGACTACTAATGCACCATCTAGGACCATCACTTTGTTCCCCGACTAGTCCCAGCTACGTTCTCATTTCCTGAAGAGAACAATGAAAGCAAAAGGGTGAGCTCAACTAGTCCAGTAAGAAATATTATGACTAAGATAGTGCAGAATAAATTATCATTAGCCTTCAACAGTGTTAAACTGATAAAATATAACAAACATCAAGTTTAACTGCAGCGGAACAAGCAATCCATTAGAAGAGTTAAGTAGAGAATAAAATCTACTATCTTCTATGATTTAAAAGGTTTTTCATGACTTTTATCGCTGGGACTCAGCTTAATAAATAATCCACATCATCGAATCACCCCTGCACTACGGTCAAGGATATTCTTTAGTATCACGACCACGAATTATCCATGCACTACGGGCCAAAGATAATCGTGTTTTCATCAACGGTCCTGATCATGCCATAAAATAATTCATCTTTGCACCCTTAGCCGAAGAGAATCCATAGCCATAATCATATCAAGTCCATCTATGCACTACAGGCCACAGATGACTTTCAAAAAAATATAAACATGAGGATGACGACAATGATATAAGAATTCAATAAAACAAGTTCAAGAATTAATTTATTTATTAACTAATAACGTCCAAATTGTCAACATGATATTGCTTTGTAGAGTAAAATTCAAGAATGCTCGGAAGAATATTTGCATGAAAAGATACTGGATGAAGAGAAAATATCAAGGATATTCCACTAATTTCATGGAGTATAGAAGTCAAAACTTTAACCAACTGAGTATAATAAAGAATGGAATAACAAAAGAAATTACCATGCATGCGGTACTTCGCATAGACAGGTTATTCCAATAGAATACTAAATAACAGAACCAAGTCAGGCGAAATTCGCACCGACAGGATGTTCCAACAGAATAATAAAGAATGGAATAACTACAAAAATCACCACGCATGCGGTACTTCGCATAGACAGGTTATTCCAACAGAATACTAATAAGGACGGAATTAGGTCCGGCGTAAAACGCACAGACAGGATATTCCAACAGAATAATAATAAAGACGGAATAAAAGAAGAATGTCACCAAGTATACGGTAGCCCGCGTATATAGGTTATTCCAACAGAATAATAATGAATGGAATAACATAAGTTCTCTTCACGAATACAAAAGAATAACACCCTTTACGAGTACAACAAATAATATTCCCTACCTTAGAAAGAAGAGTACTGGATATAGAAGTAGTGAAGTAGCAGAACACTTTTCTTCTTTCTCTCTATAGTTTCTCTCTCTAGAGTTTCAGTGAATTCGTAAGAAATAATGAATGAATGAGCTTCTATTTATAAAAAAATGGACTACATAGTAACTAACTCATGAACGGTCCAGATTGATTTACTTTAATCTGACGGTCCATATTTAAAGCAAAATCTTTTAAATGAAATATAATATATTCTATTTATAATCTAATAAAACGAATAACTTTATCAAATATTTTACTATGCAAATACTATACAGGCACTATGTAAACACTATGCATAATAAAATATAATATATTCTAATTATTGTCTAATAAAATAGATAACTTTATAAAAGTATTCTATTTTATATAAAAAGATTTTACTATGAAAAATACTATACAGACACTATGCAACACTATGCATAATAGAATATAATATATTCTATTTATAGAATAACTTTATAAAAGTATTCTATTTTATTACATTAATAATATCAATAAAACAAAACTGAGTGACTTATCACGTAAGCATCAATAATCAATACCGTGTGCTACAATGCAACCACGCGTATTACTGTACTTTTAACACAGAGTGTTTCAACAGCTAACGATAAAACTTGCGCCGTTATTTCTATAAAATATTTTTGTCGTTTTCTCAATCAGACAATAATTCCGTTGTGGGGTCCACCAAAGATTGTACCGTCGTACGAATATTCCCTGACAAAAAGAATATTCTCCGACCAATCGAATATTATATAACCACTTGCTTACTATGTAAAATTTGTAAATATTACCCACAACTATAATATTACATCAAATCAACACCATAATATTAAAAAAATTATTTTGAGAAAATTAAATATTTATTCATAAAATCTGGGGTCTCACAATCTCCCCTCCTTATGAAATTTTGCCCTCGAAATTTACGTACGTACCTGGTATGCTGAACAGGTGAGGATACCTCGACTTCATTTCCAATTCTAACTCTTGAGGCATAACCTTTGAGTGTTGAATACGATTATTCTTATCCAAGATTTTAACACGTATCTCCTCAAATGTTAAATCTTCTGGTATATCGTTTAGTTCTAATTTAATAATGTGGTTCAGGTCGTCCACATATTTACGTAACATCGATACGTTAAAAACGTTATGAACACGTGACATACTTGGCAGTAAAACAAGTCTATAAACCATATTTCCTACTCGATCGAGACTTTTAAATGGGCCAATTAAATCGAGGGTTGAGATTTTCTCTCTTCGTTAATTCTTGCTTCTAGAATAACGCTCTCTTGAACCTTCTTCTTCCCACTTATCAACTCTGGGTGTGTAGCTTGATCGAATTTAACTTTATCGATTAAAATCAATTCTACTCGTATATTCGTTATCTTCACTTGGGTTCCTATAGTCTTTAACTCTATCTTCATCATTTGTAAGTCGTATGAAATGGGCCTTTGTGTTAACAATATCGTACTCGTAAACGTATACGATCTTCTACTCAACGCGTCAGCCACCACGTTCGCTTTCCCATGATGGTAGTAAATGGTACGATCGTAATCTTCAACAGCTCGAGCCAACGTCTTTGGCACATTATACGATAATTTTAGGTGAAGAAAATATTTGAGGGTTTTAGAAATGGGTTTTGTACTGGGGTCAATACAAAATTCGATTTCACGCTCTAGGGGTAGGCTAAGAAGTCTTCAAGAATACGTCAGGAAATTTATTAACAATAGAAATATCATTCAAAATTGTGACTCTCATCCAAGACTTGGATAGCACGTCACGTTGATACCTATCAACTTGTCACCGTCATTCACGATGTTGACTACAGAAAGTCTGGCTTCGATGCATTCCACATAAGAAAGTCAATAACGAAAGGATCGGGGATCTTTATTTATGGCTTGATATGACAATGATTGACTTTAGTGGTTTGGTTACTTTGAATTTTCATAACAGGTTGGTTAGGAGTATGAAAGCTAACAACCTTACGAAAAGCATGATGAGTAGTTAACCAATCGATTCCTAAAATCGCATCAAAGGCAAGTATTTTCAAAGAGATAAGATTGACAGGTAACGTGAAAGTGTTGATTTGAACAAGATTTATAAATAGTGGAGGTAACGAAGGTTTCTCCCAACTGAGTTTAAACAGATATATCAAAGTCTAATTTCTCCGAAGTTAACTTCAAACATTGAACACAACTAGGTGCAATAAAAGAGTGAGTATAACCGGTATCTAACACGGTATAGACTTCGCAAGAGTTTATGACTAACATACCCGTGATAATTTTATTCAGGTTCTTCGTCACGAAAAAAAATGCTTTCTCTTAAACTATTGGCTTTGAATTTTCTGGGACGGCCTTTGGTGCCTCCATCCTAGCTGAACTTGTCTTCGATAAACGACAAAATCGGGCTAAGTGACCTTCTCTTCCACAATTATAACACGTTTTGGATGGCATCGCGCAGTTTAGACTGATATGTCCCTCCTCTCCGCATTTAAAGCATATGATAGGTGGTCGTTCTCCTTCCTTAACAACGGGTGCTGGTGCTAACTTCTTTCCATCATTGTTGAATCTCTTCTTCTTGAAATGTCCATTCTTATTATTTTGATCATGATTACCACCGAAGTGGTTACCATTTCTAGCATTTTGATTCCCTCCATGCTTATTATCACCGCTTTGATGACTGTTATCACCGGTATTATCATTTTGCTGGCTGCTTCTCTTTTGGTTGCGTTGACTCGTTATCACACTCCACTAACTGAGCCCTATTTACAACATCTGAATACAAACACAGTTTATGAGAAATAAGATATTGACGTATCTCCGGCTTCAAACCTCTTAAAAACATCTGTGTCATTCTCTCTTCATTATCAATCAAATGGGATGCAAACCGGGACAACTCGGCAAACTTGGCTTCGTACTGCGATACGGTCATGTTGTTTTGCTCCAGCTTGATGAATTCTACTTCTTTCCTGTGACGAATACTTTCGAGAAAGTACTTGTCATTGAACAATTCTTGGAACTTCTCCCAAGTCATCTTTAGTGCAGCAAGGTTTAGTACGCTTTACCGATTCCCACCAGTAATCTGCCTCTCCTCGCAACATAAAGGTGGTAAAGGGAACCTTTTGCTCCTCAGAGAATTCCAAGACATCAAATATCTTGGTGATCTGCTTTATCCATGCTTCCGCCTTAAGCGATTTTGGCTCTCCAATAAACTATGGTGGTCCCAGCTCCTTGAACTGTTTAGCGATGACCGTCCGAGAGTTTCCAGTGTTTCCACCTACATTTTGGATAGGAGCCACTCTCTCCTGGTGTTGCATGAATTGTATAAATCCTCTGAACATTCCATGATTCATCATTTGGTCAGTGTTGTTGTTTGCATAAGGATTGTCGCCTTCCTGATGCACATTCTCCTGATTATTGATATGTGGAGACTCAACGGTATCTTGTGCTCCATTGTTATTCTCAACATTCTCTGATGTCATTTTCAGATACTGCCACAAAACAAAGGTTAATTAACATATAACATATTATCCCTATACTTTGACCGACCAATTAAATACCAAATAAACTTAGGTAGGTCATACTAGCGAAGGAATTCCCCATCTCTCCCCTCCTAGTTCTAGTCTCACATCTTAGCCAGGGATCATATCCCTAAGCTTTGATACCAACTGTGATGCTCCCAAAATTAGGTATACATCACCCATCTTGAGTCGTCAAATACATGGTACAAAATTCAAATACAAACTTAATTATACAACAGTCGTGTAAAATACGACAAAACATATGTTGTGAATTTTATACAAATATTATCATCTAGACAATATCCACACTCAATGGAGTCC
Source organism: Panax japonicus (assembly GCA_020205505.1). Classification (NCBI taxonomy): domain Eukaryota; kingdom Viridiplantae; phylum Streptophyta; class Magnoliopsida; order Apiales; family Araliaceae; genus Panax; species Panax japonicus. The sequence goes on along the minus strand of CM035105.1, from coordinate 46,463,836 downwards.
TCATTACATTTATTATTACACTATTTCACAGAATAGTGATGACTACTAATGCACCATCTAGGACCATCACTTTGTTCTCCGACTAGTCCCTAGCTACGTTCTCATTTCCTGGAAAGAACAATGAAAACAAATGGGTGAGCTCAACTAGCCCAGTAAGAAATATTATGACTAAGATAATGCAGAATAAATTATCATTAGCTTTCAACAGTGTTAAACTGATAAAATATAACAAACATCAAGTTTAACTGCAGCGGAACAAGCAATCCATTAGAAGAGTCAAGTAGAGAATAAAATCTACTATCTTCTATAATTTAAAAGGTTTTTCATGACTTCTAACGCTGGGACTCAGCTTAATAAATAATACACATCATCGAATCACCCGTGTACTACGGCCAAGGATATTCTTTAGTATTACGACCATTAATTATCCATGCACTACGGGCCAAAGATAATCGTATTTTCATCAACGGTCTTGATCATGCCATAAAATAATTCATCTTTGAACCCTTGACCGAAGAGAATCCATAGCCATAATCATACCAAAAACTGTCCATCAATGCACTACAGGCCAATGAGGACTGTTACCACATCATTTGTAACATTACGGTTATGATTATACCGAATAATCCCTGGTCATAATCATACCAAGTCCATTTATGCACTACAGGCCACAGATGACTTTCAAAAAATATAAACATGAGGATGACGACAATGATATAAGAATTCAATAAAACAAGTTAAAGAATTAATTTATTCAGGAACTAATAACGTCCAAATTGTCAACATGATACTGCTTTGTAGAGTAAAATTCAAGAATGCTCAGAAGAATATTTCCATGAAAAGATACTGGATGAAGCGCAAATATCAAGGATATTCTACTAATTTCATGGAGTATAGAAGTTAAAACTTTAACCAACTGAGTATAATAAAGAATGGAATAACAAAAGAAATCACTATGAATGCGATACTTCGCATAGACAGGTTATTCCAATAGAATACTAAATAACGAAACTAGGTCAGGCGAAATTCGCACCGACAAGATGTTCTAACAGAATAATAAAGAATGGAATAAAAACAGAAATCACCATACATGCGGTACTTCGCATAGACAGGTTATTCGAACAGAATACTAATAAGGACGGAATCAGGTCCGGCAGTAAAACGCACAGACAGGATATTCCAACAAAATAATAATAAAGATGGAACCAGGTCCGGCATAAAACGCACAGACAGGATATTCCAACAGAATAATAAAGACGAAATCAGGTCCGGCATAAAATACACAGACAGGATATTCCAACAGAATAATAAAGACGGAATAATAGTAAGAATGTCACCAAGTATAGGGTAGCCCGCGTATACAGTTTATTCCAACAGAATAATAAAGAATGGAATAACATAAGTTCTCTTCATGAATACAAAAGAATAACACCCCTTACGAGTACAATAAATAATATTCTCTACCTTAGAAAGAAGAGTACTGGATATAGAAGTAGTGAAGTAGCAGAACACTTTTCTTCTTTCTCTCTATAGTTTCTCTCTCTAGAGTTTCAGTGAATTCGTAAGAAATAATGAATGAATGAGCTTCTATTTATAGAAAAATGGACTGCATAGTAACTAACTCATGAACGGTCCAGATTGATTTACTTTAATCTGACGGTCCATATTTAAAGCAAAATCTTTTAAATAAAATAAAATATATTCTATTTATAATCTAATAAAACGAATAACTTTATAAAAGATTTTACTATGCAAATACTATACAAGTACTATGCAAACACTATACATAATAAAATATAATATATTCCAATTATTGTCTAATAAAATAGATAACTTTATAAAAGTATTCTGTTTTATATAAAAAGATTTTACTATACAAAATACTATGCAACACTATACATAATAGAATATAATATATTCTATTTATAGAATAACTTTATAAAAGTATTATGTTTTATATAAAAAAAATTTACTATGCAAATACTATCAGACTCTATGCAACGCTATGCATAATAGAATATAATATATTCTATTTCTAGAATAACTTTATAAAAGTATTCTGTTTTATTACATTAATAATACCGATAAAACAAAACTGAGTGACTTATCACGTAAGCATCAATAATCAATATCGTATGCTACTATGCAACCACGAGTATTACTGTACTTTTAACACTGGGTGTTTCAACAGTTAACAGTAAAACTTCTGCCATTATTTCCATAAAATATTTTTGTCGTTTTCTCAATCAGACAATAATTCCGTTGTGGGGTCCACCAATGATTGTACCGTCGTACGGATATTCCCCGACAAAAAGAATATTCCCCGACCAATCGAATATTATATAACCACTTGCTTACTTTTTAAAATTTGTAAATATTACCCACAACTATAACATTACATCAAATCAACACCAAAATATTAAAAAAAAAATATTTCGAGAAAATTAAATATTTATTCGTAAAATCTGGGGTCTCACATCTTTACCTGAAACATCAAAGATCATGGTTATACCAAATCACAGTTCCTGTTTATAATCATACTAACAATTTCATCTTTGCACTATGGGCCAAAGATATTCATCAACAGACCATCTTTGCACTACAGGCCAAAGATATTCAACAACAGGTCATCTTTGCACTACGGGCCAAAGATATTCATCAACAATTCATCTTTGCACTACATGCCAAAGATATTCCTCAACAGTTCATATTTGCACTACAGGCCAAATATATTCATCAACAGTTCATAGTTGCACTACAGGCCAAATATATTAATATATCTAAGAAATATATAATCATTTCAGAATTTATATAAACAATCATTATAACCATGTGGATCATTTCACTTTTGCACTTAAGCTAAAGATATTCAATTATAAATTCAATGGTCATGATCATACCAGTCAAGAATTCAACTTTGCACTACTGGCCAAAGAGAACCCATAGTCATGATCATACCAATAATCTACCCATCTTTACACTCAAGTCAAAGAGAAATTAATATCATCATTAGGGTTATAAAAATGTTATAGATGATAATAAAAATAATATAATTAACATATATATTTAATCTCAAGAGTAATATTCATAACTCAAATATAATTTGGTTAGAAAAAGAAACCAATCTGTCATGAATAATAACTCGTGAATAGTAACCCATGATTAGTAACTCGTGAATAGTAACTCATGAATAGTAAACCCGACACAGAAAGGTAGAAATTCCACAATAAAATTCATACCAATATTTCGGTATAATGGTATTGAAATAACATTTCTTAAATTTATAAACAATTTATTTTAATTGTTTACACTTTACTAAATAATGAATTTAATCATCCTAAAATTCCAAACTCATAAGATTTCGTCACCAATAACCAAAACCCTCATCAAAAATCTACATATACCTCATATAGGTTTCTCAAGACATAAAATTCTATTTTCCAATTTTTTTACTTTACAAAACATATTTAATTCATTTACTCATAACTAGTCCATTTTCATAAAAAATACCAAATCAGTCGCAAAAATATTTCTTTTCTGGTATTTAGCAGAATATAGTCCCATATTGAACATATATTTTTCTCAGAATTTTTAAAATTCATTTACTATTTTTTATATGGCCAAAACAGCCGAATATTTAGACATTTATCATAAATTGTACTCTTAGTCCAAAAATTCTAAAATTTACAAAGTATACTTCTATCATATACATGTACTCTCAATAAAAATTTTCACCAATTTTAGAGTTAACCACAAGGAGTATAAGGGTTTTCTTTTAAAATAGTCTTTTCTCGTAAAATTCATAACTCTTAATCTATACATCCAAAAATCGCTATTTTTTGACACAATTTAGAAAACTCAACAAATTATCATTTTAAATTTTTCTAGAATTTTTGAAGGTCAAAAAAATTACGAAACTAAAAAACATAACAACACTTAAAATCCCTTACTATCCCCTACCTCAAAAGAGCAGCACTCCTGACTGGATATTGGATATGACGTTGAAAAAAACTTGCACTGATGAATAGCAATTCACCAAGTATCTAAATACTCACAAAATACACTCGATAATCTAGAGAGAAAACGTATGAATTCTGGTGTGATTTTCAATTCTAAATTAGCCCTCTATTTATAGGAAAATGTTAGCATACCGAAGAAGACTTGACCTCCTACCTGATGCCTTTACCTGCTACTATTTCACCCACCAAAAATCAGTCATCTTCCCCAACAACCAAAAGTGGGGCCCAACCATTTCTAGAACTTTTCACCAAAATTATTTATAAACCTAATTTTCGAATCAGTCACCTCTTAAAATTCATAACAAATCATTCGCTCATTTTTAACGGTTCAAAATTTGTGAACATATACTCAACTTATATATATATATATATATATATATATATATATATAACATATCCAAAAATCACAACGATCCAACAGTCAGATTAAAAATTATAACTCACACAATAAAGCTGTAAGAACACTGATTTGATCTTTTAATACCTCCAATCCGACAAAATACTGATAAAATACCTAAACATTAATTGCTTCATTTATAACCACATAAATAAATCCATCAATTATATCCACATCAAATAAATATTTTATTATCATATAAATCAATAATTAATTATTCACAAATAATATTACAGAATCACAATAATGACAACCTAGGAAGTTCCCAGGAAAGAGGGGGCTTTCTGATAAGGATTTCTCCTTACTGGCGCGCAATTAGTTGACTAAATCTCTCCTTGACAGAACTTTCTAGACATTACCAATAATGCTATCTAATAATATTATTCAAATAATATGAATTATTGATCTGATAATGGGGATACTATGCAGCGAAAATTATTGAAACAACAATAATATAAAATATCAACGCAACTAATTATTGATTCAATAAAATCAAATATTGAACATGTAATTACTGTAACAATTATTGAGTAGTGCCTTCTCACGTAAGTCTCAATAATTAAAAAAAATACTGTGCAATACCGTGTGCTACTGTGCAACTACGCGTATTACTGTATTTTAACCACCAGGTATTCCAACAGTGTTAACGGTAACAACTACGTCGTTATTTATAAAAACTCAAATTTGTCATTTTCTTCATCCGACAGTTATTCTATTATGGGGCCCATAAATGGCTGCGCCGTCTTACGAATATTCCCCGACAGAAAGAATATTCCACGACTAAATGAATATTCCCCGACAACAATGAATATTTTATAACCACTTGCGTATTTTGAAAAAAAAAAATCATATATCACCCTTAACTTTAACTGTTATCAATTTAATCAATTACTGAATAGTAATTATAAGAAAAATTGAATACTTTTATTTCATAAAATTCGGGGTCTTACAATCTCCCCTCCTTATGAAATTTTGTCCCCGAAATTTACGTACCTGTTATTTCGAAAAGTTGAGAATACCTTGCTTTCATTTCAGATTCCATATTCCCTGTCATCATGATTTCTCCATTGCTCATCTTCTGTATTTCAGATATCATTCTAGAATACAGCTTCAAAATAAGGGTTAATTGAACAAATTAATATTTCACATAATATCCCGATATTATGACTGACCAACAAATAAGCTTAAGTAGGACACACTAGCGAAGGATTTACTCATCTCTCCCCTCCTAGTTCTATTCACTGATCTCCGCCAGAGATCATATCCTAAGCTCTGATACCAAATGTGACAACCCCGAAATAGGTCCATTCCATCCAACTCATTCAGAGTCGCCAAATACATGGTACAGAAAACAACTACAACTTCATTACAATAATTGTCGTGCATAATACAACAACTCATGTGTTGTGAGTTTTGATACAAATATATATATATCAATTGTAACTCTTGACACCAACTTGGGTAGCACATCACCATGATATCTTACATAAAGGTATAGTCAAAAACTGTTTTAGAAATTAAAATATTTGGGAAGTGCTCAAGGAAACCTTCGTACATGGGAGGCCATGCGTCTAGGTTATGATAGATATCATATGGCCACAGAATTATCCTTGGTTGACCCAATAGACCCCAAAGAAAAATGAGATTACTATCATATTATTTCCAATGGTGAGTCTTCTCTTGACATATCATTATCTCCACTGTCTCTAATTGAGAGTTATACTTCAACCAAACACCAAGATTATATAGGTAGTGCTCGTAGATATACTCAGCAAGTGGATGAGCACAACCCTGTCTTATGATGACACGAGCTTGTATGTCATTAGACATCTTGTATGATAGTGGCAAAACACCCTTCCAACGTTGGGTTCGCCTCACCCTATTTGATTCATCAAATATAACTACTAAATGATGTATACAACACCTTTCTATACTGCTTAGGGAGAACCTCCACAGCTAGAGACCATCGTTCTATTTCCCCGTTACCCTCGCTTGACCCAGCTACACTCTTATTACCTTAAAAGGAATTGTGAAGCAAAAGGGTGTGCACAACTAGCCCAGTAAAGAATATCATGACTAAAGATAATTAATTTATCAATAGCCTTCGTCAGTAATAAATCAGAGATTTAGAACATATGGTAGATGATAAAACTTTTCAACCATAGTTGCAGCGGAACGAGCAATCCATTAGAAGAGTCAAATAGACCATAAAGTCTATTATCTTCTCCACATTAAAAGTCCACCAACAATGTTTTATCCTTCTAACATCACTCAACAGTTCCTTTCCACAATTATATGAATAACTCATAATCATAATTGTGATTCTAAATTCCTCTTCGCACCCAGGACGAAGATAATTTTCATCACATGTTTTTACCTGAAACATCAAAGATCATGGTTATACCAAATCACAGTTACTGTTTATAATCATACAAACAACTTCATCTTTGCACTACGGGCCAAAGATATTCATGAACGGACCATCTTTGCACTACATGCCAAAGATATTCAACAACATGTCATCTTTGCACTACGGGCCAAAGATAAGGGTTTTCTTTTAAAATAGTATTTTCTCGTAAAATTCATAACTCTTAATCTATACATCCAAAAATCGTCATTTTTTGACACAATCTAGAAAACTCATCAAATTATCATTTCAAATTTTTCCAGAATTTTTAAAGGTCAGAAAAATTACGAAATTGAAAAACAAAACAACCCTTAAAATCCCTTACTATCCCTTACCTCAAAAGAACAACACTTCTGACTGGATATCGGATATGACGCTGAAGGAAACTTGCACTGATGAATATCAACTCACCAAGTATCTAAATACTCACAAAATATACCAGATAATCTAGAGAGAAAACTTATGAATTCTGGTGTGATTTTCAATTCTAACTTAGCCCTCTATTTATAGGAAAATATTAGCACGCCGAAGCAGACTTGACCTGCTACTTGATGTCTTTACCTGCTACTATTCCAACCATCAAAAATTAGCCATCTTCCCCAACAACCAAAAGTGGGGCCCACCTATTTCTAGAATTTTCCACCAAAATCATTTATAAACCCAATTTCCGAATCAGTCACCTCTTAAAATTCATACCAAATCATTTGTTCATTTTTAACGGTTCAAAATTTGTGAACATTGTGACGCCCCCAAAATAGGTATACAACACCCATTCTGAGTCGCCAAATACATGGTACAGAAACAACTATAACTTCATTATTACAACATAAAACTATAAGTTTAAATACAAATATTGTCACCTAGACAATATCCACACTCAAATAAGTCCTCATTACAATTATTGATACATTATTTTACAAAAATGGTTAGTAATACTAAAACAACTTTCTAGAACCTTCATTCCATACCCCGACTAGTACTCACTACATTCTCGCCTCCTGAGAAGAAAAGGAAAAGGGTGAGCTCAACTAGCCTAGTACTCACTATATGTTCATCTTTGCACTACGGGCCAAAGATATTCATCAGAAAATCATTCATCTTTGCACTACATGCCAAAGATATTCAGTAATATCATCATTTAGGACTGAGGATGATGAAAAATATTTTAAAGAAAACGAATCCAGTGAAACAAAAGAATAAATATTAAGGATTCGTATTTCAGCTATTCCATGTCCAAAAATACCTCATAAATAATCATAGTGGAGTAAAATTCAAGAATGATCAAACATGGATACATTCAAAGCTAGTATCCATAATAGATATTTTGGACGAAAAATGAAAATTTAATTTTTCTGTGAATAGTGTTGTATTCGTGAATAGTGTCATATACGTGAATAGTGCAGTATACGTGAATAGTAACTCCGACAATAAAAGATAGAAATTTCACAAAAAAGAAATCATCATGCTTCGTGAATAGTACTCGTGAATAGTAATTCGTGAATAATAACTCATGAATAGTAACTCATTAATAGTAATCCCGACATGAAAAGTTCCAAATTTGATAAAAATTCAGACCAATATTTCGGCATAATGATATTGAAGAAATAATATCACTTACGAAGAAAATAACATCTCTTACCTCAAAAGGATAGTACTTCTGACTGGAATAATGGATATAGTGTTGAAATAACTTGCACCGTATAGCAATACTCAAAATACTAAAATACTCATAAAAATACGCTCGATATTATAGAGAGAAATCTTTAGTTTCTAGTATGATTTTCAATTCTAACCTAAGCACCCTATTTATAGGAAATTGCTTAGAACACCAAAGCAGAAAATTTAATAAAATAATAATATTTTATTTTTAATTTCCTTAGTCCACCTTGACCATCTGAATTCAGCCACCATATAATGACAAAAATAGAAAAAACATTTTTGTAATTAATAATAATTAAAACTTTTAAAAACCAATTATTTCGGAACTACGGAACTTCAATAATTCATAATAAATAGCCCTTTATCAGAAAAATTTGAACCACATGTCTTTTCCATAGGAAATTTCATTATCTACAACTTTTCAGAAGAAAGTTTTTCCAAATTCCAAACAGAAATTGACCGAAATCAACAAACAGGCGATTTTACAAGCTATAATCAAATTCCAGTCAAGAAATGGGCCCACAGGCATGTTTAACATGTTTTAAATAACTTTTGCAACAAAAATACTCTTTCTCCTCATATACTCATATATCCCACATTCATTGTAAAAATATCATCATTATTATATTATAATAATATAATAAAATATTATTTTATCAGAAAAGATAAAATATCGATTTTCAACAATTGTCACTTTAAAAATTTTCTCCATCTATATCCACATAAAATGAATATTTTTCTCATCATATAAATCAATAATTAATTATTCACAAATAATATTACAGAATCACAATACCGACAACCAGGCAGTTCCCAGGAAAGAAGGGGCTTTCCAATAAGGATTTCTCCTTACTGGCGTGCAATTAGGTGACCAAACCTCTCCTTAGACAGAACTTTCTAGACATTGCCAATAATGTTATCTAATAATATTATTCAAATAATATGAATTATTGCTTCGATAATGGAAAATATTGTGTAGTAATAATTATTGAAACAACAGTAATATAAAATATCAACGTAACAATTATTGAATCGATAAAATAAAATATTAAACAGTAATTACTGTAACAATTACTGAGTAGTGCCTTCTTACGTAAGAATCAATAATTGGTGCTGTGACGCCCCCAAAATAGGTATATAACACCCATTCTGAATCGCCAAATACATAGTACAAAAAGTAAACTACAACTTCAATAATACAATTGTCGTGCAAAATACTACAACACATACTGTGAGTTTAAATACAAAAATTGTCTTCTAGACAATATCCACACTCAAATAAGTTCTCATTACAATTATTCAACATACATTCTGAGTCGCCAAATACATGGCACAGAAAGCAAACTACAACTTCAATAATACAATTGTCGTGCAAAATATGACAACACATACTGTGAGTTTAAATACAAAAATTGTCTTCTAGACAATATCCACACTCAAATAAGTTCTCATTACAATTATTCAAACACTATTTTACAGAAATAGTGAGGACTGCTAAAACATCTTTCTAGAACCATCACTCCGTACACCGACTAATTCATGTTATGTTCTCACCTTCTAAAAAAATTGGAACAAAAAGAAAAAGGGTGAGCTCAACTGGCCCAGTAAAGAATACTATGACTAAGATAATATACAACAAATTATCGTTAGTCTTCAATATGGAAAAATCTGATAAAATATAATAGACAACAAGTTTTAGATTAACAAATGCAGCGGAAACAGCAATCCATTAGAAAAGTCAAGTAGAGAATGAGTTCTACTATCTTCTAAGATTTAAAAGTCCATCATCAATATTTTATCCCTGTAACAACAATCAATATACATTTTTAATCAAATATTCATCTTTGCACTACAGGCCAAAGATATTCATTTGTATCACCAGTTGGTCATGTTCATCTCAACACCTATTCATCTTTGCACAACGGGCCAAAGATATTCATTAGTTAATCATTTATCTTTGCACTACAGGCCAAAGAAATTTAGTAATATCATCATTTAGGACTGAGGATGATGAAAAATATTTTAAAGAAAATGAATCCAGTGAGACAGAAGGACAAATAGTAGGGATTCGTATAACAGTTTATCCAAGATCAATAATACTCCATAATAACCAAGTTTGAAGCAAAATTCAAGAATAAAGATCAAAACATGCATACAATCAAAGATAGTAACCATAATAGACATCTTGGACAAAAAGAAGAAAATTTCATTTTTCGGTGAATAGTGTCGTATTCGTGAATAGTGCCGTATACGTGAATAGTAACTCCGATACAAAAAGTTCCAAATTTGATAAAAATTCAGATCAATACTTCGGCATAATGATATTGAAGAAATAATATCATATATGAAGAAAATAACATCCCTTACCTCAAAATAATCGTACTTCTGACTGAATTTCGGATATAGTGCTGACAGAAACTTGTACTAAAAAATAAGAAACTCACAAAGTATCTAAATACTCACAAAATTTGATATATAGAGAGAGAAAGCTTATGTTTCTAGTGTGATTTTTAATTCTAACTTAGCCCTCTATTTATAGGAAAATATTAGCAGACTTGACCTGCAACCTGATGGCTTTACCTGCTACTATTCCCACCCACCACATTTAAAATAAAATTCAGCACATTTCTTCACCAACCACAAGTGGGGCCCACTCAATTTTAGAATTTTCTACCAAAATGCTAAATTCGGATACTTCAACAATTTCTGAACCAGACACCTCTTAAAATTCATAACAAATCATACGTTAATTTTTAACGGTTCAAAATTTGTGGACATATACTCAACTTATATATGTATAACATATCCAAAAATTACAACGATCCAACGGTCGGATTAAAAATTATAACTCACGCAATATATCTCAAAAATACTGGTTTAATTTTTTAATTCCTCCATTCCGACAAAAATACTAATAAAACACCTCAACATTAAATCCTTCATTTTTAACCACAATAAATATATCCAAAATTTATATCTACATAAAATAAATATTTCTTATCATATGAATCAATAATTAATTATTTACAAATAATGTTACAGAATCACATTTATGACAACCAGGCCGTTCCCAAGAAAGAAGGGGCTTTCCAATAAGAATTTCTCCTTACTGGCACGCAATTAGGTGACCAAACCTCTCCTTGACAGAACTTTCTAGACATTTCCAATAATGCTATCTAATAATATTATTCAAATAATATGAATTATTGATTTGATAATGGGAAATACTGTGCAGTGACAATTATTGAAACAACAATAATATAAAATATCAACGCAGCAATTATTGAATCAGTAAAATAAAATATTGAACAGTAACTACTGTAACAATTATTGAGTAGTGCCTTCTTACGTAAGGATCAATAATTCATCAATACAGTGCATCCACGCGTATTACTGTATTTTAATCACCGGGTATTCCAACAGTGTTAACGGTAACAACTACGCCGTTATTTATAAAAACTCAAACTTATCGTTTTCTTCATCCCATAATTATTCTGTTATGGGGCCCACAAATGACTGCGCCGCCGTACGAATATTCCCCGACAACAAGAATATTCCACGACCAAATGAATATTCCCCGACAACAATGATTATTTTATAACGACTTGCATATTTTGCAAAATTTGCACATTTCACCCATAACCAGAGAATTATATCAAATTAATACCTTATTATTCACAATAATAATTAGAGGAAATTCGATTTTATTTATAATAAGTTGGGGTCTTACAGGTGCAATACCGTGTGCTACTGTGCAACAACGCGTATTATTTTGTTTTAACCACCGGGTATTCCAACAGTATTAACGATAACAACTGCGCCATTATTTATAAACAACTTATACTCGTCGTTTTCTTCATCTAATCGCTTTCCATTATGGGGCCCACACAAAGTTGCCCCGTCGTACGAATATTCCCCGACAGCAAGAATATTCCACGACCAAATGAATATTCTCCGACAAAAATGAAGATTTTATAACCACTTATTTATTTAAAATATTTGCGCATTTTACCCATAACTAACCACATTAATCAAATCAACCCTTACTATAAATAGAGGAAATTTAATTTTATTTATAATAAGTTGGGGTCTTACAACCTCCCCCTCCTTATGAAATTTCGTCCTCGAAATTGACGTACGTACCTGATATTTCAAAAAGATGAGGATACCTCGCTTTCATTTCTGTTTCTAACTCCCAGGTCATTTCCTCAATAGCATGGTTTCTCCACAAACTTTAACTTGTGGCATGACCTTCGTGCGTAGGACATGCTCCTTCCTATCCAAGATCTTGACAGGTACCTCTTCGTACGTTAAGTCTTCGGCTATCTCGTCCAGTTCTAATTCAATGACGTGGTTTGGGTCTTTCACGTATTTACGAAGCACAGATATATGAAAAATATTATGAACACGAGACATACTTGGAGGTAACGCGAGTCTATAGGCCACATTTCCTACTCGGTCAAGAATTTGAAATGGACCAATAAATAATGGATTGAGCTTTCTTCACTTCCCAAATCTTGTAACTCCTTTCCATGGAGCCACACACAACAATACATGATCCCCAATATTAAATTCAACGTCCTTTCGATGAAGATCTGCATAACTCTTTTGTCGATCCTGTGTCATTTGTATACGTTGTCGAATCGTTTGGATATTCTCTGTAGTCATTCGTACCAACTCTGGTCCCAACAACGTTGCTTCTCCTACCTCATTCCAACATGCTGGAGAGCGACACTTTCGTCCATACAATGCTTCGAATGGAGCCACACCTATACTTGCCTGATAACTATTGTTGTAGGAGAATTCCACCAATGATAGGTACTTATCACAACTCCCTTTGAAATCGAGGACACAAAGTCTTAATAGATCTTCAAGAGTTTGAATAGTCCTCTCTGATTTCTCATCCGTTTGAGGATAGGTATGCCGAACTGAACCGTAAATCCGTACCCATAGCTTTTTGCAAGCTAACCCAAAATCTTGAAGTGAATCTTGGGTCACGATCCGAAACTATGGATATTGGTATGCTATGCAAACTCACAATCTCATTCACGTACATACTAGCAAGACGTTCAAGGGAATAAGTCTCCCGTATCAGCAAGAAATTAGCAGACTTAGTTAATCTATCAACAACAACCCAAATAGCAGTTATGCCTTGAGAAACCGTGGGAAGACCCGTAACGAAATCCATAGGTCATATGTTCCCGCTTCTATTTCGCAATCTCAAGTGGTTGCAATGGACCCTTTGGCACTTGATGCTCCACCTTTACACGTTGACAAGTTAAACACCTTGAGATAAACCTTGCAATCTCTCTCTTCATATTGTTCCACCAAAATGTATGTCGAAGATCACGATACATTTTGGTACTTCCAGGATGGATTGTAAATGGTGTATTATGTGCCTCCATCATGATCTTGTACTTCAAATCAAAATCATTAGGAACACAAAGTCTGGAGTGGACTAGAAGTATTCCTTCTTCATCGATTCTTGCTTCTGGAATAGCACCTTCTTGCACCTCCTTCTTCAAATTCATCAGCTCCGGTGTGTAGCTTGAACGATTTTAACTTTATCGATTAAAGTCAGTTCTACTCGTATATCATCACGTGAGTCCCTAGAGTCTTTAACTCTATATCTATCATTTGTAAGTTATATATGAAATGGGTCTTTGACAATATCGTACTCGTACTCGTATACAATCTTTTACTCAACACGTCAGCTACCACGTTCAGCTTTTCCATAATGGTATGGTCAGAACATGTGCCGAAATGAGTCTCCTCTTGAGTTCTTCGAAGCTCTTCCCACATTCCTTGCTCTATTCGAATTTTGAATCTCTACGAGTCAGCTGCGTTAATGGAATAGCGATTCGAGAATATCCTTCAACGAATCTCTGATAATAACCAACTAAGCCTAGAAAGCTACATATTTCGATTACCGACTAGGTTTCTCTCAACTGTGACTCATATCCCATCCTTGGATAGCACGTCACAATGACACCTATCAGTTTACTATCGCATGAATATGGCATCCCCTACGAAGAGTCTGGCTTCGATGCATTCCATAAAGAAAGTCACAGGTTTAGAGGCTTGGTTATCAACTTCTATAGTTGGATTTTTAACTTCCTGAAGTTCAATAGGAGTCATTCAATATGAGATTTTAGAAATGGGTTTTGTACCTGGGTTCAAAGTCGATATAAAATTCAATATCACACTCTAGGAGTAGGCCAGGAAATCCTTCAGGAAATATGTCAGGAAATTTACTAACAACCGAAATATCTTTCAAATCTGACGTATTTTTGTTCAAGTCCATGACATAGGCTAAGAAAACTTGACATCCATTTTTCAATAAACGAATGGCTTTATGGCTTGATATTAAAGAGTTTAACTTCAATGGTTTGATTGCTTGAATTTGAATAACAGGTTGCTTAGGAATATAAAAACTAACAACCTTACGAAAGCAATCAATTTTGGCATGATGAGTAGTTAACCAATCAATCCTTAAAATCACATCAAAAGCAAGTATCTTTAAATAGATAAAATCAACAGGTAATGTGATGGTTCCAACTTGAATCAAACAAGATTTATAAACAGTAGATGTAATGAATTAAAGTTTCTCCTAACGGAGTTTCCACAGATAGGTCAAAGTCTAATTTCTCCATAGTCAAGTTTAAACGTTGAGCACAAGCAGGAGAAATAAATGAATGCGTAGCACCGGTATCTAGTAAGGTATAAACTTT
This sequence comes from Panax japonicus, assembly GCA_020205505.1. Taxonomy (NCBI): domain Eukaryota; kingdom Viridiplantae; phylum Streptophyta; class Magnoliopsida; order Apiales; family Araliaceae; genus Panax; species Panax japonicus. Next base: position 46,448,623 of record CM035105.1, on the reverse strand, counting down.
GCATGAATTTATGATTAGCTTACCCGTGATCACCTCGTTTGGGTTCCTCGCATGTTGACCAGTCACGACAAACGCTCTTCCAGGAACCACTGACTTTGACTTTTCTGGGATAGCCTTTTGAGTCACCATCCCCGCTGGACTTGGTTTCGCTACAGTGCAATCTCGAGCGATATATCCTTCCTTTCCACAATTATAACATACCTTAAACTGTTGTGGGCAGTTTGGACTGATATGTCCTTCTTTTTCGCACTTATAGCATATGACCGGTGGTCTTTCTCTTCCCTTGGAACCAGTTGCTATTGGTGCTGACGTCTTCGTATAGTCAATGTTAAATCTCCTCTTTTTAAAATCTCCCCCCTACTCGCTTCTTCTATTTTTATGGCCATGATTACCACCAGAGTGGTTGCCGCTCTTGTCCGTATTTTTCTTTCTCCGCTGGTTATCGTTGTTCTGATGACTTCTGTCACAGGTATGTTCCTTGTTGTGGTCCCTCAGTTGATCGTACTCGTTATCTCACTCTAATAATTGAGCCCTGTTGACAACATCTGAATAGAGAGAAAATTTATGAGAAATGAGATATTGACGTATGTCGGGTTTCAAACCTCTCAGAAATATTGTCGTCATACGTTCCTCATTCTCCACCAAATGAGGTGCAAACCTGGACAACTCTGCAAACTTTGCCTCGTACTGGGATACCGTCATGTTATTGTGCTCCAGTCTAATAAACTCTACCTCCTTCATATGACGAATACTTTCAGGAAAGTACTTGTCATTGAACAGTTTTTGAAATGTCTCCCAAGACATGCTGAGTGCGGCTGGATGTGTACGCTTCACAGACTCCCACCAGCAGTCTGCCTCGCCACAGAACTTAAAGGTGGCGAATGGAACCTTCTGTTCCTCCGTGCATCCCAAGACATCGAATATCTTGGTAATTTGTTTAACCCACGTCTTTGCCTTGATCGGATCCTGATTTCCAATAAATTCTGGCGGTCCCAACTTTTTAAACTGCTTGGCTGTGACAAACCGTGAATTCTTATCATTTCGTCCTGTATTTTGAACACGAGTCTCCCTTGTCTGATTTTGCATGAACTGCAAATAGCTTCTAAACATCCCATCGTTCATCATCTGCTCAGTGGTGTTGTTCACAGGAGGAACATTGCCAGCCTGTTGCATGTTCTCCTCGTTGGTGAGCACAGGTGTCTCCACGGTCTCATTTACTCCACTATTAATATTCTCAGTCGACATTCTCAAATACTGCCATAAAACAAGGGTTAATTTAATAATTTACATATCACATAATACCCCTATATTATGACCGACCAACAAATAAGCTTAGGTAGGACACACTAGCGAATGGATTTACTCGTCTCTCCCCTCCTAGTTCTATTCCCCAATCTCCGCCAGAGATCATATCTCTAAGCTCTGATACCAACTGTGACGCCCCCAAAATAGGTATACAACACCCATTCTGAGTCGCCAAATACATGGTACAGAAATAACTACAACTTCATTATTACAACATAAAAATTGAGAGTTTAAATACAAATATTGTCATCTAGACAATATCCACACTCAAATAAGTCCTCATTATAATTATTGATACATTATTTTACAAAAATGGTGAGGACTACTAAAACGACTTTCTAGAACCTTCATTCCATACCCCGACTAGTACTCGCTACATTCTCGCCTCCTGAAGAGAAAAATGGAACAAAAGGAAAATGGTGAGCTCAACTAGCCCAGTAAAGAATATTGTGACTAAGATAACATAGAACAAATTATCGTTAGTCTTCAACAGGGAAAAATCTAATAGAATACAATAGACAACCAGTTTTAAATCAATCTTCGCAGCGAAAATAATAATTCATTAGAAGAGTGAAGTAGAGAATGCAATCTACTATCTTCTATATATGAATTTAAAAGTTCATCATTGATATTTTATCCATGTAACATCAATCAATATATATTTAGAATTAAATATTCATCTTTGCACTACAGGCCAAAGATATTCATCAGTTGGTCATGTTCATCTAAACACTTGTTCATCTTTGCACTACAGGCCAAAATAATCATCAGAAAATCATTCATCTTTGCACTACATGCCAAAGATATTCAGTAATATCATCATTTAGGACTGAGGATGATGAAAAATATTTTAAAGAAAACGAATCCAGTGAAACAAAAAAATAAATATTAAGGATTCGTATTTCAGCTATTCCATGTCCAAAAATACCTCATAAATAATCATAGTGGAGTAAAATTCAAGAATGATCAAAACATGGATACAATCAAAGCTAGTATCCATAATAGATATTTTGGACGAAAAATGAAAATTTAATTTTTCTGTGAATAGTGTCGTATTCGTGAATAGTGCCGTATACGTGAATAGTGCCGCATACATGAATAGTAACTCCACCACTAAAAGATAGAAATTTCACAAAAAAGAAATCATCATGCTTCGTGAATAGTACTCGTGAATAGTAATTCGTGAATAATAACTCATGAATAGTAATCCCGACATGAAAAGTTCCAAATTTGATAAAAAAATCAGACCAATATTTCGGCATAATGATATTGAAGAAATAATATCACTTACGAAGAAAATAACATCTCTTATCTCAAAAGGATATTACTTCTGACTGGAATACTGGATATAGTGTAGAAAGAACTTGCACCGTATAGCAATACTCAAAGTACTAAAATACTCACAAAAATACGCTCGATATTATAGAGAGAGAAAGAGAGAGAAATCTTTAGTTTCTAGTGTGATTTTCAATTCTAACCTAAGCACCCTATTTATAGAAATTGCTTAGAACACCAAAGCAGAAAATTTAATAAAATAATAATATTTTAATTTTAATTTCCTTAGCCCACCTTGACCATCTGAATTCAGCCACCATATAATGACAAAAACCAAAAAAACATTTTTGTAAATAAAAATAATTAAAACTTTCAAAAACCAATTATTTCGGAACTACGGAACTTCAATAATTCATAATAAATAGCCCTTTATCAGAAAAATTCGAACCACATGTCTTTTCCATAGGAAATTTCATTATCTACAACTTTTTAGAAGAAAGTTTTTCCAAATTCTAAACAGAAATTGACCGAAATCAACATACGGGCGATTTTACAAGCTATAATCAAATTTCAGTCAAGAAATGGGCCCACAGACATGTTTAACATGTTTTAAACAACTTTGGCAACAAAAATACTCTTTCTCCTCATATACTCATATATCGCACATTTATTGTAAAAATATCATCATTATTATATTATAATAATATAATAAAATATTATTTTATCAGAAAAGATAAAATATCGATTTTCAACAATTGTCACTTTAAAAATTTTCTCCATCTATATCCACATAAAATGAATATTTTCCTCATCATATAAAATAATAATTAATTATTCATAAATAATATTACAGAATCACAATATCGACAATACCGACAACCAGGCAGTTCCCAGGAAAGAGGGGGCTTTCCAATAAGGATTTCTTCTTACCGGTGCGCAATTAGGTGACCAAACCTCTCCTTAGACAGAACTTTCTAGACATTGCCAATAATATTATCTAATAATATTATTCAGATAATATGAATTATTGCTTCGATAATGGAAAATATTGTCTAGTGACAATTATTGAAACAACAGTAATATAAAATATCAACGTAGCAATTATTGAATCAATAAAATAAAATACTGAACAGTAATTACTGTAACAATTATTGAGTAGTGCCTTCTTACGTAAGAATTAATAATTGGTGCAATACCGTGTACTACTGTGCAACAACGCGTATTATTGTATTTTAACCACCGGGTATTCTAACAGTATTAACGGTAACAACTACGTTGTTATTTATAAATAACTTATACTAGTCGTTTTCTTCATCTAATCACTTTCTGTTATGGGGCCCACACAAGGCTGCGTCGTAGTACGAATATTCTCCGACAGCAAGAATATTCCACGACCAAACGAATATTCTCTGATAAAAATGAATATTTTATAACCACTTGCTTATTTAAAATATTTGCGCATTTTACCCATAACTAACCACATTAAACAAATCAACCCTTACTATAAATAGAGGAAATTTAATTTTATTTATAATAAGTTGGGGTCTTACAAACATATTCTCAACTTATATATGTATAACATATCCAAAAATCACAACGATCCAACGGTCAGATTAAAAATAATAACTCACACAATAAAGCTGTAAGAACACTGATTTGATCTTTTAATACCTCCAATCCGACAAAATACTGATAAAATACCTCAACATTAATTCCTTCATTTATAACGACATAAATAAATCCATCATTTATATCCACATCAAATAAATATTTCATTATCATATAAATCAATAATTAATTATTCACAAATAATATTACAGAATCACAAAAATGACAACCAGACAGTTCCCAAGAAAGAGGGGGCTTTCCGATAAGGATTTCTCATTACTAGCGCGCAATTAGGTGACCAAACCTCTCTTTGACAAAACTTTCTAGACATTGCCAATAATGTTATCTAATAATATTATTCAAAAAATATGAATTATTGATCTGATAATGGAGATACTGTGTAGTGACAATTATTGAAATAACAATAATATAAAATATCAACGCAGTAATTATTGATTCAATAAAATAAAATATTAAACAGTAATTACTGTAACAATTATTGAGTAGTGCCTTCTCACGTAAGAATCAATAATTAAAAAAAATATTGTGTAATACCGTGTGCTACTGTGCAACTACGCGTATTACTGTATTTTAACCAGCAGGTATTCCAACAGTATTAATGGTAACAACTACGCCGTTATTTTAAAAACTCAAATTTGTCATTTTCTTCATCCGACAGTTATTCTGTTATGGGGCCCTCTGTTATGGGGCCCACAAATGGATGCGCCGTCGTACAAATATTCCCCGACGGAAAGAATATTTCACGACTAAACGAATATTCCCCAACAATAATGAATATTTTATAACCACCTGCGTATTTTGAAAAAAAAAATTCATATATCACCCTTAACTTTAACTTTTATCAATTTAACCATTTACTGAATAGTAATTATAAGAAAAATTGAATACTTTTATTTCATAAAATTCGGGATCTTACACCTATGGTGTTTTAGCATTTTTCTATAAATAGACACTTAGGTTAGAATTAAAAATCACACCAGAAACAAGTTTTCTTTCTCTATATATTGTCAAGCGTATTTTAGTGAGTATTTATATACTTTGAGAGTTTCTGTTCGGTACAAGTTTCCTTCGGGTTTCTATCCGATATTCCGATCAAAAGTACCGTTATTTTGAGGTAAGGGATGTTATGTTCTTCTTAAATGATATTATTTTCTTCAATATCATTGTGCCAAAATATTGGTTTAAACTTTTTATCAAATTTAGGAACTTTTTGTGTCGGGATTACTATTCACGTATACTGGCAATATTAACGTATACGGTACTATTCACGTATACGACACTATTCACGTATATGGTACTATTCACGAATACGGCGCTATTCACTAAAAAAATAAAATTTTCTTCTTTTTGTCCAAGATGTCTATTATGGTTACTATCTTTGATTGTATCCATGTTTTGGTCTTTATTTTTGAATTTTGCTTCAAAATTAGTTATTATAGTGTATTATTGATCTTGGATAAACTGTTATACGAATTCTTAATATTTGTCATTCTATCTCACTGGATTCGTTTTCTTTAAAATATTTTTCATTATCCTCAGCCCTAAATGATGATATTACTGAATATATTTGGCTTGTAGTGCAAAAATGAATGATTAACTGATGAATATCTTTGGCCTGTACTACAAAGATGAACAGGTGTTGAGATGAACATGACCAACTGCTGATACAAATGAATATCTTTGGCCTGTAGTGCAAAGATGAATATTGATTAAAGATGTATATTGATTGTTGTTACAGGGATAAAATATTGATGATGGACTTTTAAATCTTAGAAGATAGTAGAACTCATTCTCTACTTGACTCTTCTAATGGATTGTTGTTTCCGCTGCAGTTGTTGATCTAAAACTTATCGTCTATTATATTTTATCAGATTTTTCCCTGTTGAAAACTAATGATAATTTGTTGTATATTATCTTAGTCATAATATTCTTTACTGGGCTAGTTGAATCTCACCCTTTTCCTTTTGTTCCATTTTTCTTCTCAGGAGGTGAGAACATAGCAGGATCTAGTCGGGGTATGGAGTGATGGTTCTAGACAGATATTTTAGCAGTCCTCACTATTTCTGTAAAATATTGTTTGAATAATTGTAATGAGGACTTATTTGAGTGTGGATATTGTCTAGAAGACAATATTTGTATTTAAACTCACAATATGTGTTGTCGTATTTTGCACGACAATTGTATTATTGAAGTTCTAGTTTAATTTCTGTACCATGTATTTGGCGACTCAAAATGGGTATTTTATACCTATTTTGGGGGCGTCACAAGCAGTGCTTCCCAAACCTCCTTAGCTGTTTTGTTGTTGACAATGTTTTCGAACAAATCGTCTTCTAAGGATTGGAACTAGGATGTTCTTGGCCTTTTTGTCAAGTTGGACAGCTCTCTTCTCGTTGTCTGTCCACTCTTCTTTAACCTTGATTTGTATTCTGTTTGGATCGTCAGTGGTTGGTGCAAGCTTTGTTGGAACATAGGGCCCATTCTGAACGGTCTCAAATAGATCTTCATCTATTGAGTCCATGTATGCTTGCATCCTGACTTTCTAGTTAGCAAATTTATCCTTGTTGCACATTGGTGGCTTGCTGCCTCCTCCAGTCCTAGATTCGCTTGGTATGTGTGCTATTGGATCTGCTAAAGCTTATAAGCTATATAATAGAACCTGCTCTGATACTAATTGTTAGTTCCTAGTTGGCACAATAGTTATCTAGAAGGGGGGTTGAATAGATATTTAAAAAACCTTTTCGTTTTAAACTTGTTCGTTGATGATGATTAAAACTTAGCGGAATTAATGTTTGTTTTAATCTCCTTTACGAAGTAGTGGAGTTATGATAGTGAGGCAGTTATGGCAGATATAGCAGTTATAGTATGAACATAAAAGATACGGTCGTTTTAAGTGGTTTAGAGCACTTAAAGCTCCTAGTCCACTCTTCTACTCCTCGAGTAGGAAATCCACTAAGGATGTCTTTTACAACTTCTGAATCACACAGATTCCTTCTAGACCAGCAGTCTAGGAACTTCTTAGTTCACTCTTGAACTCTTCAAGTCCAGCAGACTTGGCTCTCTTATAGTTCACTTAAAATTCTTCAAGTCCAGCAGACTTGGTACTCTTCTTCAGTTGATTGACAGATGTTGAGTTCTTGATGGTTGCTACTCAGTTGTTGTTTAAGCACTTGTTCGATAGAACTGAGTAGCTGAGCAAGCTTTGCTATTTCTCAGATCATAGAGTTGAGCTTTGAGAGTTGTTCACGTTGTTTGTTCAATGCTTGCTTATTTCTCTCATCTGCTTGATTTGCATATATGTTATCTTCAAAAACTATTCGTTGGATCCATCCGTTGAAGCATTAAATGCGTTTGACCTTTCTGATCTTTGATGGAGACTTTTCTGCACATCTTCTGAATTGCATTCTGGCCCACTGACACAGCAAACTGCTTTCTCACCTAACACCTGAAAATGTGTTTTCCCCCTTACCCATGGTACTTTCCATAGCTTCTTCAATACGCTTCTTTGTTGCATACTAAGGATATTTCATATGACTTTGGGACTGGTGAGTACTGCAACGTTTAGAATCAATACCTCATATGTTGAAGTTTGTCTCCACATAAATCATGAGGCTTGATGTTTCTGACACAAGACAGATGATACTCTACGATACAGATCATGGTACTCTACGATTTAGATCGTGGTGACTTGTCGCCTTGGTGCCTGGTCTAATGCTATCAGCCGAGAGCACTACGATTCCTCTTTAAGTATTTGCACACTACGATCTTTGCTTGCTTGAGTTGTAAACTCTACGTTTCCGAGAGCACACTACGATCGTTGACTTGTAAACTCCACATTTTCGAGAGTACACTACGATCATTGAGTTGGCTCGGAAAACGTTGGGACCACTCTATGATTTCCGAGGAGGCCCTTCAAGGCAGGCACACTACGATCATTGAAGCTCTACGTTTCTTCCTTAACTTCTGCAATGTTGATCAGATTTATACACTACGATTTCTTCAAAGCCTATCTATTACATCTCAAGATCAACCTAACATCTTTGATCTTTCTATCTATACATTCTATTATAGAATGATACACGTTAAGAGCTTAGATCAACCTAACAGATTTGATCTATCACTAAGTCTTTATACATATATTCATTGAAGGACTTTACAAATAATCATGAGCATATACATTAAAACATCAAATCATAATATGCATTCCCCCAACATAAGTAGATACTGTGAACAACGCAAGAAAAAGGGAAAAGACGTGCCGAGAAAGATCTTACGTTACTTTCTCATTGCCCCGAGGCTTCAGCGGTTTTTCATGTCAACACATAGCACCGAGGATATGAGGTGGCACTCTACACGGGACATAGTCGAAGGTCAACTGACTGCACCCGACAGATGGGCTTGAGTGGAAAATATTTTATCGCAAGCACCCCTCATTTGCTAAAGAGGTTCGCAATATTAGGCTTGGACTTGCTACGGATGGGTTTAATTCATTTAACGGGCCTTACAAAAAGTCCTACTCAACTTGGCCGGAGATTATTTTTGTGTATAACCTCCCGCCTTTGATGTGCATGAAAGTGAAAGTAGTATGCATACAAGCCAATCATATTTGATGATAAAGCATATACTTTTTAACAATCTTATTCATTTATTAATAAGAAGTATTATTTATTAAAGGCTTTTAATTATCTACATGATGCTGTTTTATAATATGTGATAAACCCATAGTTTTAAGCAATGCTTTTAGAATAATGATGATGATCATTCTAATGAGATCTAAATTCTTAGAAAGCTTAAAACTAAAATAGTTCCCAATCGTTGGATTACTAAATTGGGGATTAGTGAATCCGGATAGATTGGTACATACGTTGCTTGCTCATTAGATGAGGATGATTGATCTCATGATCATTTGGGTGGAGACACTAAAGCAAGTATGTAGGTGCTTATTAGAGAATAAGTTCACTGAACGTGACTCGCTAAGGAATACCTAATGGAGTTTTACTTGCATGTCAATAGGAATTCCTGTAGTGATAGTAGCACAAGTGATCTTTGGACTTGAGATCATCATAGTATCTTGTGTATGATGAGTTATACTTTGACTTATTCCTTAAGACCCTTAGGGTATATCAAAAGATATGCTTGGGTATAATAAGTTATACATGGAGATAATGTATGATCAATAAAGAATCTACCACTTCTAGTAAATGAAGAGAAATGTCCTATGTGATTCGATAAATGACAACCCAGTAGTCCTTGGCCAAGGCAGAATGAAATTAGAAAGGAGTTTCTAATTTACATTATTTGGAGTTGTGCATTTAAGAGTCGAAATACATATAATTAAATAAAATAAGACTTGACAGAAATTCCATGTCTTATATTTAATTGGGACATTGTATAGTGGAAGGATTGAATTGTACGGTAACTATTTACTCAAAGGTTCTTTTATGATTAATGTTGAAATCTATATTATCTGAAAAGTCGTTGATCGCTAGGGAGACTTATCCCTATTGTAGAATAAATATTATTTATTTAAATAAATTATTAGTTTAATTTATTTATTTAAATAAGATTAGAATTGTTCTAATTGATTTATTCATAACCGGTTTAATATGGAGAACCTAAAGGGTCACACCATAAAAGGAAGATTAATTATTTAAGAAGTTAATGGCATAATCATAATAATAAGTTAAGTATATTTAATTTAATCTATGGTGATAGAATAAATTAAATAGCTTAATATTTATTATTTAATATTTTAGAAATATTAAATATAAATTAATAAGAGGAGTCTTATTATTATTATTACTATTATTATTATTTAATTCCTAAAGGAGTTTGGGAATTAATTAATAAAAGTACTCTCAAATATCCTAATAGGATTAGGAGGCAAATTAATTAAAAGAGTTTAATTAATTATCCCTAATAAGATTAGGGAGCTTAATTAATTAAAAGAATTTAATTAATTAAATAAAACTCAATTCCTTAATTATTAAGGAGGGTTGCCTACATCTATAAATAAGAGGAGTCTTATTATAGGTGTAAGGGTTTTTGACTTTTACAACATACGTAATTCCAATAGTTGGGAGAGTACGTCTTTTCTATAGAGATAGAAAACTAGGGTTTTGCCAAATACTCATCTTCTTGAATCCTTCTTCTTCCTTGGTGGATCACCTCTAGAGGCCAAACACTTGGGTGGCTAACGTTTATCAAAGGAAGGAATCAAACCCGGTGGATTCAAGTTGAACGCGAAAAGGATCGGAGGTGAACTTGTACCTGAGAAAGCTCGGATTTTCAAGGGTATGATTATTGTTCTTTCTTTTTCGTTTAATTAATAATTATGCATAAAGGGTGATCCGGGTTTATGGTTTGTAAAATTTTTAAAACTATGATTTTCCACGTTTCCGCATATATTGTGCAATTTGATTGCGTTCATGAATATTACAAACCTAACAGTGGCATCAAAGCCAAACCTTTATGCGAATTATTAAATGTTCAGATTTGATATGTATATTTATATGTGTTTAGAACAATTTAATTGGGCATAATTTTATTGTATAAAATTTAATTAAAAAATAAAAATCGCGAAGCATTTATTTTAAAACAGCGTTGAATCCCGTACCTGCTCATTCGGAAAAGTATGAATCTTCATGATTATATATTACTTCCGTTTATATGATTACTTTGTTCATTTATTTTATATGTATATACAAATCACTAGCATATGTATTAAACATATTACTTGGTTCCTGATCATGGTAATCATTATTTCTCTTGACATTCTCGGTTAGTAATGTATATATTATTGTATATAATTTGCATAAGATTCATTCTTCTGGAAAAGTAATTTTACACGGATTCATGCGGATATATATATATATATATATATATATATAGGGTCAGGATCAGGTAAGGACTCCCTTACTTTGTTAAAATGCGGACTTTTTTTTTTGATTTTTTTTGGGTTTTTTTTTTAAAACAACTAAAAAAAATATTTAATATTTTATGGAACAGAATTTTTTTCATAATACAGTATTTTGGATGTGATTTGGGTACGTATAACAAAAATATGTATGTACAGTCTAGGCAGACTGTACCACCACTTTTTGGTATAGGTATTCAAAACACGCCCAAAACATTATATTATGGAAAAATTTCAGTTCCAAAAAATATTAAATATTTTTTTTTAGTTGTTTTAAAAAAAACCAAAAAAAATCAAAAAATAAAGTCGGCATTTTAACAAAGTAAGGGAGCCCTTACGTTATCCTGTCTGTATATATATATATATATATATATTAAAAAAATTAATTTTAATTTTAAAATAAAAAAGATTATTTTAATTTTAAAATTGAATTTCATGCTAACTAATTAGAGTTGGAATTGGATTCCATGATAACTAATTGGAGTTGAAATTGAATTTCATGTTTCCTAAAATAAAGGAGTTTATTTGTGAATAGGAAAGTGAATCCATCTTTTTTTAAATAAAGGAGTTTATTTAGATATGAAATAAGATTTCATATTATTCAAAATAAAAGAGTTTATTTGTGAATAGGAAAGAGAATCCTAATTTCCTTAAATAAATGAGTTTATTTAGATATGAAATAAGATTTCATATTATTAAAAATAAAAAGGTTTATTTTTGAATAGAAAAGAAAATCCGTGTTTTCCCTAAAATAAAAGAGTTTATTTAAGATATGAAATAAGATTTCATATTACCCAAAATAAAGGAGTTATTTTTTTTACTTGGAATAGGATTCCATAATTAATTAAAATAAAGGAGTTTATTTTAATTAAAGATTTTGATTAAAATAAAATAGTTTATTTTATTCAAAATTGGATAAATTAAAATAAAATAGTTTTATTTTGATTTATATTTGGATTAAAATAAAGGAGTTTATTTTGATTCAAATTAGATTTTATACTAACAAAATTTGCTCATTAAATGATATCAATATATATATTAAATGTTAATTATTCATGAGATGAATGTTATTTATTGATACATATGGTGATGTGTATGATAATAAATGGGATTGATTATGGACTATTAACCAATGTGATTGAATTTTATTTTAGTTGGATGCATGAATGTATGGGTTTTATTAAAATGGGGTCTGCGTACCTCGTCTTCTCTAAATTTTTCTTAATGTAAATTCTATATCCCTCCTATGTATTTCCCCTTGACTGCTGATCAAGGTTTCTATTTTTTTTAAATAGTTTTGTAATAGGAATAGTTAGAATTAATTTTGAAGAATTGGAGATCAAAGAGCAAGGAGCACTTGAAGACCCGTTTGTAATGGAGCCCGGGGTTTAAATGTAATAGTTATATTTAAATATTAATTCTTACACCCCTAGGGTTTGACCTTTTGGTTCACTTGGTGGCTCTAGTGAACCAAACTAGAATAAAAGTCCATAATCAATCCGGGTAGAATATAGTATTCTATATGTGCATGCTTATAATATATATATTATATATTATGCAAACATGCTTCGCATGTTTATTAATATGACGCGTATTATATATATATATATGTGCATGCACGCTAAACAAGATGAGACAAATTAATAACAAACCCCTCAAATATTTTATATTAAGTTGTAACGTTCAAAGATATTTGGAATATCGAACGTCGCCTTCTAGCATGAAAGAAACAATAGAGTATTGAATATTTAATATGAGTTTGTTGTGCACACACAAGGCGAGTATTAAATATTTAAGATGTTATTTTTATTACATATGATGTTTATAAGGAATTGAACATTACTGCTTTGTTGTGCACACACAAGGGCTGTAGTTTTCTCTTCACTTATATGGAAATGCTGGGTCTGACTTAACTTAAATCATTTTAGTTCGGATGTGCACACACTTGACCATTACGATTTAAAAGGCAAAATACAAAGAGTTACATAGTTGATGTAATTGACAAGAGTTGTCTACCTATTTATTTATATATAGTTTGTTGTGCACACACAAGGCTATATACATTTGAAATGGGATCCTTATTCTCACTAGCATATCTTTAATTAGATTTTGCCGAACTATATAAGTGAGGGTAATATAGTTTGAAGAAAATAGTGGGAGATACCAATTTAAAACAAGACCTAAATTATTTTGGTAATTAATAAAAGAATGTATGTTAAAATGTTGTTAATTTCAAATTCATTTACAGAATTTTACAATGTCTAAAATTACTATCACTGTGTAGCATATTAGATGCTAAATTAATCGGACCGAATTAAACGGATTGGTTAAGGTAATTGAGAATAGTTTTCACGGCTGAAAAGCTATCTTATGTCCTTAATACGCCTATCCCTGCAATGGTTGCAGACAATGCCTCTGAGGAAGATATTGCTACTTTTAGAAAGTGGCTAGATGATGCATAGTTGGCTCAATGCATCATGCTCACATCCATGAGTAACGAGCTTCAGCGTCAACATGAAACTATGGATGCTCTTACTATATTCCTGCACGTCAAGTAGTTGATGGTGAGGAAAGTAGGACTAATAGATATCAGATATCTAAGGAGCTCTTCCGATCTAGAATGACCAATGACACTATAGTACAGACAAAAGTCCTTAACATAATCAATTTGATTGATCAATTAGGACAAATGGGTTTTGTCATGGATGGAGAGTTGAGCCAAGATTTGATCTTGCACTCACTTCCGGACTCCTTTCACAATTGTTGTGAATTTTTCATATGAACAAGCTAGATATCAGCCTCGCTGATTTGCTTAACATGTTGAAAAATGTTGAGAGTCACTTTCTAACCAAGAAAGACCAAGTCTTATTGGTAGGGGCCAAAGGATCTTCTGAAAAGAAGAACGATTCTAAGAAGGTAAATAGAAAGGGAAAAAATAAAGGATAATAAGAACAAAACTGATACGGATAGCAAAGGAGTTTGCTTCCACTGAAATAAGCCTAGACACTGGAAAGAAACTGCGAGAAGCATCTTGCAGAAACTAACCAAAGAAGCTTAGTGAAGTTTCGGTTACAAATACAATTTTGTTCATGATTTAAAATAAATTTTTCTTTAAGTCAAGGTTCTACTTGGGTATTGGATACCGACTTTGGTTATCATAAATATAGATTTATGAAGGGACCAAGAAGAAGTAGAAAGCTAAACAAAGATAAGTAATCTTATGTGTGGGAAATAAATCAAAGGTTGCAACATTAGACATAGAAACTTATAGTTTAGCACTACCTACTGGCAAATCTATTAAGTCAATAAGTTGTTATTGTATTCTAGTTCTCGTTGGAAACATTATTTCCATTTTATTGTTGGAGAATGAAATTTTTGGTATTATATTTAAGAACAATTGTTGTTCTATTTATAATAATAATGTTTTGTATAGAACTGAAATATTACTTAATAGATTTTGTATACCTTGACTTACGTAAAAAAAATTATTTTATAAATTGAACAAACTAATATAAGAAAAGGAGATGATCATTCAAAGATTTGAATGTATGTATTTGTTGAAATACAAGTGTGAATTATTTGAAAGGTTCAAAGAATTCAGAAGTGAAATAAATTGACAAAGTATTAAGATTCTTTGATTAGATCAAGGAATAAATACTTGTGCAATAAGTTTCTAGATCATCTCAAATGGTTTTCTCATAATAGACACATCCTGATACGCAATAATTGATTGATGTATCTGAATGGAAAAATCGTACCTTGTTGGACATGGTGCGGTCCATAATGATTTTACCGACATTCCAGTATCCTTCTGGGGTAATGTCCTAGAAATGGTTGCATATCTACGAAAAGGTAACCTCAAAATCCGGCCCTAAGACTCCATGAAAGTTATGGACATGGAGGATTCCTAATCTTAAGTATGTTAAGATAAGGGGTTGTCCAACTTATGTGAAAAGGTTTCAAAGGATAAGCTTGGGACAAAATTTGACAAGTACAGATTTGTGGGACATCCTAAAGTAAGTTTAGGGCATATGTTCTATAATCCTACTTAGCAAAAGGTGTTTGTTGCGAAACATGCTGCCTTCTAAGATAAAGGTGTTTATCATTGAAAGGGCTAGTGGGAGGATAATACATCTTGAAAAGTTCAAGAACCACAAAACACTACAAGTCAAATAAGAGGAACCTATAGATAGACCTATTGTACCACAACCGAATCGTAAATCTGGAATAGTACCGAAGATACCTAGGAGGTATGGATTCATCATGGATGATTATGATGAGGTACGTATCATAGAAGATGATGATCCAGTTATATACGATGAGATAAGAGTTGTAGACACTCAGAGAAATGGATTGAAGCAAGCTTCTCAAATATGGAACATTCGTTTTGATGAGACAATCAAAAGAGTTTGATTTTATCAAAAACAAGAATGAACCTAGTGTGTACAAAAGGGTCAGTGGGAGCGTTGTGACATTCATAGTATTATATGTTGATATACTACGGATAATGAATGACATGCCAATGCTAAAATCAATAAAGATAAAGTTGTCTAAACATTCCTCCATGAATGATTTTGGAAGAGTATCTTAATTGGGGATGCAAATCTATATAGATAGATTTAAAAGGATGCTCGACTTAACCCAAGGAACGTATATTCATTTTATGCTAAAGTCGTTTAGCATGGCAAACTCCATGGGATGTCTCATGTTGATGAGCCATAGAGTGTATCTCTCTTAATAGTCCCCATAGACTCCTAAAAGAGAGATCGCATGAGTGACAATCATGTATGCAATGAAATACACGCTGACCTGATGTTGATCAGTCATATTCTGGAGAAGTTCACTGTGAGACAGTGAAAAACAATCTTAAAGTACTTAACCAGCACTAAGGATGTGATATAATTCATGGCGGATCTGAATTAAAACTAGAGGGCTTAACAGACTCAAGTTTTTCAGACAGACCAAGACGACAGAAAATCCACTTTAAGGTAAAGGGTTACCTTGAACGGTGGTGCAGTGAATTGAAAAGGTTCAAACAACAAAGAGTTGTTAGTTTAGTGATAAAGACAAAGTATATACCTATAAATGAAGCTACAAGTTGATTGTTTGGATGAAAAGTTCATTACAGAACTAGGAATAGTTCCTAAGTCTCATCTTAGATCTAAACATGTGTTGTGGCACTTTCATTTGATTATAAGAATCATTGAAAGATAGAAAATCACTATATAGATAGTGAACTCTCAAGAACAATATTACATATCCATATACTGAAGCTTATCCAACAGCAGGATAATCGTCAATTAGAGAAGAAGAGTATGAGATACCATGACGATTGGCTTTAGTGCAAGTGGGAGATTGAAAGTAGTATGCATACAAGCCAATCATATTTGATGATAAAGCATATACTTTTTAACAATCTTATTCATTTATTAATAAGAAGTATTATTTGTTAAAGGCTTTTAATTATCTACATGATGCTGTTTTATAATATGTGATAAACCCATAGTTTTAAGCAATGCTTTTAGAATAATGATGATGATCATTCTAATGAGATCTAAATTCTTAGAAAGCTTAAAACTAAAATAGTTCCCAATTGTTGGATTACTAAATTGGGGATTAGTGAATCCGGATAGATTGGTACATACGTTGCTTGCTCATTAGATGAGGATGATTGATCTCATGATCATTTGTGTGGAGACACTAAAGCAAGTATGTAGGTGCTTATTAGAGAATAAGTTCACTGAACGTGACTCGCTAAGGAATACCTAATGGAGTTTTACTTGCATGTCAATAGGAATTCCTGTAGTGATAGTAGTACAAGTGATCCTTGGACTTGAGATCATCATAGTATCTTGTGTATGATGAGTTATACTTTGACTTATTCCTTAAGACCCTTAGGGTATATCAAAGGATATGCTTGGGTATAATAAGTTATACATGGAGATAATGTATGATCAATAAAGAATCTACCACTTCTAGTAAAAGAAGAGAAATGTCCTATGTTATTCGATAAATGACAACCCAGTAGTCCTTGGCCAAGGCAGAATGAAATTAGAAAGGAGTTTCTAATTTACATTATTTGGAGTTGTACATTTAAGAGTCGAAATACATATAATTAAATAAAATAAGACTTGACAGAAATTCCATGTCTTATATTTAATTGGGACATTGTATGGTGGAAGGATTGAATTGTACGGTAACTATTTACTCAAAGGTTCTTTTATGATTAATGTTGAAATCTATATTATCTGGAAAGTCGTTGATCGCTAGGGAGGCTTATCCCTATTGTAGAATAAATATTATTTATTTAAATAAATTATTAGTTTAATTTATTTATTTAAATAAGATTAGAATTGTTCTAATTGATTTATTCACAACCGGTTTAATATGGAGAACCTAAAGGGTCACACCATAAAAGGAAGAATAATTATTTAAGAAGTTAATGGCATAATCATAATAATAAGTTAAGTATATTTAATTTAATCTATGGTGATAGAATAAATTAAATAGCTTAATATTTATTATTTAATATTTTAGAAATATTAAATATAAATTAATAAGAGGAGTCTTATTATTATTATTACTATTATTATTATTTAATTCCTAAAGGAGTTTGGGAATTAATTAATAAAAGTACTCTCAAATATCCTAATAGGATTAGGAGGCAAATTAATTAAAAAGAGTTTAATTAATTATCCCTAATAAGATTAGGGAGCTTAATTAATTAAAAGAATTTAATTAATTAAATAAAACCCAATTCCTTAATTATTAAGGAGGGTTGCCTACATCTATAAATAAGAGGAGTCTTATTATGGGTGTAAGGGTTGTTGACTTTTACAACATACGTAATTCCAATAGTTGGGAGAATACGTCTTTTCTATAGAGATAGAAAACTAGGGTTTTGCCAAATACCCATCTTCTTGAATCCTTCTTCTTCCTTGGTGGATCACCTCTAGAGGCCAAACACTTGGGTGGCTAACGTTTATCAAAGGAAGGAACCAAACCCGGTGGATTCAAGTTGAACGCGAAAAGGATCGGAGGTGAACTTGTACCTGAGGAACCTCGGATCTTCAAGGGTATGATTCTTGTTCTTTCTTTTTCGTTTAATTAATAATTATGCATAAAGGGTGATCCGGGTTTATGGTTTGTAAAATTTTTAAAACTATGATTTTCCACGTTTCCGCATATTTTGTGCTATTTGATTGCGTTCATGAATATTACAAACCTAACAGAAAGATCCCTACATGTTCATGCCTTTGCTGATTCTGGGTGATAAGAGTCTGAGTAAAGACATCAATGTATACCTCAGGCCGTTAGTTGATGAGTTAAAGATGTTATGGGAAAAAGGGGTTCAAACTTATGATGTATCTCTTAAGCAGAACTTTGACATGAGGGAAGCTTTACTGTGGACAATAAATGACTTCCCGACGTTAGGAATGATCAGTGGATGATCAACTCACGGGGGCTTGTCATGTCCCGTGTGCATGGGGTTAGTTAAAGTTGTACGGCTCAAACATGGGGGGGGGGAAATGAGTTTCTTTGCATCATCCAAACAGTTTTTGCCGATTGAACATCGTTATCGATGGATGAGTAGACAATTCAATCGAAAAATAGAGAAACGTCAAGCACCTGGTCGTCTTTCTGGGTCAGCAGTGTTGAGTTGGATTAGTCATTTGAAGTTTCCATCTCCAGGGAAGAATCACATATTAGAGCGAGCTTATGGTTACGGCAAGGTTCACAACTGGACACACAGATCTATAGTGATAGAATTAATATTAATATTAATAATTGTGATAACATTATTATTAATATTAATAATTAATATTAAAAGTAATATTAATATTACTACTTCTAATATTAATATTCATATTATTTTCGTCCATACGAGATGTGGCCTTCGACTTCAAGTACCTGAAGTTCCTTGTCCCCTATTAAGTTAGAAACAGCCTCAAATTCACCAAAGGGAACATAGGCTTATGAGGTGAAGATGTAACTCTCTTGTACTGCATAATCAGTTTGCTTTCCTAGCTCTTCGTTAAATTGGAAGAATTGGAGTGGGATCCAGATTCATTGGGATCCCCTATTGAGGTACCTCTTTGCCTCTTACATCAAAGTTGTATATACCGTAATGGTGGTCCCATCCCTGTTTCTGCAGAACATACTCGAGAGGCATATGAGTTAATGCAAAACACTTATCAAGTAAGGACTTTACACTTTCAACCTGTCATGTAAGATGACCACAAATGTTAACAACAATAAATAAGATCAATAAATGCAATATATAGATAATAGACTGCCAAAAAGTTAAACTGAATGAAATTTGTGTACCATGTTAATAAGGTGATGTTGGCTGTAAATGGCCCGAGGCTCATAAGTAAGGTCTAGGTTCCCTTCCCGTCAAGATCGATATAGTTTCTTACGTGTTATTCTTCCGTACCAGTACATGTATTCATCAAGTGTCACGTAGTTAGAAATGAACTGATGTCCATCGAGATGATCCATGTATGCCTCCCAATGCACGATCTCGTCTCATGGCCAAGCAATCATCGATGTTAAATCAATGTTCTTTGACTTTTCTGAGGTTGTAGTGATTTTCGGCCAGAGAAAGTATACTTTACAGGAACCAAAACTGTTTCATCACCCGGTCCGACATCTGGTATTCCACAATATCAAAGTAGATCAAGGGGACCCTACCCGATCCTAACAGCCTTCCTTCAAAATTAATCCAGATAGATTATTTGTGATGCCCCCAAAATAGGTATACATCATCCCATTCTGAGTCGCCAAATACATGGTACAGAATTTAAATACAACTTCCTTATACAATACGATAAAAACGTAGCTGAGAGTTTTTACACGAATATTGTCTAATAGACAGTATTCAAACTCAAAAGGAGTCCTCATTACAATTATTATCACACTATTTTATAAAATAGTGAGGACTACTATAGTCACCATCTCAGACCATTACTCCGTTCCCCGACTAGTCCCGGCTACGTTCTCATTTCCTGAAGAGAACAATGAAAGCAAAAAGGTGAGCTCAACTAGCCCAATAAGAAATATTATGACTAAGATAATGCAAAATAAATTATCGTTAGCCTTCAACAGGTTAAACTGATAATAAACAAAAAGTTTAACTACAGCGGAACAAGCAATCCATTAGAAGAGTCAAGTAGAGCATGATATCTACTATCTTCTACGATTTAAAAATTTTATCATCAATGTTATCGCTGAGACTCAGCCCAATAAATAATTCACATCACTGAATTATTCATGCACTACGGGCCAAGAATATTTGTGTAATCATCAATGGTCATGATCATGCCAACAACTGTACATCAATGTACTACGGGCCAATGAGGACTTTTACCACATCATTTATAACATTACGGGTCATGATTATACCGAATAATCCCTGGTCATAATCATACCAATCAACAGTCTATCTATTCACTACAAGCCAAAGATGACTTTCATTACAATATAAGCATAAGGATGATAACAATGATATAAGAATTCAATTAAAAGAAAGCAAAGATAAATTTTTAAATATTTATAATTTAATTTATCCAGAATTTAATAATTTCCAAATTGTCAACATGATACTGCTTTGTGGACTAAAATTCAAGAATAATATTGTATCAAAAATAATTTGGACATAAAAGAAATCAATTTTTGTCATGAATAGTACCCCGGGTGAATAGTACTTTGTGAATAGTACTTTGTGAATAGTACTTTGGGAATAGTACTTTGTGAATAGTACCCTATGAATAGTACTTTGTGAATAGTATCCCTTGAATAGTACTTTGTGAATAGTACTCCATGAATAGTACTCCGACATGAAAACCTTAAAATTTAACAAGAATGTTCAGAAAAATATCATTGTGAAATGATACTAGATGAAACGCAAATTTTAAGGATATTCTACTAATTTCACGGAGTATAGAAGCAATACTTTAATAAAATGAGTGTAGAATTAGGAATACAAAACGAAATAATATTACTTACATACTACATAGTATGGAAGAAAATATTATTTCATACGAATATTGAACAAAAATAATATCTATTACCTTAGTAGAACACTGAATACTAGAATAGTAAAGTAGCAGAATACTCTTCTTCTTCCTCTCTATAGTTTCTCTCTCTATAGTTGCTCTTGTGAGTCTTACTGAATTGGTGAGAATGAAAGAAGAAATGAGATTTTTTATATAGGAAAACATAGTTTCGATAATTACACGTGTTGGGGCTCGAATTATTACAGTATAGTACCTTCATCTTTACTTCCATTTTTAATTTAGTCCTGTAAGTATTAGCAATCTTGCACCACCTCCCCTAATAGTACATGCATGTGAACCAACAGTTCCATACATGTGAACCAACAGTAATTTGCATGTGAACTAATAGCAATTAATTGCTCATTTATCCGATTAATTGCCCTTTTAGTCAGTTATAACAAAACTAGTCAATCACAGAATTACCTCCTCTAAGGGTAATTGGGTCACGGAAGAATTAAAGAAAACTAAATAAACAACATCTTTCACTCATCAATATTATTCTTATCTTTAATCAACGCGAAATTATTAATCATTAATATTATAACTCATAATATTAACAATCAATCATTCACAGGAAAGAGGGGGCTTTCCGATAATGATTTCTCCCTATTGGCGCGCAATTAGGTGACCAACCCTCTTTTCTCGACAGAATTTTCTAGACATTGTCAATTATACAAATAATAATATGAATAACTTTATCGTCTCAATTATTGATTTAATAATATAAAATATTATGCAGATGAAAGTGTGATAATAATTGAATTAATAATACTCCCTTCCGTCCCAGGATAAAAGTCCTAGTGACTTTTCACGCATATTAAGAAGAGGAATAAAATGACAAAATTATCCATAATAATGTCATTAAATATGGAGAGAGAATTAGAATAAGAAAAGTATGAGATATTTAATGCTACGGGCATAATAGGAAAAAATGTGTAAAAGTTTGGTTATTAAAAGAAAGTAGACATTTAACATGGGACAACCCAAAATAGTAATAAGGACTTTTATCCTGGGACAGAGGGAGTATGAGATACTATGCAACAGTTACTATAGCAATAATTAAGTATAACTGAGTGACTTCTCACGTGAGCATCAATAATCAATATCGTGTGCTACTACGCAATCACGCGTATTACTGTACTTTTATCACCGGGTATTTCAATAGTTAACGGTAAAACTATCGCCGTTATTTTTATAAAAAGATATTTCTGTCGTTTTCTAACTCCGACAGTAATTCTGTTGTGGAGTCCACCAATGATTGTGACGTCGTACAAATATTCCATGATAAAACAAATATTCCCCGACCAATCAAATATTTTATGACAACTTGCTTACTTTGCAAAATTTATAATATTACACACAACTATAATATTATATCAATCCACACCATAATATTCAAAAATATATTTTGAGAAAAATTAATCTTTATTCATAAAAATTGGGGTCTTACATTATCATCAAAGTGCAACTCCCCTCGGTAAAATGTCATATGGTGATGGGGATTGTGTCGTCTACCAAGGTAACTGTGGGTTGCAGAGTATGCCCACGCTATGGCTCTAGGTAATCATAACTCTGATTGTGGCCAAGGGTTTGGCCTTCCAACATTTAGACGCTCATAGATCCAAATTTGTAATAGTGTAACACAATTATTAATATATTTTACTCCTTTCCTACTTATAGTATATAAAGCCCTATACAAATACTCTTACACAACTGCCTCCCAAGAATACGTCACGCAATCTTCAACGTCGGCAATAAAATACGTATACTTTGGGTGAATAATATTCTTAGACCTGGTAGGGAACAATATTGCCTCTCACAGCCAAAGAATGTAGTCCTTTGTGTATCGACCTACACTTTTCTTACTCGCTCTATCAAGACAATTATTAAAATGTTCATTCAGCCACAGTAATAAAATAGAACCTTGTTTTTCTGATTCATTATATTCAACAACTAGTTCATCCCAAAATAATCCCTAATATAAGTCAATGAGGTGTCAAATAGGGGACAAGTTAAGGGTTTACCCACAACCGACAACCCATAAATAAAGTGGATATCCTCTAAGGTTATTGTTATTTCCCCACAGTTTAGATGAAAGATATTGGTCTCCTGACTGCCATCTCTCCACCAAGGCGGACATGGGACCAATATCAGTTTGGTGTACAACGACTGGGTGTTTAAAAATCTCAAACACACATTTGACTAGAAGAATTTTTTTTGCGCTTTTGTTTAGTTCCAATGATTATATTTTTGTTCAATTAATTGACTCGAGACTAGTTTTCCACTATCTTTCCCCTATATACGTCATCTAGCACATGATTTTGTTGGTCATAAATAACACTTTGGTCAATTGGTCCATAATTTTATCTGTCCATCTTTTACCTAAAAAAATAACATAAAATCATTTTGTACCAATTTAACAACTATAGAACACAATTATATCTCAATTTATCAGGAAAAACTCATTTAAAAGTAGTTTAAAATATGTTATTTTGCAAAGTTTTTATTGTCATTATTAGTCCAGTAAATCATCACATGCATACTTTGTTCCCAAAACATAACTAAATAAATTTACAACAATAAAATACTACTCCTTACAATTATTGTCCACAACCGTTTAACAACAAATTAAGAAAAATAATTTACAACATTAATATAATCATTAGTTCACCACATAATAACATGCATATTTTTTTCCAAACACATAGCTCACTAATTTTTACTAAAATTCACATGCATATATGTATACATATACATAGTTGTTATTTTTTTCTAAGCGTTCACATTAATACATATGAATAAAATAAAATTTTCAAAAACAATCACAATATTTATTTATTTTTAAAAAGAAAAGTAGTAGAAGAAATCTTACAAGTGTTTTTCTTGGATATGAAACCTTGTTGAAATTCGTAGGAAAATTGTAGCCACAAAACCTTTCCTCTTCTTTCTCACTTATGTTGGTTGTTGACAAATTCTTAGGATGCGGTATTCGAATTGTTGAGGGTTCTTAGGCTAAGGTGTGCGAGCAATGGAAGCAAAAGGGGGGCTGAATTAGGTTAAGGGTTGACGCTACAACCTGTAGCGGTAGGAAATTATTTTAATGAGGGGCAACTTAGTGTAAGTTCACTTGCATAAAGGGGGAAATGAGGTAAAAAAAAAACTACACTGCCCCTAGAGCTTGTAGCGAAAAACAGTCTAGCACGTGGGCTTGAGGGGCAAATGAGTCAATTGGCTTTGCCGCTACAACCTATATAGCGATAAGGGAGTTATTTCCTTCGATCCATGCCATCAAATCTCGAGATCAACGACGTAGATAATGGTTGTTAGAATAGTACACATGACAACCGATTATTAGGGATGAGAACCCATATATATAGCAGTGTGGGTTTAATTTGTAAAGGAGCATAGTTGTGTTTGTCCATGTGCACCATAGTATAAAAAATAGTGTGGGTTTTAGTATTCCTTCCGTCTTTTAAAGAATGTACAAAATATACTTTTTACATAAATTAAGAGAAAAAAGAGGGTAAATGATAGAGTAAAAAATATTAAAAATTATTTTTAGTGGGTCCATAAAATTACATAAAATAATGTGTCATATATATATATATATATATATATATATATATATATAGAAATAGGATCAGGTCCGGACCTCCCGGACGGGAGAAAATCCGGACCCAATTTTTTTTTTTTTTTGTTGAACAGCTTAAAAAAAAAATTATGGAACTGAAATTTTTCCATAATACAGTGTTTTGGGTGTGTTTTTAATACCTACACCAACCAATGTATGTACAGTCTGCCCAGACTGTACAGACATATTTTGTTATAGGCATCCAAATCACGCCCAAAACACTGTATTATGTAAAAATTTCAATTCCATAATTTTATTTTATTTTAGTTGTTTCAAAAAAAAAGCAAAAAAAAAAAAAAGGTCCGGATTTTAAACATGTCCGGACTCCCGGACAGGATCCGGCCTCTCGGACAGGATCCGGCCTATATATATATACTAGCGATAACCCGTGCCTGAAGGCACGATGTAACGAAAAATTAAATTAAAATTTAAAAAATATTACATTATCTAAAGACATATATACTCAATCAACAATGCATATTCAACCACCAAAACATCGAGCTAGTCGGTACTAATTTCACTAAATTTCGGCAGAATTTCCTTTAAAAATAGATATCCGGAAAATTCTAAACTTATCTACAAAACTTACAATCATCAATACTTATATGTGTGTGGGTTCGAAATTTGAATAAGGAGGACAAGAGAGAGAGCTGCTGACGTGTATTTTGATGTGACATTTATGTATTTTCTCTCTCCGCTCTGTTTTATATTATAGATATATATATATATATATATATATATCGGAAAGCTTCAAGAGCATAATTCTTAAATAGCATAATGCATTAAATAGCATAATTTTATCAAAATGACGTAGTTTTGTAAATACGCGGTGGCATTTTTATAAATACCATGCCACCGCGTATTTACAAAAATATCACCGCGTATTTACAAAACTACATCATTTTGATAAAATTATGCTATTTAAGGCATTATGCTATTTAAAAATTATGCTCTTGAAGCTTCTCGTATATATATATATATATATATATATATATATATATATATATATATATATATATATATATATATTAGTCAACCTCGTTAAATGACATTTATTTTTTACTCTGCATACTTATCATCATTTTTGTAAAGAATTTTTTTTTCTCAAGTCATCTTTTAGAGTACGAAGGAAATATATTTTTATAAAATTGCATAAAAATAGTACTCCCGTATGAAATTGTATTTTATATAAAAATTGCATCCCATGGACCTTGGTGAAAATTTCAAAATAACCTTTAAATATTACTTTAGGTCCCCAACCTGTAACACCACTTTCTAAAAATTGCATAGAATAATGAAACTTGCAAAACCTGACAACTTAATCCTTACTATATTTACAGGTACTTGTGCAAAAATCAAATAAATTTGTTTCAATTACCAATATTACAATTTAACAAATTGATATAATTAAAATGTATCTTTAATATTAAAATTGAGTTTTTTACATAAAAGTGAGGTTCATTCACTGTTCATGTGAGAATGATCATGTGGAAATATCAATTCCCTTTATATATCCTATCATTATCTTCCTTTGTTTTGTGAATTTTTTGTCAGCATAAAAAAATGAAGATACTTGTGTTCAGAAATTTAAAGTAGATGATTTAATGTGTTAATATAGATAGGATACTAAATTTATTTTGAAATTAAAAAAAAGTATATAATTGCACTACTTTTTTTTATTAGATCTCCTCTCACACATTTACATCATTTATATGATATATCACATTTATTCCAAAATTAGAGATACATTTTGACTTTTTAAAATCAATTCACGATATCTTAAAATTCAAAATTGATATAATTTCATTCAAGTTTTGAAAATAACAAAAATGATAATTAGTAGTACTTTATAGTTAGTTTATAATTGTTATATTTGTTTGTATTAAAACCAAATAACTTCATATCAATTTTAAATTTTAAAATTTTATAAACTTAAAAAAATTAAAATATGTCTAACTTTAGAACGGAATTAGTACTATAATAGTTACCCCTAGTTACTTCAAATAAAAACATATTATAATGTATTCTGTAATTTTTTTATTTATTTCTATACAAATATGTAATGCATATAAGCATAATTGAACATGTAAAAACTAAAATTTGAACCACTTCCTTTGATTTTATTATAACAAGTTTAGATGGCACACACTATGTGCGTGTTAAAAGAGAGAAAATAAAATATTAAAAAATTGAAGATGAGAGATAATGAGAGAAAGAAAAGTGCAAAAATAAATAAATAAATTTTCAAGGGTAAAATAGAAAAGTAAAAAAATCTTCACTTTTTTATTTACACCAAAAAACTGCCAGTTTTTAGTCCCACTTTATAAATAGAAGTATTATACATGTGATTCCCTTCACTTGCTTCTCTCGTACTCCTCCCATGACTCTCTTTTCCTTCCTTCTTCTCCTTCCTTCCTCATGACTCCTCTACCTTGCCTATATAAGGCCGTGCATGCTGCTGAATGATAATTAAGAATTCTCCTGAAGAATTTCTCTCTTTTCTCTTGTTTATTCTCTCTAAATTTATGCAGCAATTATAAAAGTATATTTATACACTTCGCTAAAGTTTTATAACACGTTATCAGCACGAAGCTCTAACCAACTGAGACGGTAAAATTAAATTCTTGCAATTTATTATTATATTACCGGTTTGGCTATGCCACCAATAATATAATTTTATTCTTATAATTGTCTTTAAATTCTTGCAATTTATTATAATGTCGAAATATCCTGTCTGTGCGTTTTACGCCGGACCTGGTTTCATTATTTATTATTATGTTGAAATATAATGTCTGTGGGTTTACGCATGACCTAGTTCCGTTATATATTATTCTGTTGGAATAACCTGTCTGTGCAGTCTATCGCATGCATGGTGAATGATCCTTCGTATTCATTTTTTTTATTAAATTATGGAAATGATCTGTCTACGTGGATTACCGCATTGCGGGTGAAGATCCATTTGCAATTTTGTATATATATATATATATATATATATATATATATATATATATATATATATATATATATATATATATATATTGTAGTTGTATATATACATTAACGATTGCATATTCTTTTTACTAAGATAATATGCTAATAACATATATATATAAGAATATTTATATTTGCACTTTATTACCACTTGAAGTCGTGATTTAGTTTATTTTTATATATATCATACATGCAATTATTTATTATTTTAATAAATAATAATTGTGTTTTAACCCAGAATAGATGGCAAACTTGAAAAAAATAGACTTTTCTATTTTGAAAATCTCTGGAGACAACTATTTAGCTTGGGCACTTGATGCAGAATTGCACCTTAGTGCAAATGAGTTAGAAAAGACCATTGAATCAGGAAATACAGCAACTTCGACACAAAATGTAAAAGCCATAATTTTTCTTCGTCACCATATTGATGAAGGATTAAAGACTGAGTATTTAACAGTCAAAGATCCTTTGTCTTTATGGACACAACTGAAGAAAAGATTTGACCACCAAAAATTGGTTGTTCTCCATAATGTCAAATTTGAGTGGCTTAATTTAAGGCTACAAGATTACAAATCAATTACGGAATATAGTTCCAATGTTTATAGAATAACCTCTACTTTGGCTTTGTGCGGAGATCCAGTTTCTGAAACCCAAATGTTAGAGAAAACGCTCTCAACTTTTCATCCCACCAACATGATTCTGTCACAACAATATAGACAGAGTAAGTTCACAAAATTCAGTGACTTGTTGTCTATCCTCCTTGTTGCAGAAAAGAATAATGAATTGTTGTTGAAAAATCATCAAATACGGCTAACGGGTGCTACCTCATTACCAGATATTAACAGCACGTCATTCCAGCAGAATAAACGTGACAAGAGATGGTCATATAATAAGAAGCCTTGGGGATGAAAGAATAAACAAAGCCATCATAACAACAAATTTCAAAACCGCGACAATTCAAGCCACCAGAAGTGGCAAGTGTCTGGGTCGGGTAAAAATAAAGAAAATGCAGCACCGATAAAAGAACAAACCAGATGTTTGTTTTAGGTGTGGGATGAAAGGGCATTGGTCGCGTACCTGTCGTACGCCGAGGCATCTGGCTAATTTATTCCAGGAGTCTCAAAAGAACAAAATAACTGAGGCAGAAACAAACTTTGTTAATCATCAATTGAATATTGTTGATGATCCACCAATGACCGACAATTAGGAAAAGGTTGTTGATATT
The DNA here is from genome assembly GCA_020205505.1 of Panax japonicus. Classification (NCBI taxonomy): domain Eukaryota; kingdom Viridiplantae; phylum Streptophyta; class Magnoliopsida; order Apiales; family Araliaceae; genus Panax; species Panax japonicus. Next base: position 46,419,596 of record CM035105.1, on the reverse strand, counting down.
ACTGAACCTTCTGAAAGTATCTTTTGGGATATCGTTTAATTTCTTGTTTTAATTAAACATCCTACATGTATAATATTATTAGCTTTCGTTCTATATGTGGTATGTGTTTATCATGAATAAAATTATATTTGAAGTGTAACTTTTCTTATTTATGTTTTTATATGTGTCAGACCATCTTTAATGGATATGGATGATATATGTTTGGCAGACAGTGCAACAACTCATACAATCCTTCAAAGTGAGAAATATTTTTCACAACTAATCAAAGCTAAGGGAAATGTAGGAACTATCTCTGGCACATCAAATTTAATCGAAAGATTTGGAAAAGCTAGTTTCATGTTACCAAATGAGACACAAGTTTTTATCAAAAATACTCTATATTCTAGTAAATCAAGAAGAAATTTGCTTAGTTTTAAAGATATTCGACTAAATGATTTTCACATTGAAACAACCAATGAGAATGATAATGAATATCTTCTCATCACTTCTACTATTTCTGGAAAAAAGAATATCCTAGAAAAACTTCATTCAATTTCTTTTGGATTATATACTATGAAAATTAGAGCAATTGAGTCTCATAATGTTATGATTCCAAAAATTATAGATCCCAAATCCTTTATGCTTTGGCATGAAAGACTTGGTCATCCAGGTACTTCTATGATGCGTCGTATTATTGAAAATTCTACTGGTCATCCTCTCGAAAATAAAAAGGTTTTTCATAGTAGTGAATTTCATTGTGCTGCGTGTTCTCGAGGAAAATTAATTGTTCGACCATCACCAGTAAAAGTTTATAAAGAAGCCCCAAAATTCCTAGAGAGAATTAAAGGAGACATTTGTGGACCTATTCACCCATTGTCTGGCCCATTTCGATATTTCATGGTTTTAATAGATGTTTCAACTAGATGGTCTCATGTTTGTCTTTTCTCTTCTCGAAATTTTGCCTTCTCAAAACTTCTTGCTCAAATAATCAAGTTACGGGCTCAGTTCTCAGATCATCCAATCAAGTCAATTCGACTTGATAACGCAGCTGAATTTTCATCAATGACTTTTAATGATTTTTGTATGACTATTGGAATCTCTATTGAGCATTCTGTTCTTCATATTCATACACAAAATGGTTTAGCTGAATCTTTAATAAAAAGACTTCAACTAATTTCACAACCATTAATGTTAAGGGCTAACTTACCTACCTCAGTTTGGGGTCATGCAATTCTTCATGCTGCAGCCATCATTCGAGTAAGACCAACGGCTCTTCATAAATTTTCTCCTCTACAAGACAGACACCCAACATATCACACTTTCGACTTTTTGGAAGTGCAGTATATGTTCCAATTGCACCTCCACAAAGAACTAAGATGGGAGCCCAACGAAGAATAGGTATTTATGTTGGTTTTGATTCTCCTTCTATTATCAGATATCTTGAACCTTTAACTAGAGATGTTTTTACTGCACGTTATGTAGATTGTCATTTTGATGAATCTGTATTTCCACCATTAGGAGGAGGGAAAGTTTTAAATAAAAAACCCTCTGAAATATCATGGAATGCATCCGATTTAAATTCACTTGATCCTCTTACAGGACAATGTGAAATTAAAGTTCAAAGAATTATTCATTTATAAAATATTGCAAATCAAATGCCAGATGCATTTAATGATGCTAGAAAAGTGATAAAGTCATATACACCTGCAGTGAATACTCCAGCAAAGATAGAAATACCTATTAAAAAATCAATTCCTGGAGAATTGACGAATAAGGTAATAGAAGAATCTAAACCACGCCAGAAGCGTGGAAGACCGATTGGTGCAAAAGACACTGTACCACGAAAATCAAAAGCAAATAAGGGAATCCCAGAAGGAATACCCGCTCTAGAAGTAGCACTTATTTCAAGAGTGGGAATAGCCCCGGAAGAAGTTCAAAATCTCAGTGAAGGGATACGAGATGAACACCAAGAGATCTCAATAATTATGTACATGATGAGAAAATATGGGATCGAAGCAAAGTCATGATTAACGATATATTTGCTTTCTCTATAGCATCAGATATTACTTTGATTCCTGACACGGATCCTGAACCACAAAACGTGGAAGAATGTCGGAAAAGAAAAGATTGGCCAAAATGGAAAGATGCTATTCAAACTGAGCTACAATCTCTATTGAAAAGAGAAGTATTTGGACCAGTAATCCAAACACCGCTGGGTGTAATCCTGGTTGGAAACAAATAGGTATTTGTACGAAAGCGAAATGAGAAAAATGAAATTATGAGATATAAAACCCGGCTTGTACCTCAAAGGTTTCACAAAAACCTGGTATTGATTATCAGGATACATACTCTCCAGTAATGGATGGAGTCACTTTTTGCTTTCTGATAGGTATGACAACCATGGAAGGTTTGGAAACACGTCTAATGGATGTGGTAATAGCATACCTATATGGCTCACTTGATAGTGAGATTTACATGAGAATCCCTGAAGGATTGAAAATGGCTGAATCACAAAAGCCCCGTCACATATATTCAATCAAGTTACGACGCTCGTTGTATGGGTTGAAACAGTCTGGTTGTATGTGATATAATCGACTCAGTGATTATGTAATAAAAGATGGATATATAAATGATCAAGTATGTCCATATGTTTTTATTAAGAAATCACGAAGTGGATTTTCCATCATTGCTGTATACGTGGATGATTTAAATCTTGTAGGTACTCCTGAAGAACTCACAAGAACTACTACTTATTTAAAAGATGAATTTGAAATGAAAGATCTTGGAAAGACAAAATTCTGTTTGGGAATACAAGTAGAGCATTTAGTATCTGTGATTTTTGTTCATCAATCCACATATGTTGAAAAAGTCCTCAGTCGTTTTCATATGGATAAAGCTCATCCTTTGACTACCCCGATGGTTGTTCGATCTTTAGAAGTTGATAAAGATCCATTTCGACCTCTAGAAAGTGGGGAAGAAGTTCTTGGACCTGAAGTTCCATACCTAAGTGCAATAGGTGCTCTTATGTATCTTGAAAACTGTACACGACCTGATATTATTTTTGCTGTAAACTTGTTAGCAAGATACAGTTCTTCTCCTACTAAGAGACATTGGGATGAGATCAAACACATTTTTAGATACCTCCATGGAAGTATAGATCTTGAGTTATTTTATCTAAGAAATTCAACGTCGCAATTGGTTGGATATGCCGATGCAGGATTTTTATCAGATCCACACAATGGTAGATCACAAACAGGTTATGTATTTACATATTGTGATACATCTATATCCTAAAAATCTACAAAGCAAACCATGACATCTACATCTTCAAATCACTCAGAGATTCTCGCTATACATGAAGCAAGCAAAGAGTGTGTTTGGTTGAGATCAATTATTCAGCATATTCAAAAATCATGTGGATTACCATCAATCAAAGATATTCCTACAATTCTGTATGAGGATAACGCTGCATGCATTGCTCAACTTAGATGAGGGTACATCAAGGGAGATAGAACAAAGCACATTTCACCTAAAATCTTCTTCACACATGAGCTACAAAAGAAGGGTGATATAGATGTGCATCAAATTCGATCATGTGATAATCTAACCTACTTATTCACAAAGTCGTTGCCATATGCAACGTTTGTAAAACTTCAGAAAAGGATCGAATTGTGTCGACTGAAAGACTTATGACAATATTTCATCAAGGAGTAATGAAATCCTTTTGAGGGGAAGACTGTACTTTTTTTCCTTAATCACAGTTTTTATGCCAATGAGTTTTTTCTGACAAGGTTTTAACGAGACAGTCAATTAAAAGATATTTATGTAAAAGATATGTACTCTTTTTCCCTTCGTTATGTTTTTTCCCACTGGATTTTCTTAAAAAGGTTTTTAATGAGACATAATTTTATATCGTAAGAAATCAGGGGAAGTATTATACATGTGATTCCCTTCACTTGCTTCTCCCATACTCCTCCCATGACTCCCTTTTCCTTCCTTCTTCTCTTTCCTTCCTCATGACTCCTCTACCTTGCCTATATAAGGCAGTGCATGCTGGTGAATGATAATTAAGAATTCTCATGAAGAATTTCTCTCTCTTTTCTCTTGCTTATTCTCTCTAAATTTATGCAGCAATTATAAGAGTATATTTATACACTTAGCTAAAGTTTTATAACAGGAAGATCTATCACCTTTTTTTTTCCTTTTTTTTAAAAAAATTTCCGTTTATATTTTGGAGATGGGAAGAATCCTTTTTTAAGAATATCTGAAAGATTCTTCAACTTTACTTTGATTATTAACAAAAATTATGTCGGTCCTTATATAAGTTGAGAAAGTAAAAAGATGAGAGCACAACAATAAAAAATTGGAACCTCGATATCAAATTATTTTTTTTAATAATGTGGAGTATCCGGTCTGCAGTCCGACCATTCCGGGTCAAACTTTTCATACGGGCTTGCGCCTGCATCCCTGTGACTATTTTATTGGCTTGACAAATTAGAACTTCCCAAGTCAAGCGTATGAAACGAGCTTGCGGCAGCACCCCCATGACCATTTTATTAGCTTGACAAATTAGATTGGGTGGTATTCGATAGGGGTGCTCAAAATTTTTCGTTTTTTCGGTTTTTTACCGGTACTGACGGTACCGGTTTTTCGGTATTTTAACACTTTTCGGTACCGGTAGCGGTAATAACTTTTTTGAATTCGATAAAAACCGAAATACCGAAAATACCAAAATTTAATAATTTAATAATTAATATTTAATGTTTTGTAATTTTATATATTAAATAATTTTTTTATATATTAATAATTTCTATATAATAATAGTTTTATTAATTTTTTTTATATATATTAATAATGTTTTGTAGTTTTATTTTATATATTAATTGTTATTAATAGTTAATGATTTCTTAGTTTTTTAAAAAATTATTAATATATAAAAAAATTATTTAATTATTATTAATAATATTATTAATAATTATATATATTACCATGCGGTATAACCGAAAAACGAACCGAAAAAATCGATACCGATTTTGTACCGAACCGATACCGAAACCGATAATTCGGTACCGGTTTCGGTTCTTGTTTTTTCGGTAATTTTGGATCAGTACCGGTTCGGTATTTTTGGTACCGGTTCGATTTTTTACCGATGAACACCCCTAGTATTCGAGAACCCAAGACATTCGAGTCTACGGCTCATTCCATAATCTCATTTGAACCACTGCGCCGGTTAGATATCAATTTTTAAAACAAATAATTAGCACTAATTGCCTCCATAAAGCATTGATTTGCAATATTTAATACATGTGCGGGTTAATATTCTTTATGATAAGGTTAGAAAAATAACACTTAATGATATTGTCAAATTTACCATAATATAATAATAATACATTATTTTAGACATAGTTTGAGACAATATCTAACATTACCTTTACAATAATATTTAAATTTTCATTCTCTATACTCACATCATCAAGTAATTAGTGTTTCATTTGACTAATTTTGACTTTTTCACATGAAATTAACTTTTTAAATAATTTTTTGATAATAATTTTAATATGAGAAAATACTCGTAACAAGTTGCATCTATTATTCTAAAATTTTAAGATTTCACAAATTTATTTCAAAAATATCTAATTTAATTTTAAAAGAGAGATTATATAATACGAAAAATATTCTATAAATAATAATATCAAAGGACATGGTACGGAAATTAATGTGTAAAAGAAATGTCAAATGAGACTCTAGTTTTCAGACTTGAGAATTTAGTAGCCAAAGTCATTTTTGTCATTTAGGCGAGAACCAACCTTCAGAATTGACTTTAATGGTTTTAGCTCCTCTTCCTCATTCTCCATCGACGACATTTTCTTCATTCTCTTTCTCTTCTTACTTGGGATTATTTCTTCTACATTTTCATTAATACTTACACTTTTCTTTGGAGCTCTTGCTTGAATTGCAGCTGCACGGATCAATGTTTCCGATTCTTCTACTTTTTTCCCACCATTTTCATTTGTACCATCATAAGAATTAACAATACCACAAATTTCTTGAACTCGTAACAGCTCCTCCCTGCCTAAATTCCCAGCAGTTTCAACTTGTCCAAACTTGCCCCTAGAACGAGGAAAATCGCCTCCAGAAGGCGTCGTCCCATCGAGTGTCACCGGCGATGCAAGGTTTTGTGTGATGAACACGAAAAGCCTGTGACAAATTAGCACGCCAAAACATCCGAGAGCAGTAGCCTTTAGGGCAAATATTGGTGTGCTTTGGAGGGAATTAAAGATTCTATGGCAAATGCCAACGGATGGGAGAGAGTTTTCATTTTCATTCATGATTTGGAGTACTTTTACAAGGACTAGAAGATCATAGTTTTGTTTGTTTTAAATGAGTAAATTTTTCTTTGGGAGCAAATTATGGTTATGGTATAAGGTGGAGTAAAGAAAGAGGAGAGCATTGCTTGTGAGATGTTCATTTTCTTTAGCATGAAGAAAACTAACCAGCACAGGTTTTTCAGAATATTGAAAGCTCTGGCACAAGTAAGACCTTAAACCAATATATTTTAGAATTTAAATCCAGCTTATTATCCACTAAAAGGATATAAGAAACACACAAACGCAGAATATTAATCACAAATATTGTGATAAAACTTGCCCGAAATGTAATATCATGCATATGCTATAATTTTGGCCTTGTCAGTTTACAAACTTAGAGCGTTTAGTGCGTTTGTAAAATCGCATAAATATCATTCATCTACAAGCAACTTATTTTCAACGCAGCTAATTTACCTTACAAACGCAGTAGTTGGGGCTCAAACACACCCACCGAAATTGGTGTTGTGCCTTTGGACTTTCAAACAAACTAAATGCTACCGCTGTAAACACGAGTGACCAAACAATGCCTTTATTATACTTTCCAGGATAAAAACAAGGACTTACTACAACTATTTCTTTGGGGAGAAGAAAGTACATTTTATGTGAAAATAAAACCTTAAAACCAAAATAGTCTAATGTTAGATGGATTATGTTCTCCTCTGCTTCACCTGATTAATTTCCACTCTTTTCTGCATCAAGGAGTTTTTTTCTTGACCACACGAAATGCATATGGATCAATCAAAGAGATTCATACACCTTAAAAGATTGACAAAGTTATGCTTAGTAACTGAAAGATTTGCATCATTCTAAAGTCTCAACATCACGATAAAAGGGAAGAATTTTATGCATCAAAATTAACAATGCCAAGAATGATCTTTAGATTAAAACTATGTTCACAAGTTTCCCATTTTATTACTCGAAAAAGGTAAACAAAATGGATCCGTCACGAATGGGATTGACAACTGAATTTTAAGCTATTCATCTTACTAAACTTCAGTAATGCATGTATTTGTCATCAACAGCAGATCTGAGCGACAAGGATAACCTGGTTATAGTGTAATCCGTCCACAGAGACGCCAGTATGCTCCGGTGTGAAAAAAGGATTTCTCAAAAACCCATATGTCTCGGACAAGGACCTAGCGAAACATGGGAAGAAACTGTAAATATTGCAAGGGAGGAAAAGAAATATAAACTCAACCAAACTAAAGCAGGCGTTACAATTGCCATGCTAAACACAACAAAGAAATCAAGAAATTTATACTAGTAAAGGTGCACATGCAATATCCACGCCTGATCACTTCCACAAGGAAAAAATTAGAAGTTCAGAATAACCCTGTGATGTCTTTATATCATGAGAGGCTCTCTATGCTTTTGGTTCATACATTTTATCACCGTATTCAACATAGCTATCTTGCTATTACTGACCAATTTTTTATCTTACACAAACAGCATACCCTGACCTATGCCTGTGGGGCCTGCTTATAACCCTCTTAGAAAAATAGCGACCCATTTTGCATGATAAAGCCAGATTTCTCAAGTGATATTCCACAACTTCTGGTATTGCAATAATATCTCAAACACGACGCAATACAATGTTATATTGTAGTTGCAAATTTATTGTAAATCAGTAACATAAATTGCAAGTACATATTGCAAATGAATATATGCCACAGAAGCTATAAAAAGAAGAAAATGAAGGAAAGGAAATAATAAAAATCCATTCTGTTTTATTGAAGGACCTCATTGTTGACATTATCAAATAGCTTATTCATCTCTCGTACCTTTTCTTTTCTTTCAGGATCGAATTTAAATCAATCAGTTTAATTGTCTCGCTACCATGAGACTTAATTTTTTCTCAAGTAAACAAATAATCAATTACATCCCCCTTGTGGTGGTCTTCTATTTCATTTTACTAATAGAACTACAGATGTTTGACCTAATACTCTAAAATCAATGTTTTGAAAGAGAGATAAAGCCTCAATTACATCCCCATTATGATAGTGTCAAGATTATGGTGGCCTTCCATTTCATGTCACTAAAACAAGTTCACCTCATTCTATAAAATCAATGCTTTGAAAGCAATAAAGGGTTCAAACTTGTATTTGATTTTCTTGGAGTAACAAAGTGCAAGTAGAATCATATGTGCATGAACTAAATCAACAACACAGTAAAGAACATACGGTAGTCTATTAAAAGTTTTAGGCAGCGTACTTGACGGAGGTCCAAACTCCTTCCTTTTTATTTAATCATAATTTCACATGGCATATACGAGTGATGCTAGTGGTTACAAATGAATAAGGAGCACAAGGTGACATTGATGATTTAACTAGAAATGTTATGCATAAATTGGTCATCATGCGACACACATGTTTATCAGTTTATGCTTTGACCCTTACTTGATGTTAGTTTTAATAAAGTTTACAAAGTTTGATGTGATGTTTAATTTAGAAGAAGAGCATCTTTTATACCTCACATATTATTTATATGATTTTAAATCAATATAATACACAGTAGCATCTGTATTAACATTTCAATAAATCTCACTAAAATTATTATATAGAACTACGGTCTATCACCTTTTTTTCCCTATCATTTTGGAATATTATTCCAATCGTTCCGAAATTCGAGATACATTTCTAATTTCAGACTATAAAGTAACATGAAGTTCCTAAAACGCCACTACTTGCACTCTAGGTAGATTGATAACAATCATGCCACAGCTATTACATTTCTAGTAAATGTGAGAGACTAATCAGTACATCTATGCATGTAAGAATGTATAACAGTCCAAACATTCCATACCTCCTTATCCTTATCTCCAGCAACAACAGCACCATTTGAATCATATGCCTCAAACTTCTGCACAAACAAGGCACAACAAAATTAATATTTTTAAATAAGTAATGATCCTTCAAGAAAAGCAAATAGAAGTACATGGACTTTAACCATATGATCAAGTTTTCTACCAACCAAAATTTGGGCAAAAAAAGAGAAGGGAACTTTGAAACAAATAAATGAGAGGAAAATGACTACAAATCATGGGCTAATCGTCATAAATCACAATTGATATCAAATTCTCACAGTGAGTTTCATATAAAGTTCTGTTAATGTGTTACGATCACTGTTTGTGACATAAGTTTTAAAACTGAAATTAGATGGAATCAGGAGAGAAGAGACGAATCCATTCAGATAAAGATAGATTCCTAGACAGGGATATAGAGAGATAAATTGGCTGAATATAGAGAGAAGGAAAATATAAAATAGAGAGAAATTTCGTTTCATTTCATATTCAACGTAACAGCTTACAACGCAACTAACTCTATTTCTAAGTAACTTGCATCATCTGAAAAGAACAAACACTTATAATATTGCCCTGCCTTGTAACTACCACAGTACCTCTACAAACTTAATAACTAACGATACTGCTGCTCATCTTTCCAACCAGGGTCATAACAAAAGCTGAAGAACTTGTTCAGATGTCCAATCTCATTCTTTTGGTCAAAAGAGTTTCAATAGGGCCTAATAGAAAATTGCCTTCCACAGGTCACAGAAATGGTAGCTCCAATATACCAATTGTCATGATTTCAGCTAGAGAGAGAAAGTAATATGGGAGGATACAGAGGGAGAAAGAGGGGAAAACAGAAATTGCATTGAGAGAGAGAATTTTCAATTACAATCAACATATTGAACTAAATATTACTGTATTTATAGACTACTATTATAGCAATAAACACTAACAATTACAGAAGTACCCTCCATTACTACCAATAACCACTACTTATTCCCTAGCAAGATTCATCTTAACCTCACGCTATCCCTTCAGTTAATTAGTTTGGGAAAAAAGGTAGTTTCAAGAAACAGGAAGAAGCCGATCACACATTAAAACAAAATAGTTTTCTATAGTGCTGAGAATACCCCACAACAATTGTGTTAGGTTATAATGGAAATATTCCTATATTGTTGTATAACTGGGTGAACTCAACATAATTTAGACTAGTCCTAACTACAGCCATAAATATATAAAAATATATGGAAATTGCAATGCCACAGGGTAATCTAAAGGAGCAAATGGAAACTAAATTATGTGGAATCATATTGTCTAGTTACTTATTAAATAACGTGGAAACGAAATGAGGAAGGATCAAACAACCAAATTAAAGGTATATAATAACATCAATAAAAGGGCCAGTAATTAGGAACAATATTTAAATAATTGACAAGGAAAGAGAAGATGAGAATCCCATAAATGAAACACTTACTAACTAAAGTATAAGAGACAAGATGCTAAATTTAGCCATCCAATAAATTTATCGATCTAGTCATAGTGCTCTACGAAGAATGCATGAGGTTAGCAAGTATAAAATGTTGTCACTTTAAGAGTTAAAATAGACATGATTTGTATAACCTTAATTACCCTTCTACAAATATGAAGTTTGTAGATGCCACCATTTGATTTGCAAACTGAAAGGAATATAAATGGAAACATGGTGATTTTCTCCTTCTCTCCTTAAACTTTATGCCAGGTTAACTTGACATTCATTTTGGGACAGAGGGAGTATGCATCACTAATTAGTAAAAGGGTTGATCTAAAAGATTTTCGAAAGATTACTTGAATTTATAGCATCGGACAAGTCAACAGTTTTCTGCTGTGATGGTCATATAAGACATACAACCAAGAAAAAGAAAAGAATTACAAAAGTAGGTCATTTTACCTGCTTAGTCAGAAACTCAAGAGTAAGTTGTATGAACACTTTACTGAGGTCATCCCGATCAACACCAATCTATACAAGTTTAGTGTCACAAAAAAATAAATAAATAAGAAGAAAAAGAAACAGTATTAGCTGGATGATGATTAAACTTGTACATTTTATCCGTAAACACTAATTTCTGATCATTAATCTAAACAGAAAAATATCCCTTTTACACGTGAACTGAGTATGCTGGCAGAAATCTTCCTTTTTTTCTTTTTTTTGGTGGAAGCAGAAATCTAAATTTGACAGTCCTATGGTGGATATCTCATACGTGCAAAACCAAACGTCAATCTCCCTCATGTTGCCCAGCCAAAAAGAGAAATGCAATGATTACGAAAACGATAAATTGAAGTAACTGGAAAAACCTCTCATTGAGGGGTGCTTCAATATTGTGGATAGATTAGACGGTCAAAATTAAATGCATACTGGGGTGTGAAAGCTACATCTACATTCAATTTTAAAAGTACAAATAAACATTATAAAGAGAGCTGCCCTTCAGGGGCCAAAACCATGTACACACGGTGTATACAAGACTGACATAAGATAGTACACACCGAAAAAAGAACAAGCTCTTACAAATAACACATGGACATTGATGGTACTGATACATAGGGCAAATAATTAACAACAGTATAGCTGCTGGAGCTTGTCCTATCTCTTGTTCTGCACAGAATAATTGACGGAATTAAAGAAGGAAGCAGAACACATGCAAAATTTTATGCATGTAGGTAAACAGTTTTACTAGTTCTTATTGGTTGGTATCAAGCATTAAAGTTCGCGTTTCTTTGAAAATGAAGACCACAAAACACTAGCCCCACTCCTAGTTGTCATCCCCCACCATTAGGAAAAGCAAATATAGTAAAAAAAACATCAAAAGGGAAAAGGGTACAAATTTGATAAAGTTCAGTACATTAAACTACAATTAGAGTGATTACTAATCAAACATATGACAGGACACCCACCAACATAGTGCACACTAGAAAATATAGGAAGCTCTTTTCCAGCACGAATACTACTATCATTCTCTTAGAAAAAAAAAAGATTAACTATTCTGAAACAATGATACTTGCCAGACGAGCTCGCAGAGTTCGCATTTTAACAACTGGTTCCACTAGTTCCCAGTTAACCTTACTCCACATTGATTCTCGTTGCTTAATTTCATTCTTGAGTGTCTGTCCCAAAAGAAAACACAGAGACATGAAAATCTACAAGAATTTAGGCTCTACGTCGAAAATTTAATAAAACCTGGAGGAAAACATCAAGGCTGAGCTGACAAACACAAAGTATAAATCAATGTGTAGCAGCATGAAAGCAAGTTAAAGGAACAAGAGCACACCAACATACAGAGTACATCTTATCTGTAACTGCTTTCCTCAATGATGCTTTATCACCATTCGCCATGTAAGAGTTTATCTAAAGAAAAGAAAATTTATCAAAAAAAAAATGAGCTTTTACTGATATTTATTCCGTTGTACGAATCCACATGTTATAAACCACCAATATAAATTTATATCTAGCAATTAGTTAGGGCAGGATTACGATGACGAAGGGACAAAGACGATATAAATAAACTTCTTGAAAGCCATGTTCAGTCCACTCTAAAAACTGTCCAGCAAATATATGAACATACACTCCCTGGTAGGCATTAAAACCTGATATCTCAATTAGAAAAAAAGTAAATTATGCTCCCTCATCTTTTCAATGTTGTTCATTCTTGTTTCATATGAATTATAATTTGGTGGATGGTACCCATATTTATAATTGTGAGATACCTGCGGCTTCAGTTATCCTCCCTTCATGATTTTCCTATACACAGATTTTTCAATCGTGATGCAGAGTAAATATCTTGGATATTCAATTCTTCCAAAATTTTAGTGCTCCAGAAACCAAGACGAGTCCTTGTTAGTGATGCTTAGTCACTGTTAGTTTTTGTCGTCTCCTTGCAGGAAAATTGCAAAAACCGTCCGCTCAAGTATACATTCACTTGCACCGAGGTCATTTGTATTTTTATTCTGCAAGTCTCTTCCTCCATGTTTCTCAACTGGCCAATTTTGCAATGTTAACTTTAATTCAAGAAAAATGACCCAGGGGCCATCAGATATCCACCTTTGTTCGAGGTTTAAATGGGAGATCAATAATTAAAAACTCTTCCCTCTAAATAAAAGGTCTTGAAACAAAGTAATGTGGATGGTTCGAAGCATAAAATCTTGTTCATTTATTAATAAAAGAATTAATTTATTAAAGGCATTTTACTATATCTACATGGTGTTATTATTTAATAAGTAATAAACTCATAGTTTTGAGCAATACTTTTAGAATCATGATGATGATCATACTAACGAGATCTAAATTCTTAGATAGCTTAAAACTAACATCGTTCGTAATCGTTAGATTACTAAAAAAAAGGGGATTAGTGAATCCGGATAGATTAGTACATACTTTGCTTGCTCTTAGAAAGATGATGATTGATCTCATAATCATTTGTGTGGAGACACTAAAGCAAGTATGTAAGTGCTTATTGGAGAATAAGTTCACTTGCTAAAGGAATACCTAATGGAGTTTTACTTGTCTGTCAATAGGAATTCCTCTAGTGATACTAGTACAAGTGATCCTTGACTTGAGATCATCATAGTATCTTGTGTATGATGAGTTATACTTTGACATGTCCTTCAGACCTTTAGGGTATATCAAAGGGTATGCTTAAGTATAATAAGTTGTACATGGAGATAATAAATTATTAACAAATAATTTATCGCTTCTAGTAAAAGGAGAGAATATCCTATGTGACTCGATAAATGACAATTCAGTAGTCATTGGCCAAGGCAAAATGAAATTAGAAAGTAGTTTCTAATTTGCATTATTTAGAGTTGTGCATTTGAGAATCGAAATACTATAAAATTAAATAAAATAAGATTTGACAGTAATTCCATGTCTTATACTTCATCCGTTCCTAAAAGATTGTCGTTTTAGAAGAAAAAATTTATTCCAAAATAGTTTGTCATTTACAACTTTCTAGGAGAATAAATTATTTACTTTCCTATATTACCCCTACTTCTCTCATTGTCCCAAGAAATTCTCACCCTTGTATTAATAGTTTTAATTTTACCATAAATGGGTAGTGATGAAATTTCAAACAAAATTTAATTGTTAAATGGTAGTATTAAATGACTTTCTTAATCAATGTGCAAAAACCTTAAACAACAATCTTTTAGGAACAGAGGGAGTATTTAATTGGGACATTGTATGGTAGAAGGATCGAATTGTACGGAAACTATTCACTGAAAGTTTCTTTTATGATTAATGTTAAAATCTATGTTTGCTTACCCTTATTATAGAATAAATATTATTTATTTAAATGAATTAAATAGTTTAATTTATTTATTTAAATAAGATTAAATTGTTCTAATTGATTTATTCACAACCGATTTATATAGAGAACCTAAAAAGTCACAACGCAAGAGGAAAATATTTATTTAATCAGTAAATAACATAATCGTAATAATAAGTTAAATATATTTAATTTAATCTATGGTGATAGAATAAATTAAATAACTTAATATTTATTATTTAATATTTTGGAAATAATAAATATAAATTAATAAGAGGAGTCTTATTATTATTATTACTATTAATATTATTTAATTCCTAAACGGGTTTGGGAATTAATTAATAAAAGTACTCTCATAAATTCCTAATTGGATTAGGAATCTAATTAATTAAAAGAGTTTAATTCATTAAAATAAAACCCTATTTCTAAATAGTTTAGGAGGATTTCCTGCATCTATAAATAAAAGAAGTCTTAATATGAGTTAGAGTTACACACTCAATTCCAAGAGTTGGGAGAGTACTTACAATTTCTATAGATATAGAAACTAAGGTTTTGCCAACATCCATCTTCTTGAATACATATTATTCCTTAGTGGATCACCTCTAGAGGCCAAACACTTAGATGGCTAACTTGATCAAAGGAAGAAATCAAACTTGTGAATTCAAGAACTTGGAGTTGAACTCGTACCTAAGGAAGCACGGTTCTACGAGGGTATGATTTTGATTCTCTCTCTTTCGTATAATTGATAATTGAGCACAGGGAAAAATCATGGTGATGGTTTGTATAAAAAATTTAAAATTCATTTTTACCGCGCTTCCACTATATTTGTGTAATTTGATTGCATGCTCGCGTTATATACAAACCTAACAGGTGGTGTCAAAGCGTAACATTCTGCTAATTATTGATTTTGATGATTCCTATGGGTATGCAATTCGATTGATTTTTCTAGGGCAAAAATGAGTTTTCTATTTCTGCGACGCAGCGCAGCCGCGCCGCTTCCAGTTCATTCTAGAGTGCAGCTGCGCCCGAACCCAGAATTTATTTTCTGGGGTGCAGCGCAACCGCGCTGGTTCCTAGTTCATTCTGGGCGCGGCCGCGCCAGTCTGCAGATTCTGAAATTTTGTTTTTCATTCAATTAATATAAATGATTTATTTAATTAATAAAAGTTTAAAATAAAGATTGTTTATTTTATCTAAAATAAGATTTCAGGTTGCTAAAATTAAATAAGTTTAATTTTGATTTGGATTTTGATTAAAATAAAATAGTTTATTTTGTTTCAAAACTAAATTTTAGCAAACTTTTGCCCATTAAATGATATTGATGCATAGATGAAATGGTTTTATTATTTATGTGATGAATGTTATTTATTGATGCATGGTGATATGTATGAGAATAGATGGGATTAATTATTGACTATTGACCAATGGATGATTGAATTTTATTTTAAATGGATGCATGAATGATTGGGTTTTATAAATGGGGTCTGCGTACTTCGTCTTCTCTAGTTTTTCTTGATATAAATTCTATTTTTCTCTTATGTACTTCCCCTTGACTACTGATCAAGGTTTCTATTTATTGTAAATAGTTTATGTAATAGGATTAGTTAGAATTACTTGAAGAATTGGAGACAAAGGAGCAAGGAGTGCTTGAAGACCTGTTTGTAATGGAGTCTGGGTTTAAATGTAATAGTTATGTTTAAATTATGTTATTGCACCCTAGGTTTGACCTTTTGGTTCACTTGGTGGCTCAAGTGAACCAAACATGAACAAAAGTCCATAATCAATCCGGGTAGAATATAGTATTCTATATGTGCATGTTTATTATATATATATATATATATATTATATAACATGCTTCGCATATTAAAATAATATGACGCGTATTTTATATATATGTGTGCCCTCAAATAAATTTTATTAAGTTGTAACGTTAAAATATATTTGGAATATTGAACGTCGCCTTCTAACATAATAAAACGATAGAGTATCAGTTAATCATTACAAGTTTGTTGTGCACTCACAAGCTGTGTTACTCGGACTCTTCACTTTGCCCTGAAGTACCCGTGTCCGACACCGTGTCCAAAAATTGGATACTTCACTTGGATACTTCACTTTAGTGTAAACAATTGGCAAAATTGAGAAGTACCCGTGTCGGATACCGTGTCCAACCGGACACTCCATCCGTGTCCGAGTAACACAGCTCACAAGGCTTATAATAATTTTTTGAGTTATTGTTTTATCATATTTGATGTTTATAAGAAGTTGAACATTACCGCTTTGTTGTGCACACACAAAGGCGGTAGTTTTCTCTTTATTTATATAGAAATGCTGAGTTTAACTTAACTTAGATTATTTTAGTTCGAATGTGCACACACTTGACCATTATGATCTAAGAGGCAAAATAAATGGAGTTACATGGTGATGTAATTGACAAAAATTGTCTTACCTATTTATTTATATATAGTTTGTTGTGCACACACAAGGTTATATACATTTGAAATGAGATCCTTATTTTCACTAGCAAATCTTTAATTAGATTTTACCGAACTATATATTGAGGGTAATATAGTTTGATAAAATAGTGGGAGTTACCAATTTAAATAAAGACCTAATTTATTTTGGTAATTAATAAAATGAATGTATGTTAAAATGTTAGCTTTTTCACATGCAGAATTTGAAAAAAAATGTCAAACTCGCTAATATCACTGCGTAATATACTTGATGCTAACAAATTGACCCAACCGAATTACACGGACTGATTAAGGAATCTGAGAATTGTTCACTGTTGAAAATATTTCTTATGTCCTAAATTCGCCAGTCCCTGCAAATATTGCAGACTTAGCCTCTGAGGAAGAGATTTCTACTTTTAGAAAGTGGCAAGATGATACATTCAGCGTCAACATGAAACTATGGATACTCCTACTATATTGTTTCACCTCAAGGAGTTGTATGGTGAGCAAAGTAGGACTGCTAGATATCAGATATCTAAAGAGTTCATCTGATCTCGTATGACCGAAGGCACTACCGTTGAGACTTATGTTCTCAAGATGATCAATTGATTGATCGACTTGGTCAGTTAGGATTTGTGATGGATGGAGAGTTAAATCAAGATTTGATCTTGTAGTCACTCCCAGACACTCACAATTTGTTGTGAATTTTCACATGAATAAGTTGGGCGTCAGCTTGCCTGAGTTACTTAACATGTTGAAAATTGTAGAAGGTGACTTCCTATCTAACAAAAATCAATTCGTATTGGTGGATGATTCTTCTAAGAAAAGGAAGAGGCTTAAGGTATCTTCTGAAAAGAAGAAAAACAAGAAGGCTAAGAGCAACGCGAAAGTGAAAGATAATAAGAAACCTGATCCAAATAGCAAAGGAATATGCTTCCATTGCAATAAGTAGGGTCATTGGAAGAGGAACTGCGAGAAGTTTCTTGCACAGAAGAAGCTTGGAGAAGCTTCGACTTCCGATCAAGGTTTGTTCACGATTGAAATTAATTTTTCTGAAAGTCAAAATTCTATTTGGGTAATGGATACCGGGCCGTTGTTCTCACATACGTAATACTATGCAGGGACTAAGTAGAAGTAGAAAGTTGAACAAGGATGAAGTCGTCCTACGAGTGGGAAATAGAGCAAAGGTTGTTGCATTAACTGTAGGAACTTATTGTTTAGTACTGCCTACGGGCAAGTCCATTAGTTTAAATAATTGTTATTATGTTTCAATACTTATGAGAAACATTATTTCTATTTATGTATTGGATATGGTTGGTTTTGATATTATAATAAAGAACAACAATTGTTTGTTCTATTTATAATAAAAATATTTTATATGGTGTTGGTAATTTACTAAATAAACTTTACATGATTTGCAAGAAAATATACTTCAAATTGAACAAACTAAGAAAAGGAAACGAGATGATGTTAATTATACCTTTTATGTGGCACTGTAAACTCGGTCATATTAATGAAACAAGATTAACCAAGTTGCATAAAGATGGGCTTTTAGAGCTATCTGATTACGAATCATATCCAACTTGTGAGTCTTGTCTCATGAGTAAGATGACCAAATCTCCTTTTAGTGGAAAAGGAAAAAGAGTTACAGAGTTGTTAGCGTTGGTACACACAGATGTATGTGAACCTATGACAACGGATACACGAGGATATTCTTATTTTATTACTTTCACTGATGATCATTCAAGATTTGGATATGTGTATTTGATGAAATACAAGTCTGAATCATTTGAAAAGTTCAAAGAATTCAGAAGTGAAGTAGAGAAACAAATTGGCAAGAGTATTAAGATATTTCGATCGGATCGAGGTGATGAATACTTAAGCAATGAGTTTCTTAATTGCCTCAAAGAAAATAGTATAATCTCACAATGGACTCCACAGTTGAATGATGTATCTGAAAGGAGAAATCGAACATTGTTGGACATAGTTCGTTCCATGACGACCTTGCAGTATCCTTCTGGGGTTATGCCCTAGAGACGGCTGCATATCTACTAAATAAGGTCCCCTCGAAATCCAGTCTCTAAGACTCCATATTAGTTATGGACAGGGAGGAAACCTAGCCTTAAACATGTTAAGATGTGGGTATGTCCAGCTTATGTGAAAAAGTTACAAAATGAATAAGCTTGGGACAAGATCAGATAAGTGTAGATTTGTGAGATATCCTAAAGAAAGTTTAGGATACTATTTCTACAATCCTACTGAGCAAAAGGTGTTTGTTGCAAAACACACTTCCTTCTTGGAAAATGAGTTTATCCTTGAAGGAGCTAGTAGGAGGAAAATCGATCTTGAAGAAGTTCAATAACCACAAACCACTACAGATCAAGTGGATGAACCTGTCCAAGTAGAGACACCTTCTGTACCACAACTTATTCGTAAATCTAGAAGAGTACCGAAGAATAGAGAATGATAATGAGGTACAGCATCATAAATGATGATGATCCATTGACTTACGAAGAAGTTATGAGTAGTAAGACTCAAAGAAATGACTAGAAGCCATGAAATCATTGATAATTGATTCTTTATCTCTTTCGTATAATTGATAATTGAGCACAAGAAAAGATCATTGTGATGGTTTGTATAAAAATTTAAAAAACTGTCTTTATCGCGCTTCCACTATATTTGTGTAATTTAATTGCATGCACGCGTTATATACAAACCTAACAGATGGGTTATGGATCATTGACATCGCAATATGGGGGGGAGAATTTTTCAGATGCTTTGGTATAGTGAAAATTTTATAGCTTCCCAATGGGTGTTAGTGATGGACGCCTTCCAAAGTGTAGCTACTTCAGATATTCATAGGGGTTGGGAGGTTGTCCCTGGATAAAGACTTGAATTTTTGTTCATTCCAATTTTGTTTGCAGGATGGATTTCTTGTCTTTGCTATTCTTTATGATAAATATTCTTATTTTATTTAAAAAAATAAAAAAAAACGTCCTCTCTAATTGGGGGTCCTTCTCTAATTGGGGGAAAGAAAACTCTTCTAGTAACCAATCTACATGAACTAAGTTAAAATGGCCAGATATATCATATTCCAATTTAGGATTATCAGGTAGATTTAAAAGATAGATTCTTATTCGGCAGAAATATTCTTCAACTAGAACTAAATCATTAATTCTCTTATCCTACTATCAAGTAGAATCCATATAGCAAACAATAAGCAAAACTCCTTTCCCTATTTCTTTGGTTGAAATTGTCTAATTTCTTTTGAAACCAGGGGTTATGCATCAAACTATTCAAGAAAAAGTTAAGCTAAACAATAGTAATTGCATAATCAAATTCAATACGACAAAAATGCACCTCTTTGTATAAACCTATTGCTTCCAAATAAAATTTCTGCTTTGAATATCCAGTCTTCCGTAATTTATTAATGGCATAGGCACTTTTGAGCTGCAGATAAGCATGTAGAAGTGTTATTATATCTAGGAGCACTGAGAGCTGTATATCTGCCTACATGAGGCCTTCTAACAGAAATACATCATATTCAAATGAAAATACTTTATTAAGATATGCATTCAGGTAAGCTTTGGTGATAGTTAAATAATTACTATTAAATATAGTGGGTAAGTTCATTTGAGCGTTAGCCAAGTAGTAAACAAATATTAAGAACGAGGCAAGGCCAAGATGAATGTTGTCGGAGATGTGTTTATTTCAAAATATTGGAATTCTATATTTTATCGGTTTGTCATTTGAGCCTTAGGAAGCTTAAGGGTATGGTTTAATATTAATTGTAGCACTTTAACGCAAGTGATTCTTCTCACTCATGTTTTCAAAATTATATTTTAGATTATGATTTATTGAAAACTGTGGACAGATTTTATTGACTTAAATGTTTTATGTAAATGTAATAGTTTTTGCAAAAAATGATGATTTTTAATAATTCAAGTTGTTTTGAACTGTTGGACAGGATATGTACCTTGTGTTTGGAGACAAAATGATTTCTTGCAGGTTTGCCCAGTAAACACGGCTATATGTGGTGGTTTACCAGTCGTATAGATGGTTTACCAGACACATAGGGATGGTTTATCCAGTCAGGGGTATAGATGGATGGTTTATCCAGTCAGGGGTATACGTGATGGTTCCCAATTAGTGCAATGATTTTCCCAGTCACACATATTATGTGTGATGGTTTGCGCAGTCATAAGATTGTATGTAATGATTATTGTTTATTTAAACGATTTTGAGCTGCCAGTTCATATGTAATAAAATGATTGTGAACTGCAAAGAATTAATGAAGCTTTATATACATATTCTATAAATGTAATTGATCCAAGTGAGTGAGAATGGATTCGTCCTGGTCCCTCAGCACATCCCAAATCTTAATCCTTTTAAATTTTCAGATGATTAGACGGAGTGCCTGCTAGAAGGGACTAGCAGGAAGCATGTGAGACAGTGGGAGTGATGCTTCGTTTGCAGTTTTATCATAGTTGGTTTTGGCAAAAAAATGTCTGATGACTTCTCGGTTGTGGGTGTAAACTTGAGAATTTGATGTTGAATTTTATTTGGAATTTATTTAGTGGCTCTGAAAAAATTCAGGATTATTTAAGAATTAGATATTTATTGCTTCAGCTTAGCAGTATTTTTTATGAATATGTTATGGAAGGACTTGCAATCCTCATGTTTGAAGATAAGTGAGGTTGAGAGTGCCACTCTCCTTGATCTATGTTTGGGTATGAGGCCTGACATGTTTTGGTACCCAAAGACGAGGCATTTTTGAATGTCAAAACAAACCAAAATTACTCTGCAGACACTTTTTTTTCCCACCAAATTTTTTAGTACACAACTCTAACGACAATCAATCAACAGGACTAGTGATTATGGCGAAAGAAACATTACCTCTAGGATGACATCATCTTTTGTTCTTCTCCAACCATTTCTCGTAAACCATCTGAGCACCACAACATAAGAAGGTAAAGAACATTAGAACAAGATCTATCTAAGATATGCAGCTTATATGGCATCTATAAAAAAAAACTATACAGAAAATGAAGGTTTAGATTTCAAGCATAGCAAAGAGCTAGACAAATACAATTTGAAACAGAAAGAGAGATGATGAATCACTATCAAGAATTTACGTGTCTTAAAACAGTTGGTATGTTTCAAATGAAACTAGTGAAATGGTGATTAGAAGAAAGTAAATCAAATACTAACCTCCGCCAAAAAGACATTGGTTCACGAGGGGCATATGGCTCATAGATGATTCCAGGACTCAACATTGAAACTTTTAGGGCTCCCTGTATGCGTGAAGTAGTAACGAGTAAGTTTATGATGATAAAAAATAATAATAGCTTTGCTTTTCGTGAAAGAAAAAAAGAAGATTATTTCAAAATTGAAAATGCAAAAATAAAAATATTAATGCAAGGAAGAGAAATTATTAGTACATAAGAAGTACAATCCGATTCAAAATAAATATAAGGAATTTTACATAAGGCCGCTCCGTCATTACTTTTTAGTCAACTTAGAGGTCTCTTTTGACCTCCACTATACTATAGTGCACAAGGTGGGCATAACGCAAAGACAGAATCCGGGATTTCATCCAACCCACTGTTGTGTCAGACTTGACCTTAATGATTGCTGTGCATATTCAGTAAGAGAATGAAATTTAATGGATGATTTCAATTATGTATACCACATGAGAAATTATTGGTATAAAAAATTGCCATTACTAGTAACGTTTTGATTAGCAATATTCAGATTCACCTCCAAGTTAAAAATAATAATTCAGATTCACCTCTAATCATAATGTTTATACTGAAGATGTATGTCTAATTGTAGGCAAGAAGAAGCTCAACTGTATATAGACGTTCAATCAGGTAACCGCTTGATTGCATCATGATTTACCAGTAATATACCACATTCATCCCCATCCTTTAGAGACTTGGACTACCTATAGATTGAAGTGGTCGTATATTTGCTTCTGATGTATTTGAATCCATCTGTCTACGTGGTAAATAATCATGGAATACAAAGACACCATTGAAACGTCTGAATCATTGCTATACCTACATGTTGCATATATCTAGCACCCGCCAATAGCTTCTGAATAGTTTTAAGTAAGGAACTTCTAACCATAATGGAAAGCGTTTCTAGCAGATTTGTTGGACAGACTATTCTTCTAAGTTGTAGGGGCACTATCAGCCGATTCTATGTAACTCGAGTGCACGTGATCATGTGTGCATGAGTAATTCAAGTGCAGCAAAATGGGTGTAAAAAATATAAAACAATTACAAACATCTTTGCAACCTATCTAGGTACAAAGTCAAAGGTCATTTTCAAGAGAAAAGTACCACACCATTTGCCGAGATTGGGCAGGAGCTTTTGCTTGTGTTGTGGCCATCCTATTGTGACTCCAGAAGATTGGCAATTCAGCAAACTAAACAACAACATAAAGTGCTCAATGAATCGAGTGAAAAATAAATAAATTTTAGGAGGTTATAAGAGAATAAGTAAATGAGCAACCCTTTGTAAATGGAGATTAATATAAACGGGGTTCAGCGGAGAATTCTAGTGAGTTGTAGGGGTGTGCATGCAATTTTTTTTAATCTATTCATAGATTTTTTTGGAAGGTCAAGGGAGGTGGAACTGAATCAAGAATTTTACTAGATCAAAGAGACAGTACAAGTGGCAACTGAACCAAGAAAGAAGCTTACAAAGAAATAAATCTGTTGAGTAAAAGATGAGGCTGACAAATTGATATTTACACCCTATTGCTTTAAATTATATGTTCTACAAAGTTACCACTGAGGAACGAAAAGTATTTGAATCTCCATAAGTCCAGGGTAGACCACAGGCGCCCTTGTACAAGCTTGAAATATTTCTTCCAATATTTATTTCTGCAAACAATCAGATAGAAAACTATATGAATGACAAAATCACAAAGCTGCGATTAATACGTACTAGAAGAAAGAAGGTGGTTACACCAAAAGCAATTATGTAGAAGAGATTGTTTCAATTTGTAGTTCACAGGGGTAAGCATTGCAGCCTTAAAAGAGCATGGGGAAATGCTCCAGCACTCGGATCTTAGCTTATGTACCTCTTTTTTTGGGTATTTTGCAAGTTATTTTACTGTGGGTATATATTGAATAAACAATGTAGCTGCATTCTCTGTAACATAATTAGAGATTTAGACTAGATTTAGAAGACCCTTGGGTATGCAAAAAAAAAATTATTTAATATTTGATAAGTAATCTCAGAAGAAATTATTACTTATTTGTTTACATAATCTTATTCTCAGGCGGATGCCTATTCAAGCTAATTATAAAAATTTAATTCCACAATTGTTAGTAGATAATCTAGAGGATTCTGGGATATTATTCTAATAGCATGATTTGGGGGATTGCATGATTAGGGGAATTGCATGATTAAAGGGAGATTGCATAATTAAAGGATAATTGATTTACTTTCCAAATGTATTGCAGTTCTAAGCCTCTATAAAAACTCTCTATTATACATTGTAAGATATATAATAGAAAACATCTTCCCTTCTTTATTTCTCCACATGGTATCAGAGCTTAGTTGATCTTGGCAATCAAATCAAAACTTTATGCTTCCGCCGCCGGCGGCACATAGTCGGTGGTAGGGTACCATTTCTTTTTAGTATTTAACTTCATCTTAAAGAAAAAATTAGGTAGTTAGGGTTCAGTTCAGATTTTTTTGTTGGAGTTGAGTTTTTTTTTTAATTTTATTTTCTCATTTTGAAAAGGTAACATGTCCAGAGTAGTTAATTTCTCGGGTTGAAATATGTAAATGGGTTGTTGATTGGAGATCAAGAATTTTCATGAGACAAAGTTTTGAGGAAGGTGTGTGTCCTTTGATTTGTTGGGAGGCTTAAGAGTCATCTGTTATTGAGGAAGACAAGGAGTCCTTCATCATTTTTGTTGGAGACAAGTGTTATCCGTTATTGTCTGCACATAATATTCTTGGAAAGTAGAAGTGAAGTTATGTATTGAGGGTGAGAATCAACTTTGGACATACACATCATTGTTTCTGTCTTTCTTTTCTTTTTTCCATGCAAATTGAAGAGGGCCTCAATTTGAAGGGGAGTGTTGGAGATAAAATATTTTCCTTTTAACCTTTTAATTTTAGGATTATGTTTTACAACAAGCTGCAAGACATAATATAAGACTTTTAGCTTGAGAGGAAGTGTTAGTAGATAATATAGAGGATTCTAGAATATTATTCTAATAGCATGATTTGAAAGATTGCATGATTAGAGGGATTGCATGTTTAAAGGAGATTGTATGATTAAGGGATGATTGATTTCTTTTTAAATGTATTGCTAGTCCTAAGCCTATATAAAGGCTCTCTTGTACATTGTAAAATATAATAGAAAACATCTTCCCTTCTTTATTTCTCCACAACAATCAATTTAGAATCCTGTGCAGGTTAGAATAGGTTACTAACCTTGTTAATTGAAATATTGAATACTGGAAACATGAACCATGCAGTGATCAACTATATCATTTTCTAAGGTTTATATAACAGTCACTCTTAGGCGGTTGTAATGTCCATGTAAGAGTGCATTCTTGCTAATTGGATTTTCTTCTTGTAGTCATTTTTAGCTTTATAGAAAATGCATTTCAGTTCAATCTAGTTCTCTACCTTTTTTTCTCTTTCAAGCAAGCTCCACCAACTTCCACTTAAAAATTAGAGACGATTTGGCAAACAAATATTGAAACATGGACCTACTGCCTCCCGTCCTTTAAAAGACTATATTTTTCCAACTACTTTATATTATAATGCAACTTCTTAAAATTATGAGTCCTATATTCAAAAAAGGCTTTACTCAAACAAAAAAAAAACAAATCTATTTCACCAAATTTACGTTTTCCTTTCCAATCGAATTAGCATACGACCAGTCTGGCAATGAATAATAACAATCAAACACACACAAGTACATACATATGATTGAGTTTGGTAATTTACCCGTATTTGAATAGCTTCTTGAGCTTCCAAGCCTGAAATTCAAACAAAATTTGAGTTAAAACTACAAACATAACACCATTATTGACTTCTAAATGAAATCATTTTATAGAACAAAGATCAGAACTATAAATTTTCACAGTAACCAAACAGACTGTCAAGAGAAATAGCATTATGAAATTACAAGTAAGAAAATTCCCGAATTTCAGCATCTCGATTTAGATTTCGAATCGTTTGTAATCTTCTGAAGGCCATCATTTGATTCCAAATCTAGAGAGAGAGAGAGAGGGGTTTGGTGTTTAAAGGGTTTAAGGAAGAAATATACTGTAGTACGATACTGCTGCTTCCGTGTCCTTTGATTGAATTGCGACTGATACGACCATGGTTTTTGCGTTTTGAATTTATTTTTTCACATGCTGCAGTACTATTCCTATTCTTTACGAGCTTGATTACCCGTGCTTTTGCACGGTAACTTAAAAACGAGGTTTCCCCGTAAAATGTTACATATAATTTTAATACGGGGGAATATGAATGTGGATAGCCGTCTAATTTAAAAGTTATAAGGTTGTGTAGAGAGCAGATTCTTTATCCCTAATTTTTTTATTTTATTGTATTCCCTCATTTATATTTTGACACATAATTTTTTACTTAACATCAATTAACTCTAAAATTAAATAAAAGAACATGTGTCAAAATATAAATGGGAGGACACAAGAGAAACAAGAAAATTGGGGACAGGATCTGCTCTCCGGTTGAGTATATCCATCTTTACCTTTTAATATTTATTATATGTATGTGTAAGATAAAATATTAGTAGTTTGTTATATTTATTTGGTGGCCTTTTTGACCAACGTCTAAATATGGATTAATATTCTGAATTTTTAATTTTTTTTCTATTTTGGAAGTTATTTTCTCAATTTTTACAATTAAGAAAATAAACTCTTAATTTTTTTTCACTTCGGAGATTGTCTTCTCAATTTTTTAAATTAAAGGATTAAATTTTAAAATCTTTCTCATCACGTCTAAAAAATGTTTGTACAATATTAAGTCTCATTTTTAACATTTACTGGTTGATAGCCCGTATAATGTATAGACAAAATTTGGATAATGGATTTAATAATTTATCAAATATTCATGTAAAAAAAAAGACTCGATTCTCAAGATTAACTCCAACTTAAAGTTACCTTAACTTGCATTACTAATTCCTTATAAAACAAATACACCCCAAGAAAAATAAAAAAAAAAAGCAAACATTGTCATAGTATGATAATCATTAAAATTTTATCATCCATTAAACTAAATAAGGCTTAAAGCGACAAAAAAAAAACTAAAAACAAATTAACAATTACCTACATGTCCAATAAAAAGAGAAAGTAAGAAAAGAAAGAAGAATCATCTTGTTATGCGCATCATCATCAATTTCATTGTGACGCCCCCAAAATCGGTATACATCACCTATTCTGAGTCGTCAAATACATGGTACAAAATTCAAATACAACTTAATTATACAACAGTCGTGTAAAATACGACTAAACATATGCTGTGAGTTTTAATACAAATATTGTCATCTAGACAATATACAAACACAATGGGGTCATCATTATATTTATTATCACATTATTTCATAGAATAGTGAGGACTACTAATGTTATTATCTGGACCATCACTCTGTTCCCCGACTAGTCTCTTCTACGTTCTCATTTCTTAAGAGAACAATGAAAGCAAAAGGGTGAGCTCAACTAGCCCAATAAGAAATATTATGACTAAGATAATGCAGAATAAATTATCATTAGCCTTCAACAGTGTTAAACTGATAAAATATAACAAACATCAAGTTTAACTGCAGCGGAACAAGCAATCCATTAGAAGAGTCAAGTAGAGAATAAAATCTATTATCTTCTATGATTTAAAGATTTTTCATGACTTTTATCAGTTGAGACTCAGCTTAATAAATTTCTACATCATCAAATCATCCCTGCACTACAGGCCAAGGATATTCTTTAGTATCACGACCACGAATTATTCATGCACTACGGGCCAAAGATAATCGTGTTTTCATCAACGATCCTGATCATGCCATAAAATAATTCATATTTGCACCCTTGGCCGAAGAGAATCCATAGCCATTATCATACCAAAAACTGTCCATCAATGCATTACTGGTCAATGAAGACTTTTTCCACGTCATTTATAATATTACGGTCATGATTATACCGAAATAATTTCTGGTCATAATCATACTAAGTCCATCTATGTACTACAGGCCACAGATGACTTTCAACATAATATAAATATGAGGATGATGACAATGACATACTAATTCAATAAAATAAGTTTAAGAATTAATTTATTCCAGGAACTAATAATGTCCAAATTGTCAACATGATACTTCTATGTAGAGTAACACTCAAGAATGCTCAGAAGAATATTTCCATGAAAAAATACTGGATGAAGTGCAAATATCAAAGATATTCCACTAATTTCATGGAGTATAGAAGTCAAAACTTTAACCAACTGAGTATAATAAAGAATGGAATAACAAAAGAAATCATCAGGCATGCGATAGACCGCACGGACAGATTATTCCAACAGAATATAAATAATGGAACTAGGTCATGCGTAAACGCACCGACAGGATATTCTAACAGAATAATAAATAATGGAACCAGGTCATGCGTAAACGCACCGACAGGATGTTCCAATAGAATAATAAACAACAGAACCAGGTCATGCGTAAACGCACAGACAGGATGTTCCAACATAATAATTATCATTTTGTAGGCTGCTCTCTTTTGGTTTGGTTGACTCATTATCGCGCTCTACTAACTGAGCACTATTTACAACATCTGAATACAAACACAATTTATGAGAAATAAGATGTTGATCTATATCCAGCTTTAAACCTCTTAAAAACATCTGCGTCATTCTCTCTTCATTATCCACCAAGTGGGATGCAAACCGAGATAACTCGACAAACTTAGCTTCGTACTGCGACACTGTCATATTATTTTGCTCCAACTTGATGAACTCTACCTCTTTTATGTGACGAATACTTTCGAGAAAGTACTTGTCGTTGAATAGTTCTTGGAACTTCTCCTAAGACATCTTCAGTGCGGCAGGTTAAGTACGCTTTACCGATTCCCACCAGTAATCTGCCTCTCCGTCGCAATATAAAGGCGGCAAAGGGAACCTTTTGCTCCTCGGAGCATCCCAAGACATCAAATATCTTGGTGATATGCTTTATCCATGCTTCCGCCTTAAGTGATTTTGGCTCTCCAATAAACTCAGGTGGTCTCAGCTCCTTGAACTGTTTAGCGGTGACCGTCCGAGAGTTTCCAGTGTTTCCACCTACATTTTGGACAGGAGCTGCCCTCGCCTGATGTTGCATGAATTGCATAAAGCCTCTGAACATTCCATGATTTATCATTTGGTCAGTTTTGTTGTTTGTATGAGGATTGTCGCCTTCCTGATGCACATTATCCTGATTATTGATATGTGGTGAATCAACGGTTGCCAGTGCTCCATTGTTATTCTTAACATTCTAGGATGTCTTTTTCAGATACTGCCACAAAACAAAGGTTAATTGACATGTAACATATTATCCCTATATTCTGACCGACCAATTAAATACAAAATAAACTTAGGTAGGTCATACTAGCGAAAGAATTCCCCGTCTCTCCCCTCCTAGTTCTATTCTCACATCTTAGCCAGGGATCATATCCCTAAGCTTTAATACCAACCGTGACGCCCCCAAAATCGGTATACATCACCTATTCCGAGTCGCCAAATACATGGTACAAAATTCAAATACAACTTAATTATACAACAGTCGTGTAAAATACGACTAAACATATGATGTGAGTTTTAATATAAATATTGTCATCTAGACAATATACAAACCTAATGGGGTCCTCATTACATTTATTATCACACTATTTCATAGAATAATGAGGACTATTAATGCTATTATCTGGACCATCACTCTGTTCCCCGATTACTCCCTGCTACGTTCTCATTTCCTGAAGAGAAATATAAAAGCAAAAGGGTGAGATCAACTAGCCCAATAAAAAATATTATGACTAAGATAATGCAGAATAAATTATCATTAGCCTTCAACAGTGTTAAACTGATAAAATATAACAAACATCAAGTTTAACTGCAACGGAACAAGTAGTCCATTAGAAGAGTCAAGTAGAGAATAAAATCTACCATCTTCTATGATTTAAAAGGTTTTTCATGACTTTTATCGCTGAGACTCAGCTTAATAAATATTCCACATCATCAAATCATCCCAGCACTACAGGCCAAGGATATTCTTTAGTATCACGACCACGAATTATTCATGCACTACGAGCCAAAGATAATCGTGTTTTCATCAACGGTCCTGATCATGCCATAAAATAATTCATCTTTGCACCCTTGGCCGAAGAGAATCCATAACCATAATCATACCAAAAACTGTCCATCAATGCATTACTAGCCAATGAGGATTTTTTCCACATCATTTGTAACATTACGATCATGATTATACCAGAATAATCCATGGTCATAATCATACTAAGTTCATCTATGCACTACAAGCCACAAATGACTTTCAACATAATATAAACATGAGGATGATGACAATAACTTAATAATTCAATAAAACAAGTTCAGAATTAATTTATCCAGGAACTAATAATGTCCAAATTGTCAACATGATACTTCTTTGTAGAGTAACACTCAAGAATGCTCAGAAGAATATTTCCATGAAAAGATATTGGATGAAGTGCAAATATCAAGGATATTCCACAAATTTCATGGAGTATAGAAGTCAAAACTTTAACCAACTGAGTATAATAAAGAATGGAATAACAAAGAAATCATTAGGCATGCGATAGACCGTACAGACAGGTTATTCCAACAGAATAATAAATAATGGAACCAGGTCATGCGTAAACGCACCGACAGGATATTCCAACAGAATAATAAACAACGAAACCAGGTCATGCGTAAACGCACAGACAGGATGTTCCAACAGAATAATAAATAACGGAACTAGGTCATGCATAGACGCACAGACAGGATGTTCAAACAGAATAATAAATAATGGAATAATAGAAGAATTTCACCAAGTATAGGGTATCCCGCGTATACAGGTTATTCCAACAGAATAATAAAGAATGGAATAACAAAAGAATTTTACCAATAAGAAAGAAGGAATACCCCTAATGAGTACAACAAATAATATACCTTACCATAAAAGAAGAGTATTTTGATTGGTAGGGCAAGGATATACTCAAAGAAAACTTGCACTACACTCAAAGCTTTCTTAAACTCTAAAGAAATACGCTCAAGATTATAGAAGAAGAAATCTCTTTATAGTTTCTCTCTCTAGAGTTTCAGTGAATTCGTAATAAATAATGAAGGAATGAGCTTCTATTTATATAAAAATAGATTGCATAGTAACTAATTCATGAACGGTCCAGATTGATTTACTTTAAACGGACGGTCCAGATTGGTTTACAATAAAATATAATATATTCTATTTATAATCTAATAAAATGAATAACTTTATAAAAGTATTCTATTTTATATAAAAAGATTTTACTATACAAACACTATACATGCACTATGCAAACATTATGCATAATAAAATATATTCTAATTATTGTTTAATAAAACAGATAACTTTATAAAAGTATTCTGTTTTATATAAAAAGATTTTACTATTAGTCTAATAAAACGAATAACTTTATAAAAGTATTTTGTTTTATATAAAAAGCTTTTCTGTTTTATTACATTAATAATACTAATAAAACAAAACTCATCATCATTATTATAATTCACAATATTAATCGACCAGGTCGTTCCCAGGAAAAGGGGGCTTTCCAATAAGGATTTCTCCCCATTGGCGCGCAATTAGGTGACCAAACCTCTCCTTGATAGAACTTCTAGACATCGTTAATATTGCAAATAATAATATTAATAACTTTGTCATCTCAATTATTGATTATAAAATATTGACAATAATTGAATCAAATAACGTGAGATACTATGCAGCAATTACTGTAATAATAATTGAATAAAACTGAGTGACTTCTCACGTAAGCATCAATAATAAATACCGTGTGCTACTGTGCAACTACGCGTATTACTGTACTTTTAACACCGGATGTTTCAACAGTTAACGGTAAAACTTCCGCCGTTATTTTCATAAAGTATTTTTGTCGTTTTCTCAATCCGATAATAATTCAGTTGTGGGGTCCCCCAATAATTGTGCCATTGTACGAATAATCCCTGTTAAAATGAAATTGCCCGACCAATAGAATATTATATAACAACTTGCATAATTTTTAAAATTTATAAATACTACCCATAACTATAACACTATCTCAAATCCACACCATAATATTCAAAAAAAATATTTCGAGAAAATTAAATCTTTATTCATAAAATATGGGGTCTCACAATCTCCCCTCCTTATGAAATTTCGCCCTCGAAATTTATGTACGTACTTGGTATGTCGAAGAGATGAGGATACCTTGACTTCATTTCAGATTCTAATTCTTGAGGTATAACCTTTGAGTGTTGAATACGATCCTTCTTATCCAAGATTTTAACACGTATCTCCTCATACGTTAAATCTTCTGCTATCTCGTCTAGTTCCAATTTATTAACGTGGTTCGGGTCATCCACATATTTACGTAACATCGATACGTAAAAAAAACTGTTATGAACACGCGACATATTTGGCGGTAAAGCGAGTCTATAAGCCACAGTTCCTACTCGATCGAGGATTTTAAATGGGCCAATTAAATCGAGAGTTGAGATTTCCTCTCTTCGCCGATTCTTACTTCTAGAATAACGCCCTCTTGAACCTTCTTCTTAACATTCATCAGCTCTGAGTATGTAGCTTGAGCGGCTTTAACTTTATCGATTAAATTCGATTATAATCGTGTATTCGTTATCTTCACGTGGGTTCGTATATTCACACTTGTAACCGCTATACAATCTTCCACTCAACGCGTCAGCTACCACATTCGTACTTCCACGATGATATTGCATGGTACGATCGTAATCTTCAACAGCTCGAGCCAACGTCTTTGGCGCATGTTACGTTCGTTTTAAGTAAAGAGATATTTGAGGGTTTTAGAAATGAGTTTTGTACTAGGGTCAACACAAAATTCGATTTCACGGTCTAGGGTAGGCTAAGAAGTCTTCAAGAATACGTCAGGAAATTTATTAACAATAGAAATATCATTCAAAACTGTGACCCTCATCCTAGACTTGGATAGTACGTCACATTGCTACCTATCAACTTGCCATCGTCATTCACGATGTCGCCTACAGAAAGTCTGGCTTCGGTGCATTCCACACAAGGAAGTCAACAATGAAAGGACTGGGGCTCTTTACTTCTGGCTTAATATGACAATGATTGACTTTAGTGGTTTGGTTGTTTGAATTCACATAATAGGTTGGTTAGGAGTATGAAAGCTAACAAACTTACGAAAAGCATGCTGAGTAGTTAACCAATCGATTCCTAAAATCGCATCAAAGGCAAGTATTTTCAAAGAGATAAGATTGACAGGTAACATGAAAGTGTCAATTTGAATTAAACAAGATTTATAAATAGTGGATGTAACGAAGGTTTCTCCCAACTGAGTTTCAACAGATAAATCAAAATATAACTTCTCTGGAGTTAAATTCAAACATTGACACAACTAGGTGAAATAAAAGAGTGAGTAGAACCGGTATCTAACACGGTATAGACTTCGCAAGAGTTTATGACTAACATACCTGTGATAATTTTATTCAGGTTCCTTGTCATGAAAAAAATGCATTCTCTTAAACTACCGGCTTTAGCTTGTCTGGGACATCCTTTGGCATCACCTATCCCAGCTAGACTTGATTTCACCATACGACAAAATCGAGCTAGGTGACATTCTCTTCCGCAATTAAAACACGTTTTGGATTGCTGCGTACAGTTTGGACGGATGTGTCCCTCCTGTCCGCATTTGAAATGTATGACCTGTGGTCGTTCTTCTTCCTTTAAAACGGGTGCTGGTGCTGACGTCTTCACGTCATTTTTGAACCTTCTCTTCTCGAAATGTTTATTCTTATTATTTTGACCATGATTACCACCGAAGTGGTTACCATTTCTGGCATGTTGATTCCATCCATTCTTATTGTCACCGCTTTGATGACTGTCATCACCGGTATTATCATTTTGCGGGCTGCTCTCTTTTGGTTTGGTTGACATCATTATCGTGCTCTACTAACTGAGCCCTATTTACAACATCTGAATACAAACACAATTTATGAGAAATAATATGTTGACGTATCTCCGGCTTTAAACCTCTTAAAAACATTCGCGTCATTCTCTCTTCATTATCCATCAAGTGGGACGCAAACCGAGATAACTCGGCAAACTTAGCTTCGTACTGCGACACGGTCATATTATTCTGCTCTAACTTAATGAACTCTACCTCTTTTATGTGACGAATACTTTCGGGAAAGTACTTGTCGTTGAATAGTTCTTGGAACTTCTCCCAAGACATCTTCAGTAAGGTAGGTTGAGTACGCTTTACCGATTCCCACCAGTAATCCGCCTCTCCTCGCAACATAAAGGCGGCAAAGGGAATCCTTTTGCTCCTCGGAGCATCCCAAGACATCAAATATCTTGGTGATCTACTTTATCCATGCTTCCGCCTTAAGTGGTTTTGGCTCTCTAATAAACTCCGGTGGTCTCAGCTCCTTGAACTGTTTAGCGGTGACCGTCCGAGAGTTTCTAGTGTTTTCACCTACATTTTGGACAAGGAGCTGCTCTCGCCTGCTGTTGCATGAATTGCATAAAGCCTCTGAACATTCCATGATTCATCATTTGGTCAGTTTTGTTGTTTGTATGAGGATTTTCGCCTTCGTGATACACATTATCCTGATTATTTATATGTGGTGAATCAACGGTCGCCAGTGCTCCATTGCTATTCTCAACATTCTAGGATGTCTTTTTCAGATACTTCCACAAAACAAAGGTTAATTGACATGTAACATATTATCCCTATATTCTGACCGACCAATTAAATACCAAATAAACTTAGGTAGGTCATACTAGCTGAAAGAATTCTCCGTCTCTCCCCTCCTAGTTCTATTCTCACATCTTAGCCAGGGATCATATCCCTAAGCTTTGATACCAACTGTGACGCCCCCAAAATCGGTATACATCACCTATTCCGAGTCGCCAAATACATGGTACAAAATTCAAATACAACTTAATTATACAACAGTCGTGTAAAATACGACTAAACATATGATGTGAGTTTTAATATAAATATTGTCATCTAGACAATATACAAACCTAATGGGGTCCTTATTACATTTATTATCACACTATTTCATAGAATAATGAGGACTATTAATGCTATTATCTGGACCATCACTCTGTTCCCCGATTACTCCCTGCTACGTTCTCATTTCCTGAAGAGAAATATAAAAACAAAAGGGTGAGATCAAATAGCCCAATAAAAAATATTACGACTAAGATAATGCAAAATAAATTATCATTAGCCTTCAACAGTGTTAAACTGATAAAATATAACAAACATCAAGTTTAACTGCAGCGGAACAAGCAGTCCATTAGAAGAGTCAAGTAGAGAATAAAATCTACTATCTTCTATGATTTAAAAGGTTTTTCATGACTTTTATCGCTGAGACTCAGCTTAATAAATATTCCACATCATCAAATCATCCCAGCACTACAGGCTAAGGATATGCTTTAGTATCACGACCACGAATTATTCATGCACTACGAGCCAAAGATAATCGTGTTTTCATCAACGGTCCTGATCATGCCATAAAATAATTCATCTTTGCACCCTTGGCCGAAGAGAATCCATAACCATAATCATACCAAAAACTGTCCATCAATGCATTACTGGCCAATGATGATTTTTCCCACATCATTTGTAACATTACGGTCATGATTATACAAGAATAATCCCTGGTCATAATCATACTAAGTCCATCTATGCACTACAAGCCACAAATGACTTTCAACATAATATAAACATGAGGATGATGACAATAACATAATAATTCAATAAAACAAGTTCAGAATTAATTTATCCAGGAACTAATAATGTCCAAATTGTCAACATGATACTTCTTTGTAGAGTAACACTCAAGAATGTTCAGAAGAATATTTCCATGAAAAGATACTGGATGAAGTGCAAATATCAAGGATATTCCACAAATTTCATGGAGTATAGAAGTCAAAAATTTAACCAACTGAGTATAATAAAGAATGGAATAACAAAGAAATCATTAGGCATGCGATAGACCGTACAGACAGGTTATTCCAACAGAATAATAAATAATGGAACCATGTCATGCGTAAACGCACCGACAGGATATTCCAACAGAATAATAAACAACGAAAACAGGTCATGCGTAAACGCACAGACAAGATGTTCCAACAGAATAATAAATAACGGAACTAGGTCATGCATAGATGCACAGACAGGATGTTCAAACAGAATAATAAATAATGGAATAACAGAAGAATTTCACCAAGTATAGGGTATCCCGCGTATACAGGTTATTCCAACAGAATAATAAAGAATGGAATAACAAAATAATTTTACCAATAAAAAAGAAGGAATACCCCTAATGAGTACAACAAATAATATCCCTTACCATAAAAGAAGAGTATTTTGATTGGTAGGACAATTATATACTCAAAGAAAACTTGCACTACACTCAAAGCTTTCTTAAACTCTAAAGAAATACGCTCAAGATTATAGAAGAAGAAATCTCTTTATAGTTTCTCTCTCTAGAGTTTCAGTGAATTCGTAATAAATAATGAAGGAATGAGCTTCTATTTATAAAAAAATGGACTGCATAGTAACTAATTCATGAACGATCCAGATTGATTTACTTTAAACGGACGGTCGAGATTGGTTTACAATAAAATATAATATATTCTATTTATAATCTAATAAAATGAATAACTTTATAAAAGTATTCTGTTTTATATAAAAAGATTTTACTATACAAACACTATACATGCACTATGCAAACATTATGCATAATAAAATATATTCTAATTATTGTTTAATAAAACAGATAACTTTATAAAAGTATTCTGTTTTATATAAAAAGATTTTACTATTAGTCTAATAAAACGAATAACTTTATAAAAGTATTTTGGTTTATATAAAAAGCTTTTCTGTTTTATTACATTAATAATACTAATAAAACAAAACTCATTATCATTATTATAATTCACAATATTAATCGACCAGGTCGTTCCCAGGAAAAAGGGGCTTTCCAATAAGGATTTCTCCCCATTGGCGCGCAATTAGGTGACCAAACCTCTCCTTGACAGAACTTCTAGACATCGTTAATATTGCAAATAATAATATTAATAACTTTGTCATCTCAATTATTGATTATAAAATATTGACAATAATTGAATCAAATAACGTGAGATACTATGCAGCAATTACTGTAACAATAATTGAAAAAAACTTAGTGACTTCTCACGTAAGCATCAATAATCAATACCGTGTGCTACTGTGCAACTACACGTATTACTGTACTTTTAACACCGGGTGTTTCAACAGTTAACGGTAAAACTTCCGCCGTTATTTTCATAAAGTATTTTTGTCGTTTTACTCAATCCGACAATAATTCCGTTGTGGGGTCCACCAATGATTGTACCGTTGTATGAATATTCCCTGTTAAAACGAATATTCATCGACCAATAGAATATTATATAACAACTTGCATACTTTTCAAAATTTATAAATACTACCCACAACTATAACACTATCTCAAATCCACACCATAATATTCAAAAAAAATATTTCGAGAAAATTAAATCTTTATTCATAAAATCTGGGGTCTCACATTCATATTATATGCTAATTTATCCATCTGCTAGCCATCTGTACTCATTTTTAAGAATTACAAATAATGTTCAAAACTGCAATCATGGAGAAAATATAATTTTAACCTTTCCATCCTATGGTTAACTATATAAATAATCTAATTAATCTTCAATTCATTAAATCCAAATTAGAACTACTTGCACCGAGCAATTGGATCGAGGATAAGGCTCTCATTCCATTTCTTTATCACTCAAACAAAAACTCATTGCAAGTAATGTGAAAATTAGATATACAAATCAAATCAGATCGAGAAATCAAAATATATGGAGATGGAGAGAAAAAAATAGCTCACCTTTGATTTGTTGCTACAATACCCCCCAGATGTCATATTTATTTCTATTTACACATTAAAAAAATCCTAGATCACGCATAATCACACCGTGAAAACTAAATCAAGTAATCCTGCTTCACCTGCATGATTAAATGGTTCCATAAGTTGCACTGATTTCATGTTCCCTTTGTTATGCAATTTAGATATTTAGTTGAATTTGTAAAGTACATCGAATCATTAAGCCATATCAAGCTAATTATAGAGATGTATAGCTACCACAACATGTTTAGGAATCCTTGCAAATGTGGAGAAAACTTAATTTGTGAACAGAATTACAGATTAAACATTTGCTCGCAAGTATAAAAATGAATAAAACATGATCAAATAATAAGTACCTACTGTGAGGCATGTTTGACATATTTCGGGCAGCACCTTCCTCGCCTCCTCGATAATGATCAACACCTCACTTACTCACAATCCTCATAAAAGGTTCACCATGCGCGGTATGTCTTTGTCTCTAGATACTGTAGTTAGTGTCTTTCTATTTCCAGGAATAAAGTACTCCATTAACATGACATCAACACTATACTGGAACATTTTAGCTAATTCTTGCTTTAAAGCACTCAAATGGGTTTGCTAATCAAGATCAACTGCATACGCCTCCCCACCTTTGTAAGACAAAGACTCATCTTTCCCCTATCTCAAAATCACCCCCAGATTGACATATAGCTGTAATTTTCTTTGTGGTCATCTTTGAGGCAGTAAAATTTACAAAAATTAGTCAAGTTAACCCAAGTTTTATAGGTTGCAATTCAATTGATCGTAATCCAAATAAAGCAACAATACTTGTTCACAAAATGGGTGTCCCAAAATACGTCTCATGAAATTCAGCCTACATTTACGAATTAGCAGCTTCATTTGGTTCTTATGTGAATTACTTAACTACAGAAATCATCAAATTATTCTTCAATTCAAAATATAAATTACTTAAGTCTAAATTAAAATTTAACTAAACTACTCATACCAAACAATTTGCAACAAATAATCCCCATGAATTCGTAACGAAACTGAAGTTACAGTAGATAAAATCGTCTTAAAAAGTTATAATTCAATAGTATCCTCATTCAATTCGTGACATTTACATCAATGAGTTTAGCAAGGAGAGTAGACTCAGGTCCACCAGAAGTATCGACCTCGCCGCGGAGAATATAGTGGGTGATGAGTTTGTGGATGCAATCTAGGGCTGACTCTCCAATCGTCATGTTTCTCTAGTTAATATAGTTGATGAAGGGAGTGATGATGAATTCAGAGTTGATAAGAGAGAGCTCGTTGGTCCCACTATCATGGAGGACTTTAGGGAGTGACGATGAGGTGACAGGGTCTGATTGGCTATCCGGAGATTGAGGTTGAAACCCTTACATCTGTTCCCTTAACTTATTGAGACCAAGATCCTCAATTAATTGTAGAAAGAGTGGGTCATACAGATGGGAATAGAAACCCTAGAGTGCGAGAGATATAGGGGAAGAGTGGGTAATATAGATGAGCGAGAAGATGAAGGAGAAACGGAAGCATACATACCTTACCTTTGCTTCTTGACTTTAGATTTTTAGCAAATTGTGAATCCTCAAAGCTCCTTCCTCCTCCTTGCAATAACTATTCTCCGACAACTGTTTATGTAA
Organism: Panax japonicus; assembly: GCA_020205505.1. Taxonomy (NCBI): domain Eukaryota; kingdom Viridiplantae; phylum Streptophyta; class Magnoliopsida; order Apiales; family Araliaceae; genus Panax; species Panax japonicus. Next base: position 46,379,858 of record CM035105.1, on the reverse strand, counting down.
ATTTCCTAAAAATGGCGTCTTCCAGCACTCCTACCAGCTCTAGCCCCAACAGCACCGAATCAATCAACTTCATCCCACTTTCAACAATTCCTGCCCCACCAACATCCACCACGTCTACTCCTACCAACAACCCAAACCCTATTGTTAATGCCATAGAAACCGATTCCACCATTCACTACCACTACAACCCCCAAATCTGCTTCTTAAACCTTAAATCCATCCAAAGTAGAAATTAATTTTCAGAAAATGACCCACGAGTACTCTAATGAGTCAAAATTCCCCCTACGCTAATATCCCATCTCAGATCATAGAGAGCGACCTTGCTACCATTCGAGAACACTATCGCATCCCTAACCACCCATTAACTTAAAGCCCCTTCGGCTATCAACCGCATGTATCACCGCCCTGATGGCTGGACCGCGATGCCACTTACCTTGTTGGAAAAAGGGGTTCGACTACCACTTCACGTCCTTCATCATCACGCTCATAGGGTTTATTGGCATCAACTTTGCCTAGCTGGTGCCAAATTCGTATATCAACATCATCGCCTTCCTAGCCTTCTGTCACGAGACCGACATCCCTCCTTCCATTGACTTCTTCTTCACTCTGTTCTAACTGACCAAATCCCGAGAAGCCCAACTTCAAGACTCTGAGCAAACAGCCATCAAAACCCACCCAAAAATTTAAGAAGTGATCCATTATGAACACCCCTCAAGCAACAAAGGGTGGCACAAATATTGGTTCTTCGTCAAAGGATCAGAAACCCACAAACTGCCTAACTGTGCCTCCTATAGACGTCTGAATGTCTCCATCGGGGAGACCCCTCAAAAACGGGTCCTGGAACTAGCAAAATTGTTAGAAAAGTTGTTGATGGCTGTGTTAAATTACAACCTCCTGACCAAACCAGTCTGGCTCTTTAATCATAAATGTAAGTTTCGAACCCTTCCCTTCTAATTGATTCACCTTTCTTACTTACCAATTGTCTTAACTTACTTTGTGAATGCACTATCTCTTATCAGACCAACGACCGTCAAAAGGGAAGACTTGAAAAACTTCCTCTCCGAAAAAATTTCTGAAGAATCTGCCAATCCACCTGATTACAAAAATTATAACGCCCCCAAATCCGGGTAGCCATTATCTCGGACTTGGTGCGCTACTGTACTATCTTCATCTGATTTCGTATAACTTTCATTCATAAATTAATGAATATAATTTAGCTTGATATCAATTAATATATTAATTCCTTTTCATTTCCAGGATCTATGAATCGATCCCAAAACTTTAATAAGAAAATTCTCAATCTTGATCATTAACACTTCCTGTCTTTACATCATATTCAATGTTATACTTAATAAGATGCGGAATAATTAAAAATTTTCTGAATCCTTTATTCATTTCCTTGAATCACAACCTTCATCATTTACATATCTTTAAATCAAATTTATTCTATGATTTGATTCATCAAAGTTACATTATAAGATTTACATCTCTATTCGATGTTCTTTATATATCGAATAGTACGGCTTTACAACTCTACAAGAGTTAAACAACTATCAAGTACATCATCTAAAACCTAAAACATGATTCAAAATCATAACTTCAGGTAAACAAATTAATCTTCTTGTGATACTTTGAACTCTATCAATCAAGTAGCACATAACTTTACAGTGAGTCCTTAACCTGCAAAAATGGTTATTTGCAAGGGTGAGCTCGACAGCCCAACAATTCTAACAATTTTCATGCATCACATAACACATAATATCATGCGCAGTTTATACAATCATAATCATTTAAAACCAATATGCATATTGTTTCTCATATAACAAGTATAGAGATCAACTTATAAAACATATAATCGTAGATTGACTTTCAAATTTCATACATATCTCATAGCATTTCATATATAAATTAACATTTTCATGGTATAATATAACTCAACCAACAGTTATCAAATTCATATAACAAATAGGAACTAAAAGACTTGTATGGCTCGTAGATTACCAATTATAACTTGACTGCTCATAGTTATGTGCACTTCGTGTACTCCTACACAATTTAATAATCATGGATTCATACCCATCAATCATACGCATACATACATTCTCAATGTAATAATAAATGTTACATTGTTTCTTAACTTGGTTTGTAAAACCTTCATTTTACTTTCATATCATACCCTTAGGGTAACTATGTGTGTATAGGTATACCGTAGCCACACATACTTAATATCAACATTCATATACATTTATCACACACTTGTCTAGCTATGTATTCGATACATATTTAAAACTCATAGATACATGATCTACATTGTTCTTACATTTTGCAAACCTTAGTAAAACTTGACAATTTTGGGTTTTATATAACCATTACATGATTGTATACTTAAAACATTACTTAGGTTAAGAATTATAGCTTAAGAAATTCATACACACATGCTTTAAGGTCCAAATTAAAATTAAAACAGTTAGGCAACACTGCCCTATAACGCAGCTACGCTACAGTTTGGCTTGGGATGGGCGCAGTTGCGCCATCCCCTGGCTGGACCAGACTTGAGTTTTGATTTCTATTTTTATCTTACTCCCTAGCATGTAGAGGTATTAACACATCATGTATACACATGTTAAGGGGTCTTGCATACTTCTAAAATCATTTCAAATTCACCTTTACACGTTATGGTTCTAGTTTAGAATTTCTAATGAATTAAGGTCAATCAAGTTCATGAAATAACGAGGCCAACTATATTGATAATCTATTCATGTAAGAAGGTTATACACCCTGTTATATACATGCTCGCATGTATTCATATCATTTACACATTTTTAATATTGTTCATCCTTTGAAAACTTACTTTTAAAACATGCTTGTATAGTCTATATCATGTTTGATTAGTTAGGTGCACATACCAATCATGCCTAGAGGCATAAAAGTCCTATCATGCTTGCATAGAAGGTCAAAATACAAGTAACTCAATGTTCATCCATCTTAGTTTCAAAATTTCTAAGTTTTATTCTCAAAATCCATGTCATACCAAACTAAACATGCAAGACAACTTCGAAGCCATATGTCATACTCATTTGTACATGTATCTCAGCCACATACATATGCTAACAAGGTTAGAACTTAAAGTACACAATGCTCATAGATATTATCTTATAAAACGTCCAAGTTTTCCTTTAAAAGTCATTCTACACAAAGCTAAAGTAACTTAGCATATGCAAGGAAACTTTTAATCCTAGCCATGTACACAAGCTACAAGGATCAGAACTTAAAAGATCAAGGTTCATCAAAATTTGTTTTCAAAACTTCAAGTTTCTTTTCAAAACACATGCTAAATTATGCTAAAGAAATCCATTATAAGTAAGGTAACCTTAACTATATGTCATATCCGTTTTAAGGCATATTTAAGTGAACTAATATACTTAGGTTACCATATTATAGCACAAACCCACTATCAAGTTCTGGTGCCCGGCGCAACTACGTTGTTCTGTACTGTGGGAGCGGCGTAGCTGCGCTGCCCCAAGACAATCTTAGAGACAGTAACCGGTGCAACTGCATTGGTGAGAACTGTAGAAGGGGCGCAGTTGCGCCTTTCCTGGACAGCTCCACGAATGTCTCTGCTTTTGTAAAACTCATAAACCATGCATGAAACCCTTCAATGCAACACGCTTAACCAACTATATTGCTCCCATATATACATATAAACTCAGTTAACATCATAATAGCAATTTACACATCAATTCACAAGTAATTCATGACAATTCTAGAAATTTATCAAACTTGAAATTAAGAACACATGTGTGGACATTACCTCCTTTGAAGCTAAAATGATACTTTGCTTTCAATCTCAGATTGTCCGCTCAATTTCAGCACCTCACCCTCTATATGGAACTTATCAGGCAACTTAACAAAGTGAACTTAGAAGAGAGGGTCTTCCATTTATAGGGAATTAAATACCCAATTCATGGATTTGCACACTGAAGTAAAGTAAGAGAATGAAGAAGAAGCCATTTGACAAGGAAGATTTGGTGGAATAGTTTCCACTATTCAATCCTCAGCCATTCCTCTAACCATCATCACCAATCACTGAGTTTTGAATTGTAGGGAATAGACCATTGTGTTATCATGCTTTGGAAAGGAATTGAGACAATGATTTTGGGAAAAACCACATTACTATCTTTTGTACCAGTAGAATGGACCTCAAATACTAAGGTTAATTCCTTTTGGGCTCATAAGTGCAATTTTAATGAGTTAATATTATTACCTTGTAATAAGTTATGGACACATATACACACACCTATATATATGTATACCCACATATAAACAAGTATACACATACCTTAAATACACCAATACATATAATCATGTACCTCAGGTATATCGGGTTAGTCCAAATAATATTTTAATTGGGCTAAATATACATCAGTTGGGTACTCTCAATCCATTATTTTCCACCACACATATTATTTTAATCACATACAAGTACCACAATGATTAATTAATATCCATCATTTTTCAGTTGGTTTAACTTTAATATTTATGACTCACAAAGCTCATTTATCTAAGCTTACTAGAGTTATATAACTCAGCTTAGTATAATTTCAGCAGTAAAATATCAGGGGTCTAGGTTATGTTTGGCTTTTCTCCAATTCCACTTCATTTAATATAAAGTTTGTGTGACACACTTTACTTTAATACTAAATTATTTAGCTAATTTAAATAATTATACACTTATAATATGTATAACTATTACTGTTACGCCCCCAAAATTAGGTATACATCACCCATTCTGAGTCGCCAGATACATGGTACAAAATTCAAATACAACTTCATTTATACAACTGTTGAGCTGTCGTATAGAATACGGCCACAGTTAACTGTGAGTTTTAATACAAATATATGTAACTCTCATGGTGCCTCGACCACAACATTACAATGGTACTTTACATAAAAGTATAGTCAAAAACTGTTTTAGAAATTAAAATCTTTGGAAAGTGCTCAAGGAAACCTTCGTACATGGGAGGCCATGCGTCTAGGTTATAATAGATATCATATGGCCACAGAATTATCCTTGGTTGACCCAATAGACCCCCAAAAAAACAAGAAGATTACTATCATCTTCTTTCCAATGGTGAGTCTTCTCTTGACATATGACTATCTCCACTGTCTCCAAGTGAATATTATATTTCAAAGAAACTCCAAGATCATATAGGTAGTGCCCGTAAATATACTCAATAAGTGGATGCGCACAACCCTGTCTTATGATAACACGAGGTTGTATGTCATTAGACATCTTGTATGATAGTGGCAAAACACCCTTCCAAAGTTGGGTTCACCTCACCCTATTTGATTCACCAAATATAACTACTAAATGTTGTATAGAATACAACACACTTTCTATACTGTTTAGGGAGAACCTCCACAGCTAGAGACCATTGTTCTATTCCCCTGTTATTCCTGCTCGACCCGGCAACACTCTTACGGACAACATTCTTATTACCTGAAAGGAATTATAAAGCAGAAAGGGTGAGCACAACTAGCCCAGTAAATGATATCATGACTAAAGATAATTAAATTATCAATAGCTTTCATCAATTATAAATCAGAGATTTAGAACATATGGTAGATGATAAAACTTTTCAACCATAGTTGCAGCGGAACGAGCAATCCATTAGAAGAGTCAAATAGACCATAAGATCTATTATCTTCTCTATGTTAAAAGTCCACTAATAATATTTTATCCATGTAAAATAAATCAACAGTTCCTGTCCACAATCATATGAATAAGTCATAATCATAATTGTTGTTCTAAATTCCTCTTCGCAACTAGGACGAAGATAATTCTCATCATCTACCTTCATCTAAAACATCAAGAATCATGGTTATACAAAATCAGAATTCCTGCTCATAATCATACTAATAAATTCATCTTTGCACCACGACCAAAGATATTCATTAACAATTCATCTTTGCACTACATGCCAAAGACATACAACTGTATTTTAGAAGAGTCAAGTAGAGCATGATATCTACTATCTTCTACGAATTAAAAGTGTATAATAAATATTTTATCACTGAGACTCAGCTTAATAAATAATCCACATCATCGAATCACCCCTGCACTACGGCCAAGGATATTCGCTAATATCACATCCATGAATTTATATTTCATCACTGAGACTCAGCTCGATAATCAATCCATATCACTGAATTATCCATACACTACGGCTAAGGATATTCGTTAATATCACGACCACGAATTATCTATGCACTACGTGCTAAAGATAATCGTGTTTTTATCAACGGTCATGATCATACCATAAAACAATTCATCTTTGCACCCTTGGCCGAAGAGAATCCATAGCCATAATCATACCAAAAACTGTCCATCAATGCACTACGGGCCAATGAGGACTTTTTCCACATCATTTATAACATTATGGTCATGATTATATCGAATAATCCCTGGTCATAATCATACCAAGTCCATCTATGCACTACAGGCCACAGATGACTTTCAACATAATATAAATATGAGGATGATGACAATATTATAAGCATTAATCAAACTAAATCAAGGATAAATATTAAAGACTTTAAATTTATCCAGACATTATCAATTACTTAATAAAATCATAATCTAATATTGTTAATACTATAACAATATTTTAATCACTTCTTAAACTTATAAACAATTATATTTAATTGTTTACACTTTTCCAAATAATGCATTTAATCATTCAAAAATGTCATACTCATAAGATTTCATCACCAATAATCAAATTACTCATCAAAAATCTGCATATACCTTATATAGGATTTCCAAGCCATAAAATCCTATTTATCAATTCTTCAACTCCACATAACATATTTAATTCATATGCTCGTAGCTAACTATTTTCATGAAAAATACCAAATCAGTCCCAAAAATTATTCTTTTCTGGGATTTAGCATAATATAGTCCCGTATTGAACATATATTTTTCTTGACATTTTTAAAATTCATTTACTATTTTTCAAAAATCAATTTCTAATTAATTCCTTAAGAAATTAGCTACCTCATGGTTAACTCCAGAAATTCCCAAATCTTGGCAGGATCTTACACATGTTAACGTAAGCTTCCAGTTTAAATTTCATGGTCATCGGAGTTATAGAACTCCGCTTATAGCGTTTTCTGTCGGAAAAATCTAAATATTGAAATGGTCATTAACTTGCTCATTTTAAGTTGGAATGAGCTCATTTTTGGACAGGAGGTACTTTATACCATATACTTTCATTGTCCCAAAAGGCCAGAATTTTTCTCATAAATTAAGTGGCCAAAACAGCCCTTTTAAAATCGTGGCAGCAACCTTTTTCATATTTTGTAATTTTTTGTACTTTGCTAAAATCAGTCCACACGAAAATCTACAACACCTTTTCCAGTGATTCCACTTGGATAAGTTACAAAACTCATAGACCTAACTCTAGAACTTGACCACACTCAAAAATTTGAAATATAATAGGAGATATGGTCAATTGAATTTCATGTTCCATTTTCACCAAAATCTGACTTTTCAACCCTTTGTGATTTCTAAGAAACTTTCATATTTTCACATAATAACCCACATAACTCATCATAACACTTACTAATACCACATATACCCATGATTTTCATCAGTCCAATGCTTTTATTATGACTTTCATCATAATCCACGTAAACAAATTATTTCCACAATTTAATAAGGAATGAAATACAAAGGATCATTCACCATGCATGTGGTAATCCACATAGACAGGTTATTCCAACAGAATAATAAAGAATGGAATAACAGAAGGATTCACCATGCATGTCGATAGACTGCACAGACAGGTTATTCCCAACAGAATAATAAATAATGGAACCAGGTCCGGCGTAAACGCACATATAAGATATTCCGACAGAATAATAAAGAATGGAATAACAACAGAAATCACCATGCGTGCGGTACTTCACATAGACAGGTTATTCCAATAGAATAATAATAACGGAACCAGGTCAGGCGTAATACGCACCGACAGGATATTCTAACAGAACAATAAATAACGGAACCAGGTCCGGCGTAAAACGCACAGACATGATATTCCAGCAGAATAATAAAGAATAGAATAACAGAAGAATTTCACCAAGTATAGGGTAGCCCGCGTATACAGGTTATTCTAACAGAATAATAAAGAATGGAATAACAGAAGTTCTCTTCATGAATAAGAAAGAAAGAATATCCCCTTACAAGTACAACAAATAATATTCCCTACCTTTGAAAGAAGAGTATTGGATATATAAGTAGTGAAGTAGCAGAATACTTTCTTTTTTCTCTCTATAGTTTATCTCTCTAGAGTTTCAGTGAATTCGTAAGAAAATAATGAAGGAATGAACTTCTATTTATAGAAAAATAGACTGCATAGTAACTAACTCATGAACGGTCCAGATTGATTACTTTAATCTGACGGTCCATATTTAAAGCAAAATCTTTTAAATAAAATATAATATATTCTATTTATAATCTAATAAAACGAATAACTCTATAAAAGATTTTACTATGCAAACACTATGCATGCACTATGCATAATAAAATATAATATATTCTAATTATTGTCTAATAAAATAGATAACTTTATAAAAGTATTTTATTTTATATAAAAAGATTTTACTATGCAAAACACTATGCAGAAACTATGCAACACTATGCATAATAGAATATAATATATTCTATTTATAGAATAATTTTATAAAAGTATTCTGTTTTATATAAAAAGATTATCTGTATTATTACATTAATAATACTAATAAAACAAAATTGAGTGACTTATCACATAAGCATCAATAATCAATACCGTGCTATTTACCAAATAGAAAAAAATTTGAATACTTTTATTTCATAAAATTCGGGGTCTCACAATTACACCAGGCTTAATGAACTTATTATTATAATATCTTTATTTAAAATAACCATTACCCTTAGAATAATTAACATTTGCTCCATTAATTATTTAAATTATACAATTATACTTATAATTATTCGATTGTCCTATGATAACTTCTTCAATCTTTACATTTAGCCACATCTTAAATAATAATTTAATGTATTAGTCTCTAACATTTATAAATATATTAGTTTTTCTTCTTTTATCAACCACTTATTTTCCATTAACATCTTTCAAAATATTAAATCCTTTCGTATATTACCATGCTAGGTAATATATTAAAATTTTCACTTTTAGTTAACGTATTCATTTCATTTTCTTATGCAAAACACATATATTAATTCACCATCTTATGTAAATGAATTAACTCTTTTTCATTCCACTTACTATCACACCATTGCCACACAAGGCTTTATAATATTCCATAATATAACTTAATTAACCAATATTTACTTTGAGTTAATTAATTTCCATAATTAATACCCATTCAATTCATTCTTTGCTATCTTAATCCATTCTCGGACAGCTTGATCACTAATTATGACTCTTACACATATTATGTGACGCCCCCAAAATAGGTATACATCACTCATTCTGAGTCGCCAAATACATGGTACATAATACAAATACAAACTTAAATACACAATATGAGCTGTGAGTTTCAATACAAATATTGTCGTCTAGACAGTATTCAAACTCAAAATAAGTCATAATTACATTTATTATCACACTATTTCACAGAATAGTGAGGACTACTAATGCAAACATCTGGACCGTCACTCCAGTTCCCCAACTAGTCCCAGCTATATGCTCATTTCCTGAAGAGAACAATGAAAGAAAATGGTGAGCTCAACAAGCCCAGTAAGAAATATTATGACTAAAATAATGCAAAATAAATTATCGCTAGCCTTCAACAGTGTTAAACTAATAAAATATAATAATATCAAGTTTAACTTCTAGCGGAACATGCAATCCATTAGAAGAGTCAAGTAGAGCATGATATCTATTATCTTCTATGATTTAAAAAGTTTATCATCAATTTTATCGCTGAGACTCAGCATAATATATAATCCACATCATCAAATCATCCCTACACAACGACCAATGATATTCATTAGTATCACGACCACAAATTATCCATGCACTACGGGCCAAAGATATTCGTGTTTTCACCAATGATCATGATCATGCCAACAACTGTCCATCAATGCACTACGGGACCAATGAGGACTTTTTACCACATCATTTGTAACATTACGATCATGATTATACCGAAAAATCCCTGGTTATAATCATACTCAAGTCCATCTATGCACTACGGGCCACAAATGAATTTCATCATAATATAAGCATGAGGATGATGACAATGATATAAGAATTAAATTAAAAGAAAGCAAATGATAAAATTTTAAAGATTTATAATTTAATTTATCCAGAATTCAATAATGTCCAAATTGTCAACATGATACTGCTTTGTGGAGTAAAATTCATGAATAATATTATATCAAAAATGATTTGGATTGAAAAGAAATCAAATTTTGTCATAAATAATACCCCATATGAATAGTACCCGAGTGAATAGTATCCCGTGAATAGTACTTCGAGAATAGTAACCCCGTAAATAGTACTCCGGCCTGAAAAAATTAAAACTTATCAAGAATGCTCAGAATAATATTTCCATAAAAGATACTGGATGAAGCACACATATCAAGGATATTCTACTAATTTCATGGAGTATAGAAGCCAAAAATTTAACCAAACGAGTATAGAATTCAAAATCTGAAATGAAATAATATTACTTATATACTACAGAGTATGGAAGAAAATTTTATTTCTTACAAATACTGAATAAAAATAATATCCATTACCTTAAAAAAGAGTATTCCGACTGGTAGGGACGGAGATATTCTTGAAGAAAACTTTCACTATTTTCTACGCTCAAAGCTTCTCAAAACTCTAAAAAATACGCTCAATATTATAGGAGAAGAATTCTCTGATTCTGGTGTGATTTTCAATTCTAACTAAGCATCCTATTTATAGGAGAATAGAAATGATACCATTTGAATTTTTTAGAATCACGGACCAACAGTGGAAAAATCACGGGGCTTACGAATCAGTTGAATTTTTTTTAGGATTTACTATGCAAACACTATGCATAATAAAATATAATATATTCTATTTTTCATAAAAAATAATACTTATTATATAATAAATATATAATAATTACTCCTTCCGTGACAATTTCAAAACATCCCGTGACCATCCCATTTTTTCATTACATGTGGGCCCCACCACATGTACTTATCTTATATATATATATATATATATATATATATATATATATATATATATATATATATATATATATATGAGATCATCCATGGCAAACGGTTGCCATGAGTACTATTCAGCAACCGATCTCATTTCCGTTGATCTTTGCAATGAAAGGCTGGGATTAATAGGGAAAAAGGCCCTGCCGCTACAGGCTGTAGCGGCAGTCAAATTAATCCAAAATGCGTGCGTAATTACCTTTCTGCCCCTGCTTTTAATGCTTGGATTCTGTGCAAAAATTTCACCCATGCCGCAGGAGCCTGTAGCGGATGGGCCCCACCACTGTGACCAGTTTTTTGTCAGCTTTGGCTCATCTTTTTATGTGCATTATGCGATATCAGAATATGAAATATTAAAATATGAGCCATCTCTTCCAATAGAGATATTGTTACATTATGTGTATACACACTAAGAACAGGGAGAGAAACGTAACAAGTTCTCAAGATCTGCTTATTTCTACACTCTCTACTTGTTCTTAAATCCAGTCACGAGTTTTCAATACAAAGCCATTAAGAAAAGACTCGAGTCCCATTAGTGTTTCTGAATGTGAATTGAGTGCCGCTTTGAGCTTTAAAGTTTGAAATTTGAACGGGGTTTTTTGAGATATAAATATATTTGCGATCCGTGAGCTGAAATGGTGATTTTCTGACAGTGTTGCCGAAGCTCCGATGAGATAAAGGGGTCTCCAGCTAAGGTTCGGTGATGTGGAATTGAAGCGTGGAAAGTGAAAATGTTTAAGTTTGCGAGATGGAGGAGCAACAAGATAAAAAACTGATACAAAAGCTGACAAAAAACTGGTCATAGTGGTGGGGCCCTGCCGTTACAGGCTCTTGCGGCAGGGGTGAAATTTTAAAAGTAGGGGCAGCAAGGTAATTACACACGCGTTTTGGATTAATTTGATTGCCGCTACAGCTTATAGCGGCAGGACCTTTTTCCCCATTAATCCCAGCCTTTCATTGCAAAGATCAACGGAGATGAGCTCGGTTGCTGAATAGTACTCGTGGCAACCGTTTGCCATAGATGATCTCCCTATATATATATATATATATATATATAACAAAATTGAGATAACTTCTACCGACAGTTTTTTAAAAATGAATAAATGGGGGTCCAAATAATAAGCAAAATTTACTACAAATACTTTATAAAAATTCTATTATTATTCGCAATATTTAACAACCAGATAATTCCTAGGAAAGAGAGGGCTTTCTGATAAGGATTTCTCCCTAGTGGCGTGCAATTAGGTGACCAAACCTCTCCTCGAAAGAACTTTCTAGACATCAGTCAATATTACAAATAATAATATGAATAACTGTATCGTCTCAATTATTGATTTAATACTATATAAAATATCGACAATAATTGAATCAAATAACAGTCAGATACTATGCAGCAATTACTGTAGCAATAATTGAACAAAACTGAGTGACTTCTCACGTAAGCATCAATAATCAATACCGTGTGCTACTATGCAATCACGCGTATTACTGTACTTTTATCATTGGGTATTTCAATAATTAATGGTAAAACTTCGTCGTTATGTCATAAAAAAATATTTCTGTCGTTTTCTCATTCCGACAATAATTACGTTATGGGGTCCACCAATTATTGTGCCATCGTATGAATATTCCCATGTTAAAATGAATATTCCCCGACCAATCGAATATTATATAACAACTTGCTTACTTTGCAAAATTTATAAATATTACCCACAACTATAACATTTTAACAAATTCACACCTTAATAGTCAAAAATGCTATTTATAGATAAATTCATCTTTATTCATAAAAGTTGGGGTCTTATAACCTCCCCTTCTTATGAAATTTTATCCTCAAAATTAGGGTACATACCTGGTATGACGAAGACGCGAGGATACCTTGATTTCATTTCAGATTCTAACTCCCAGGTCATTTCCTCAAAAGCATGGTTTCTCCACAAAACTTTGACTTGAGGTATAACCTTAGAGCGTAGAATATGTTCCTTCTTATCCAAGATTTTAACAGGAACCTCTTCATACGTTAAATCTTCCAGCTATTTCGTCCGGTTCTAACTCAATAATGTGGTTTGGATCTTTCACATATTTACGTAACATAGATATATGAAAAATGTTATGAACACGAAACATAATTGGCGGTAAGGCGAGTCTATAGGCCACAGTACCTACTCGGTCAAGGATTTCAAATGGGCCAATGAATCAAGGATTGAGCTTTCCTCTCTTTCCAAATCTTGTAACTCCCTTCCATGGAGTAACACGTAACAACACATGCTCTCCAACATTGAATTCCACATCTTTCCGATGAAGATCAACATAACTCTTTTGACGATCTTGTGAGGTTTTTATACGTTGCCGGATCATTTGAATCTTTTCCATAGTCATGCGTACCTAATTCCGATCCCAACAACATTGCTTCACCCACCTCGTCCCAGCATACTAGAGAACGACACTTTCTTCCATACAACGCCTCAAATGGAGCCATGCCGTTACTTGATTGATAACTATTGTTGTAGGAGAATTCACTAATGGCTAAAAACTTGTCCAAACTTTCTTTGAAGTCAAGAACATAGAGTCTTAATAGATCCTCAAGAGTTTGAATAGTCCTCTCCGATTGTCCCGTCCGTTTGAGGAAGATATGCCGAACTAAATCGTAAATCCGTGTCCATAACTTTTTACAAACTAACCTAAAATCGTGAAATGAATCTTGGGTCTCGATTAGAAACTATGGATACTGGCAGACCATGCAGTCTTACAATCTCATTTATTTACATACGAGCAAGACGTTCAAGTGAATAAGTTTCTCGTATAGGTAAGAAATAATCAGACTTGGTCAATCTATTAATGATGACCCAAATTGCATCTATGCCTTGAGAAACCTTGGGAAGACCAGTAAAAAAATCCATGGCAATGTGATCCCACTTCCATTCTAAAATTTCAAGTGGTTGCAATAGACCTTTTGAAAATTGATGCTCTGCCTTAACTCGTTGAAAAGTTAAACACCTTGAGATAAACTCCGCTATCTCTCTCTTCATATTGCTCCACCAAAATGTATGTCGAAGATCATGATACATTTTGGTACTCCCAGGATGGATTGCAAACGGTGTATTGTGCGCCTCCATCATGATTTTATACTTTAAATCAGGGTCGTTAGGAACACAAAGTCTAGAGTTGACTCGTAGTATTCCTTCTTCATTGATTCTTACTTCCGAGATAGCACATTCTTGTACTTTTTTCATCATACGCATCAGCTCTAGGTCTTTAACTTGAGCAGCTTTAACCTTATTGATTAAAGTCGGTTCTACTCGTATATTTGCCATCATCCCGTGGGTCCCTGAATTCTTTTACTCTATCTCCATCCTTTGCAAGTCATACAAATTGGGCCTTTGCGTTGACAATAACGCACTCGTACCTGCATATGATCTTCTACTCAATGCGTCAGCTACCACGTTCAGCTTTTCCAGTGAGGTATTGAATGGTATGATCATAATCTTTCAACAGTTCAAGCCAACGTCGTTGCCTCATATTGAGTTCCTTTTGAGTCAAGAAATATTTGAGGCTTTTATGATTCGTATAGATCTCCACTTTCTCCCCATATAGGTAATGCCTCCAAATTTTAAGTGCGAAGACAACAACTGCTAACTCTAGATCATGAGTAGGTTAATTCCTCTCATATTCTTTGAGTTGTCGAGAGGCATATGCTATGACTTTCCTATGTTACATGAGAACACATCCTAACCCTTTGCCTGAAGCATCACTGTAGATGACAAATCCCTCCGAGCCAGATGGTATTGTCAGAACAGGTACTGAAATGAGTCTTCTCTTGAGTTCTTGAAAACTCTTCTCACATTCCTTGCTCCAACTGAATTTTATATCTTTCGAGTCAGCTGAGTTAATGGAGTAGTGATTCGAGAAAACCCTTCTACGAATCTCCAATAATAACTAGCTAAGTCGAGAAAGCTACGTACTTCGGTCATTGATTTAGGTTGCTATCAGCTTTGAATTGCTTCAATTTTACCGGGTCAACAGATATTCCGTGATTTGATATCACGTGCCCAAGAAATGCTACTTCCTCAAGCCAGAACTCACATTTCTTCAACTAGGCATAAAGCTTGTTTTCATGAAGCTTTTAGAGTATCAGCCTCAAGTGTTGCTCATAATTTTCACGGCTTTTGGAATATATGAGAATGTCATAAATAAAGACAACCACAAAATGATCCAAATATTCCTTGAATACTCGGTTCATCATGTCCATAAAGGCAGTAGGAGCATTAGTCAATCGAAAAGACATGACTAGGAATTCAAAATGCCAGTACTGAGTTTTGAAAGCAGTCTTTGGAATGTCATCCATTTTAATCTTTAACTGATGATATCCAGAACAAAGATTAATCATTGAAAAGAATTTGGCGCCTTGCAACTGGTCAAACAGGTCATTAATGCGAGGCAACGAGTATCTATTTTTGACAGTGACATGGTTCAACTCTCGATAATCAATACAAAGTCGCATACTCCCATTTTTCTTCTTCACGAATAGAACATGAGCACCCCATGGAGACGTACTAGGACGAATGAAACCGATGTCTAACAATTCTTGCAGTTAGGTTTTTAACTCCTGAAGTTCAATAGGAGCCATTCGATATGGGGCTTTAGAAATGGGTTTTGTGCTAGGTTCAAGGTCGATAGTAAAATTTA
Source organism: Panax japonicus (assembly GCA_020205505.1). Lineage (NCBI taxonomy): Eukaryota > Viridiplantae > Streptophyta > Magnoliopsida > Apiales > Araliaceae > Panax > Panax japonicus. The sequence continues at coordinate 46,363,903 of CM035105.1, read as the reverse complement.
ATTTCACGCTCTGGGGTAGGCTAGGAAGTTCTTCAGGAAATACGTCAGGAAATTTATTAACAATAGAAATATCATTCAAAACTGACGTATTTTTGTTTAAATCCGTGACATGAGCTAAGAAAGCTTGACATCTATTTTTCAATAAATGAATAGCTTTATGGCTTGAGATGAAAATGATTGATTTTAATGGTTTGGCTGCTTGAATTCTCATAATAGGTATGTGATTGAACTTTATCAATCAAGTAACACGTAACCTTTACCGTGTGTCCTTAACCTACAAAAGTGGTTATTTGCAAGGGTGAGCTCGACAACCCAATAATTCTAACAGTTTTGATGCAGCACATAGCATATAATAGCATATTCAGTTCATGCATTCATAATCAATTACTATTTACTACGCATGTTACTTCACACATAACAGGCATAAAGAGTTACTTCATAAGAACATCATCAAATCAACTTCCACATTTCATATATATCTCATAAGCATTTCATATATATACATCAACATTCTTATAGCATAATATAACTCACTAACAGTTATTAAATTCATATATCAAATAAGAACTGAAAGACTTGCCTGATTCGTAGTTTATGAACTACGACTTAACTGCTTCACGCTTATCTGCACTTCGTGTATTCCTACACAGTTATATAATCATGGATTCATATCCATTAGTCATACATTCACGTATTCTCAATGTAATAACAATGTTATATTGTTTTCTAACTAGGTTCGATAAACCTACATTTCACTTTCTCATCATACTCTTATAATAACTAGGTATGTATAGGTATACCTTAACCACTCGCACTTGACATCAATATTCATATATAGCTATCACATACTTGATTCTCTATGTTTTCGTTACACATTCAAACTCATAGATGAATGTTTCATAAAGTTCTTGCATTTTGCAAACTTTAACAAATTTAACAAATTTGGGTTTATATAACCATTACTTGTTCTTACACTTAAAACATCATCTATGTCCAGTATTATAGCTTTAGACATTCATTACACATGCTTTAATGTTTAAATCAAATTTAAAATAGTCAGGCATCACTGCCCTATGGCACAGCTGCGCTATAATTAGGCCTGGGATGGGAGCAGCTGCGCCGTCCCTTGGCCAGACCAAAGTTTGATATTTATTTTCTTGTTTCAGTCCAAACTTTAACATACTTAGACACTTATACTTAACATGCATACACGCTAGAGGTCTTTACATACTTGTATGACCACTTCAAGTTCAACCTTATATGTTAGGGACTTTAGTTTAGAATTTTCACGAAATCAAAACCAAATAGGGTTATGTAATCACTAGGTGTACTAATTAGCCTTATGTTCTCATAAAGAGGTCACATAATCTGTACTACACATGTTCATACATATTCATCTCTCTTACCCATAGCTAGCATTGTTTAACACTTTAAGACATGTTTTAACCTCATGTTTGGTTTACAACCATTATGTTTAACATATACAACTTATGTTTAGAGACATAATGAAACATAACATGGCATCTCAAGCCTTTAGAATCTAAATACAAACATGCTCGAGGTTGCCTTTGAAATCATTTTATCATAAATGATGCAATATAGCACATATAAATCATATCTAGGGATATTCTAGACATATCATGACATATAAATCCTTTAGAATCTAGATATCTATGCGATGCAACTAGATTTTAAAATATGTTCAAGTTTATTTTTGGAAGCCACTTTAAACTTGAACAATGCCATTCAACACATACAAGACAACTTTAAGGCTCTATTCATATGTAATCAAGGTATGTTAACATGCTCGCAAGATCAGAATGTATATCAAGTAGCATTTATGCACCTTAGTTTTTTTATATCAAGTTTTCTTAAAACTTCTTTCACACAAGGTCTAACAAGTTTGATTTTGAACAAAGGAACTATGTACACTAAGCATGCTCATTTATGTGAAAAATCAGTCATGTTAACATCTTTTCAAGTTCCGAATCTATATCTCGTAGCATTCATATCTATTAGCTTATTATACTTGAAAATTTCTCTAACACAAGAGTTAACAAGTTTAGTCATGGATACGGACACCATAAACATTATATCATGCTCATTTACATATGTAATCAATCATGTATATCAATCACTAAGTTCAGAACTTGTAAAACATAAGTTTCCACAAGATTTATTTTTCCAAAACTTGGGGTTCTTGTTAAAGATCTTCTTCTAATTTATGTTGGGCACTTCCTAACTCTGTAAGGAAACCTTATAACACATGGTATACCTCTTTTGTAGGTGTACATAAGTCCTAAAACCAAATTAGCAACCACTTTGCATAACAGAACTCAACAACTAGTTATGAGGTACGGCGCAGCTGCGCTGCACCCTAGTATAAACAGGGCGCAGTTACACCACGTCGAAGTAAGAAGCAGTAAACAGACTCTGTTTTGCAGAGTGTTATCCAACTTCATTTCCCTTAATTCAAACATGTTCCAAACCATTACTAAAGTGTTCATACATGTAAGTTCACTTCCTAAACACCTTATAACATGTTAATTCATATCAATTAACATATGAATTCAAGAAATTTCAAGAATTAAACTAGACCCATTTCAAGAACACAATTAGAAATTATACCTCCTTAAGCTTAAATTGGACCTCATACACTCTGAGTATGCTTTATAGTAGCTGTACAACTTATACTCTCCAATTAAACTATCAAACAACTTCTAGCAATCACAAAATCTAAATTTAAGCTTGTATTTATAGGAGAAGCTTGGACTAGACATTGGCATTACACTAAGGTTGGGTTTATGCATGGTGTAATGGAGGGACACATTGGTTAATCAAGAGTAGTTCAACAACCCACCACCAGCCATTGGCTTTGAAATCATCACCTATTCTATAGCCTTTTGGAAAAAATACGTATTTTAACTTCAAGTTACTATTCATGTACTTTTGTGACACTTAATTTGGGACAAGAGCAAATATCTCAGCAATCATGTTATCTAGGCTTGGTTTTGTTCTTTTAAATTCTCATAATGTAATATTAGGGTACAATTGTTACCATATTAGGAATTTAAAGATAAATTTTATGCTCACATCATATAGTCCATGTACATTAAATACATGCATTAAAACAACGCAGTTAGGCATTATTGTCCGAGTAGTTCCATAATTATTTCTACTACTCACATAACCACATTATAACATTATTTACTATTAATGTTTATTCAAACATTTAATTCCTTACCCAGTTCTAGAATACATAGATATTTAATTATTTTTGTATTACCACTACATATGATTTCACTATACCACTTGGTACCTTATATCATTAGTCCCAATTAAATATCACACTTCATGTATTCTTAAGCCGTATGTATTATATATTACTACTGCTCACATTTTCCCACATTACACATTATTTTATTATTTATAAAGTTTGTGTGACACTCTTTACCTTAATGCTAAATTATTTAGCATAACTTACACTTGTAATATGTATAACCTTTATATTTAACATAATTAATATCTACTCTATTAATTATTTACATTATACACTATATGTATAGTTATTCGATTGTACCAAGACAACTTCTCCTATCTTGTGCAAGTGAACTAACCCTTCTCATTCCATTTACTATCACGTCACTACTACGCAAAGCTTTATAAGGTTATATTCTATAATATAACTTGATTAACCAACATTCATTCTAGGTTAATAAACTTTCATAATAAATATTTAATCCATTCACGCTTGGCTATCCTACTCCATTCATGGACAACTTACTCACCATTTATGATCTTTATAATAGTTATTAATATCCATTTCTTGGAATCAAAAGTTCATAACTTACTCAGAATTTTCTACAGACCGACGCAGCTGCACTGGTCACAGGCTTGGAAATGGTGCAGCTGCGCCATACCAAGTTCAGAGGCAGACCAGTTCTGTATTAGCAGAAATAACATCTATGCTCCTAATCACTTTACGTATACCTCATAAATGATAACTCATCTAAAATCAACTTCTTCTTTGATTTCACATCATGGATTACTATTTTCTTTAATAATTTAATTATCAAACTTCGAGTTTTTAAAACTCTATTTTTCCTTAAAAGTTTAACCAACTATGAAATCTCCTTTAAGGGTCTCTTACCACAAAACTCAAATATAAAGCACCCACTATAGTCACATATTAACTATTTACTTAAGTGATTCTTAAACCCCTTCAAATTATATTATTCCATAATATAACTTCCACTTTAATATAAATTAACTAATATTTCTACTTTTTAGATAATTCTCATAATTAACTAATTTATGTTTTACCATCTCAATCTATCCATGGATAGCTTAAGCACTAACTAAAACTCATATTACATCATACTAGTTACTAGTATATATATTCAAGAAAATGGTGATTATCCATCAAAGAGATTTAATGTCACCAACTCACTATGATAAAAATAATTCTATAAATTATTTAATGTGAATAGATAAATCTTGTACATCTTCTTACTAATTCATCTCTACAATTTATAACAAATATATAATAACGATATATATTTATTAAACACAACATCACTTATTACATAGCTCATATTACCCTATGTAACACAATACCACCTACCTCGTAACACATACATATTCTTGTTCGAACTCATCTCATGCTTTAAGAATTTTTTATATTTACTAAATTCTTATTTGAATAATTTCTGAAAATTCGGGTTCTTACATCCTCTTCCCCTTATAAGGATTCCGTCCTCGAAATCATCAAAACCTCATCTATTCGATGCTAATTCGAATATTACATGTTCTTTTGAAATTTTTTATCCATTCTCCTTTCTAAGGAACATTTTAATCACTACATTCATCACATAGAAGAATAAGAATCTTCCACGATTTTTCAATAATCGGGAAGTAGTATGAATAACTTAGATTCCAATTTATGCTGAGGGGTCACACAAGACCGTGAACTAGTGCTTCAACACAATTATCCACACTACAAATTAAACCAAAGTGTTTATCAATCACAAAGACTGAAAACACCCTCCACACGTACACTAGGTGACCAGCCTATTGTACCACTATGTTGGACCGCAACGTAGTGTTTTGTAATGACTACATGCATTACGCTCAGAACCATTGTCCCTGAAAACAAGTCCCCTTATAGGGTTGTTTACCTCAGCTTTTTAACAACTGAATCCGCACCAGAGCAATCTGGTTTGGCACAAATACTCAAGAATGCTTGAATTGCACAACTATTTTTCAACAGTTGTCTAGCCGAATCAAATAGCTTGGACTTTTATCAATAATCGGACATCAATTGAATAATTTGGCCAACTTAATTGACCTTCTTCATAATTTAAAAGAACACCAAAAATTGTTTTAAGACGTCATGATACCAGTACTTAGATTAGGTAGTACGTTGAGGATTCTGTCATTATGTGACTTTGTCATACTACATCATACCAAAATTGGCTGACGATCTTACGATCACAACCAACACTAGGTTCAACTGCATGGATGACTCCATCGTTTACCATTTTTACACCATATCAAATGATGCACATGGTTAGAAATACATTTTGAAAATTTTCAAATCTTTTTTTTGTCTTGACCGAAACAATTAGCATAGACATAAGAATAACATTATTTGTTTTTAGACATCATTGGTTCAATCACATGATCCAATGTTTTTCAACAAAATAGAAGTACAAACATTAGCACGAAGTCAATAAATTTTGAGAATCTAGCAGAGCTAGAAGACTTAGAAAATCCATGTTTCTTCATCAACTTCAATCTTCACTATACCAAAATTTCTAACTTCATAACATATATATTGTGATGGCCCCGAATCCGAGGTCCCGAATCACCGCGGACCCGGTTCGATCATTCTATCACTATTACTACTATTTGCTGAAAGATATAAACATAACTTCTTTATACATTAAACTTACACACTATTCCCCAAGGTCGAGTAACCTTAACTTAATCACATTCATAACTTATTTAACACATACCTTTATTATTATACAACTATTACAAATCTACTGTACACGTATACTAAAGCTGGAGCTGTCTTGGACCTTTCCTTGTATCTGACGCGTTCATCTTAATCTGCAATGTTTTATCATGATATAGCAAGGGTGAGCATAAGGATTGCCCAACAAGTTTAAGTTCAATAATATAATAATATATCATGATTAAAAGAATCTGAATAATAAGCTGGCTATAATTCAACAATATAATTATGAACTAGCAGGAAAAAATTTATGACTGAACAAGTATTATACATGAACAAATATATCTGAACAAATTGGTAATGAAGGTGATCAGCCTTTCATACCTGACTTATACATGCAATATGTACAGAGTACAAATTCTATATGGCAATCATCAATGATTAACCATAAGCATATCCGAATGAACACTCTTAGTATAGTTAAGTAAAAACAAACTTGCATGAACCGTTGATTACCACAACGCAATACATAACGCTTTATCTAAAGACCTAATATTAGTAATATAGATCTCCAATATTAGAATAATATCATCACAATATACTACTACTATATATATAAATATAGAATAACCTAAACACATTACACATAACCCTATCGGTCTATAACACACATAAGACTCAGTATCAGGTCAAACTATTTCAGACTGACTTGAGTTCGACAAAGTTCTAACGTCCCGACAGTGTAGTCGGAAAATTCACGAGTTTAAGTTCAATTAAACTCTGCCTAACACTTAGCAATTAACTCAAATAATTTTAATATTAGTCCAAATAATTTAATAAGTTCGTAATAATTTTTAAATAATTATTACTATTTATCATGAATTTTTAATCATTAATAACAGTATTTAAATGAATTAAATACCACATAATTCTTTTATCATTAATATTTATTTAATATCAAATATTAATAAAAATCATCACATAATATTATAATATAATTATAATATCACAAAGTATTTTTAATACTTTAAAATCACCTTTATATGATTTTTAAACAATTAAATTCATTAACCGATAATTGCTATTAATATTAAAATATTAATATTTGCATGACAAAATATCAAAAGTTATAGGTTATAACTTAAAATATTTTTATATTACTTAAATCATTTTATATGATTTATAAAGCATTAATTCTATTTTTCCATAATTTATTTAATATATTCATTAAATAAAATAATTATCATTATTATTAATTAATTAATGAAATTCATCACAAAATATTAAAAGTCACTAAAAATAACTTAAAAATTTTCTTTTACCATAATATTATTTTTCATGATTTTTCATGTATTAAAATAATTTTTAAATAATTTATTTAATATTATAATTAAATAAATTAAATACCATTTATATTCCAAAAATATTAAATATTTATGAAATATACTCAAAATAATTAAAAACTACTTTTTCTGACTTTAAAATAATTTTTCAGAATTATTTAGTATTTTTAATAATTAAAAATCATTTTTATCTATTTATTTAATTAAATTAATCATTTTCTGAAATTAAGTGTCACTATAGGTGGCTTTGGTGACACAACCGTCGTTGAATGTGTTCTTCAGCTATTCTTGAGTCTACCTAGAAACTCAAAGTTAGTTACGAGGGGCTTGGTTTGACCACAATTGAAACAGTGTAGCTGATGATTTCTGGGATTGAGTTTTCACTAATCATGTAGTATTAATGACATACTACAGCCTTAATCAACTTTCATGGCCAAAACATAACAAAGTTGTGAGATCTAAGCTGCAGAAGTCGTTGTCAGACATGTTCTTGAATTTCTGGGCTATCCAGAATTTAAACAGTGCGAAGGTCCTACTTTGAAGCTTCATAATTTGCATTTTGTGTCTAGTTTGTAAGAGGTAATGGTTCCTACTTGTAGTCATGATGACAGATTACAACAATAACTAATTAGATCAATCTAAAAACAATATATATAAGAGATCATGGCCGGTCAAAATGATGTTAGGAACTGTTCTTGACGATTTCTAGGTTTTCCAGATTTTGTCAAGAACAATCGGTCAACGCTTGTTTGACCCTAATTATTTACAATTCTGTTAATGATATGAGTGAACTAAAGACTTAATCATGTAGTCTTAATGTCAGGCTATAATGTTCAAACAACAAATTGGCCAAAACAAGTCTCAGACGCAAGATCAGAGGCCAAATAAAACTTGTCAGAAATTCTGGGAAAATTATGGGTAACCCAGAAACAGACTTTGTGCTCTGTTAACGTACTTTGACTTCTTATAACTGGCGATCTGGACTTGCTATGACCCTATTTCCAGTTTTATATCAGAGTCCTCATGTCAGGCTACATATTAAAAACATAAAACACACAAAATAGTTAACACATACCGATCTAGAGGGCCTGCCATTCGACTGTCAGGTCACTTTTTGAACTATTTCCAGATTTGAAAAAGCATCCAATACGAGCATTTTTATGTTATGGATCTGGGATTTAACAACCCAGATCACTAAAATACACTTTATTACACATCTTTAACCAACCAATTTTAACTTTTAACATCAAATCAAAAGATTTTAAAAATTAGGGTTCTTATACCTTTTGAAGCTTTGATTCTGATTCTGACTTAGTTGATCTGATATAGGAGAGATAAAGGATGGTATTGACTTATCTTATCTCCCTTTCTCACTCTATATTCCCAAAATTCTAGAGAGAAAAGGTCTTGGTTCAAATGAAAATTAATTTAGCACACACACACACTCTCTCTCTCTCTCTCTCTTAATCTATATATTTGGATATATACAATGTATGATCTGCTGAATTTCGGCTGGAATGGCTGGATATAAGTCGCAAGCTAGGCTTAGGGTGGTTCACCCACTCCATATAGAGCAAGACTTGCAAGCAATCTACTAAATAATGTAATAAGGGCATACTAGTCATTTTGATTTTATATTTAATGGCATTCTTGTCATTTAGCCAAACCCTTAGGGTTTAGGGTTTGGATTTAGGATTTAGGGTTTGGACCATTTTAGGATTAAGGGTTTAACCCTTAACTTGTAAAAATTTAATTTCTAAGATTTCTGAATTTCGATTTTAAAAATTGAAAATTAATATTTCTAAATTATAATTATAATTTTGTAATTATATTAAAATTCTTTAATCATACTTTAAATCTTACTAATTAGCATTAGTATTTTTCTAATTAAAATTGCTAATTTAGCAATTAGGGTTAAAATGGTCATTAGGGTTTATAACCCCCGAATTAGGGTTTTTAATAGAAAAATAATTTCCTAAATTAGAAATTCAATTTCTTAATTAGATTAGGGTTTTCTAATTTCTTAAAACTTGAAAAATTAGGATTAATATTTGCTAATTAACATTACAATTATTAGATTAACAATTAGGCTTTCCCTAATTATAAATTAGGGTTTGAAATCCCGAAGTTAGGGTTTAAAAATTGAAATTAGGGTTTGCTAAATAATCAAACTTTACCCTAATTAATATTCTAATATATAGCACTTAAGCAATATAATAATTATTTAATTTTCCAGATTAGGATTTCATACATCGAATTAGGGTTTTGAATTCTCAGAACTGAAATTAAGGTTTTCCAGAACCGATTTATAGGGTTTCTTATTAATCCCTAGGTTTTTCTAACCGAACATTGACGTTCTTAATATATATACTTAGGGTTTGTCACAGATATCGTTTATCTGGTTAACCCTTGACCCTTAATCACATACTATACACATACATAACCATATTCAGCATAACATATTCACGTATTCACTTAATCCTGAATAATTCACTTAAATCCTTCACAGAATTTTGAAATCCTCAAAATTCCTTCTTAAAAATATCAAATGTAAGACCCCAACTTTTTAATAAAATGAATTTTTTTCCTATAAATATCATTTTTAAATATTATGGAATGAATTTGATATAATGTTATAGTTGTGGGTAATATTTAAAATTTTTACAAAGTACGCAAGTTGTTATATAATATTCGATTGGTCGGAGAATATTCGTTTTAACAGAGAATATTCGTACGATGACACAATCATTGCTTGACCCCACAACGGAATTATTGTCAGATTGAGAAAACAACAAAAATACTTTATGAAAATAACGGCGGAAGTTTTACCGATAACTGAAAAACATAATAACCCTTAAAATCTCTCACTATCCCTTACCTCAAAAGAGCAATACTGGAATGTCGGATATAACGTTGAACGAACTTAGACCGTATAACAACACTTAAGATATCTAAATACTCACAAAATACGCTCTATAATATAGAGAAAGAAAGCTTCAGTTTCTGGTGTGATTTTCAATTCTAACCTAAGCACCCTATTTATAGGAAAATGCTTGGAACACCAAAGCAGAAAATTTAATAAAATATTAATATATTTATATAAATTTTCCTTAGCCCACTCTTTTGGTCTAGACATCAGCCATACAAGTGACATAATCACCAAAACCGTTTTTCTAAACAAAAATGTTTAAAACTCCAAAAATCAATTCAGACCCGATATACTGGAACTTCAATAATTCACAATAAATAGCCCTTTTCTCAGAAAAATTCAAACCACATGTCCTTTTCATAGGAAATTTCATTCTCTACAACTTTGTAAGTTTAAGTTTTTCCAAAATCCAAACAGAAATTGACCGAAATCCACAAACAGATTATTTTACAGGCTATAATCAGATTTCAGTCAAAATTTGTGTACACCATCATGTTTAACATGTGTTAAACATTTTTTGTAACACACAAAACTTGTGTTTAGTATTTAATGCAACAAAACTACGTTTCCTCCTCATTTATTCATATATCACACATTCATTGTAAAAATATCACCATTATTATATTACTGTAATATAATAATATATTTTATCAAAAAAGATAAAATATCAATTTTCAACAATTGTCAAATTGAAAAATTTTCTCCATCTATAACCACATAAAATGAATATTTTCCTTATCATATAAATTAATAATTAATTATTCACAAATAATATTACAGAATCACAATACTGACAACTAGGCAGTTCCCAGGAAAGAGATGGCTTTCCAATAAGGATTTCTCCTTACTAGCGCGCAATTAGATGATCAAACCTCTCCTTGATAGAACTTTCTAGACATTGCCAATAATTCTATCTAATAATATTGTGACAACCCGAGAATTTGGGCAAATTATTAAAATCTTAAATGATTGATTTAAGGTCAAATATTAGACCTAGACAGAAAATAAGTGTATGCGTTTGATGTAATTGGGAAGGAATTTTGAGGGTTTCAAAATTCTGTGAAGGATATAGGTGAATTATTCAGGATTAAGGATTTATGTGATTAAGTTATGTGAATATGGTTATGTATGTGTGCTGAATGTGGTTAAGGGTCAAGGAATTGATAAGATAAATTACATCTGTGATAAACCCTAAGTATATATTAAGAACTTTAACGTTCTGTTAGAAAACCCTAACGTCTGATAAGAAACCCTAGAAATCGGTTCTGAAAACCCTAGTTTCAGTTCCGAGAATCCGAAATCCTAATTCGGATATTGAAAATCCTAGATTAGGAATGTAATGTATGTACAAGGTTAAACGCCAATAATTTTAATTAATTAGGGAAAACCCTAATGAATTATCTAAAATCTTAATTGATTATTTGAAAACCCTAATACCAGATCTGAAAACCCTAATTTCAGATTCTGATAAAACGAAACCCTAATCTGGGAATATAACGGAGAATTTTAATGCTTTAGTGCTATTAATTAAGTACTAATTAGGGTAAATGTTAATTAATTAGCAAACCTTAATTTCCAATTTTTGGAACCCAAATTGTTCCGTCAGAAACCCTAATGCTCAATTGTGGATTTAATTGCTAAAATGGGCAATGTTGATTAGGAAACCCTAATCCTAAATTTTTTTAATCTATGAGTAATTAGAAAACCCTAATCTAATTACAAATATTTAATTTCTAAATTAGAAAATTAATTTTTCTATTAGAAACCCTAATTCAAGGGTTTTGAACCCTAATGACCATTTTAACCTTAATTGCTTTATTAGCGATTGTAATTAGGAAATGCTAATCCTAATTAGCAAGAATGAATTTATGATTAAGAAATTTTTATATAATTAGAAAATTCTAATTATAAGTTAGAAGTGTTAATTTTCTATTTTGAAAATCTAAATTGGAAATGTTAGGAATTAAATTTGCAAAGTTAAGGGTTAAAACCAAAACCCTAAATTTCCAAACCCTAAATCCTAAGGGTTTGGCCAATTACAAGAATGCCATTAAATTAAATGGAAAAAGACTTAAATGCCCTTAAGTGCATTATTGGAGGAAACTTCCAAATCTTAGCCTATAACGGAGTTGGTGAACCACTCCTAGCCCTAGCCTTGTGCTACAAACCACAACAATCAGCTACTTGCCAGCCCATTTCATTACATATGTAGCAAATAAATAGATTAAGGGAGAGAATGGACCACTTTATTTTTGCATTTTCTTCCAAGACCCTCTCTCTCTAAAATTCGAAATCCAGAGTGAGAGAGAAAGAAAAGATGAAGCATGATCATCTTGTAGCAAGCTAAGGATCAGATCACAATGTCAGAAATCATGGATCAAAGCTCAAAGTGGTCTTCGGGTAAAGCGTTATAAATTGCGTTGCGGTAATCAACGGTTCAGGCAAGTTTTCTTTGTACTTAACTCTAATAAGAGTATGTTATTCAAGCTTATGGTTAATCATTGCTGATTGCCATGAAAATTGTACTCTGTACATCTTGCATGTATAAGTCTGGTACGAAAGGCTGATCACCTTCATTACCAGTTAGTTCAGAAATATTTGTTCATTTATAATACTTGTTCAGTCAAAATTTTGTTCCTGCTAGTTCACAATTATATTGTTGAATTATAGCCAGCCAATTATTCATACTCTTCAATCATGATATATCGTTAAATTGTTGTATATAAAACTTGCTGGGCAACTTTCATGCTCACCCTTGCTATATCATGATAAAACATTGCAGATAAGGCGAACGTGTTCGGATACAGGAAAAAGATAAGGCCAAGTTCAGCTTGGGATATAAAGTGCGGCTATCTTGTATATCGTATTTTGATAAATGTGTTGTATTTTAGATAGTTTATAAAATGTGTATTAAGTTAAGGTTACTCGACCTTGGGGAATAGTGTGTAATGTAATGTATAAATAATTTATGTTTATATCTTCAGCAATTAGTGAAAGAATTAGTGTACTGGATCCGAGGTGATTTGGGGCCCGGATTTGGGGCTGCTACAAATATTATCCAAATAATATGAATTATTGATCCGATAAAGGGAAATATTGTGTCGTGACAATTATTGAAAAACAATAATATAAAATATCAACGTAGCAATTATTGAACCAATAAAATAAAATATTGAACAGTAATTACTATAACAATTATTGAGTAATGCCTTCTTACGAAAAAAATTATCACGCTTCATGAATAGTACTCGTGAATAGCAACTCTTGAATAGTAACTCATGAATAATAACTCGTGAATAGTAACTCATGAATAGTAATTCATAAATATTAACCCGTAAATAGTAACTCATGAATAATAACTATAAAAAAAATGAATACTTTTATTTCATAAAATTAGGGGTCTTACAATCTCCCCTCCTTATGAAATTTCGTCCTCGAAATTTGCGTACCTGGTATTTCAAAGAGTTGAGAATACCTTGCTTTCATTTCAGATTCCATCTTCCCTGTCATCATGATTTCTCCAATGCTCATCTCCTGTATTTCAGATATCATTCTAGAATACAGCTTCAAAACCAAGGTTATTTGACATATCACAATTTGTCAACTTAAGTAAGAAAATTCAGCTTAGGTAGGACACACTAGCGAATGATTTACTCATCTGTCCCCTCCTAGTTCTATTCCCCGATCTTCGTCAAAGATCATATCCCTAGGCTCTGATACCAACTGTGACTCCCCTAAATAGATATACAACACCCATTCCGAGTCGCCAAATACGTGGTACAGAAAACAACTACAACTTTAATACAACAATTGTCGTGCAAAATATAACAACACATATGTTGTGAGTTTAAATAAAAATATATATATCAACTGTGACTCTTGACACTAACTTGGGTAGCACGTTACCATGACACCTTACATAAAGGTACAGTCAAAAACTGTTTTAGAAATTAAAATCTTTGGGAAGTGTTTAAGGAAACCTTAGTACATGGGAGGCCATGCGTCTCGGTTATGATAGATATCATATGCCCACAAATTATCCTTGGTTGACCCAATAAACCCCAAAGAAAAACGAGAAGATTACTATCATATTCTTTCAAATGGTGAGTCTTCTCTTGACATATCATTATCTCCACCGTCTCTAATTGAGAATTATACTTCAACCAAACTCCAAGATCATATAGATAGTGCTTGTAGATATAATCAGCAAGTGCATGTGCACAACCCTGTCTTATGATAACTCGATGTTGTATGTCATTAGACATCTTATATGATAGTGACAAAACACCCTTCCAAAGTTGGGTTCGCCTCACCTTATTCGGTTCACCAAATATAACTACTAAATGATGTATAAAATATAACCCACTTTTTTATACTGTTTAGGGAGAACCTCCACAGCTAGAGACCATCGTTCTATTCCCCTGTTACCCCCGCTCGACCCAGCTACACTTTTATTACCTGAAAGGAATTGTGAAGCAAAAGGGTGAGCACGAATAGCCCAATAAAAATATCATGACTAAAGATAAATAAATTATCAATAGCCTTTATTAGTAATAAATCAGATATTTAGAACCTATGGTAGATGATAAAACTTTTTAACCATAGTTGCAGCGGAACGAGCAATCCATTAGAAGAGTTAAATAGAACATAAAGTCTATTATCTTCTCCATGTTAAAAGTCCACCAACAATGTTTTAACCCTGTAACATCAATCAACAGTTCCTGTCCACAATCATGTGAATAAATCATAATCATAATTGTAGTTCTAAATTCGTTTTCACATTCAGGACGAAGATAATTTTCATCACCTGTCTTTTACCTGAAACATCAAAGATCATGGTTATACCAAATCACAGTTCATGTTCATAATCATACTAATAAATTCATCTTTGCTCTACGGGCCAAAGATATTCATCAACAGTTCATCTTTGCACTACAGGCTAAAGGTATTCAACAACAGGTCATCTTTGCACTACAGGCCAAAGATATTCATATCTCAAAGAAATACATAATCATTTCAAATTTATATAAACCATAATTATAACCATGTTGATCAATTCACCTTGCACTTAAGCTAAAAATATTCCATTGTAAATTCAATAGTCATGATCATACTAATCAA
The DNA here is from genome assembly GCA_020205505.1 of Panax japonicus. NCBI lineage: Eukaryota > Viridiplantae > Streptophyta > Magnoliopsida > Apiales > Araliaceae > Panax > Panax japonicus. The sequence goes on along the minus strand of CM035105.1, from coordinate 46,348,551 downwards.
CAATTCAACTTTGTACTATTGGACAAAGAGAACCCATAGTCACGATCATACCAATACTTTACGCATCTTTACACTCAAGTCAAAGAGAAATTCCATCACCAGGTTATAAAAATGTTATATATGATAATAAAAATAAAAGGATCAACAACTACATTTAATTTCAAGAGCAAGATTCATAAATCAATAATTTCATAATACCTTAATCCAAATGTTATAAATCACTTAATAATCTCATAATCAAATATTATTAATATTACCACAATATCTTAATCATTTTTTAAACTTATAAATAATTTATTTTAATTATTTATACTTTACTAATTAATGCATTTAATCATTCTAAAATGCCAAATTCATAAGATTTTATCACCAATAACCAAAACTCTCATCAAAAATCTGCATATACCTTATATAGGATTTTTAAGCCATAAAATCCTATTTTCTAAATTTCTTACTTCACATAACATATTTAATTCATTTACTCATAACTAGACCATTTTCATGAAAAATACCAAATAAGTTCCAAAAGTATTTCTTTTCTGGGATTTAGCATAATATAGTCCCATATTGAACATATATTTTCTCAGAATTTTTAAAAGTCATTTACTATTTTTCATATGGCCAAAACTGCCAAATATTTAGACATTTATCATAAATTGTACTTTTGTCCAAAAATTCTGAAATTTACACGGTATACTTCTGTTATATACACGTACTCCCAATAAAACTTTCATCATTTTTGGAGATAACCACAAGGAGTTATAAGTGTTTACTTTTAAAATAGTTTTTTCTCATAAAATCCATATCTCTTAATCTATATATCCAAAAATCTCCATTTTTGTACACAATCAACAAAACCCATCAAATTATCATTTCAATTTTTTCCAGAATTTTTGAAGGTTCGCAAAAATTTCGAAACTGATAAACATAATAACCCTTAAAATCCATTACTATCCCTTACCTCAAAAGAGCAGTACTGGAATGTCGGATATAACGTTGAATGAACTTGCACCGTATAGCAACACTCAAGATATCTAAATACTCACAAAATACGCTCGATAATATAGAGAAAGAAAGCTTCAGTTTCTGGTGTGGTTTTCAATTCTAACCTAAACACCCTATTTATAGGAAAATGCTTAGAACACCAAAGCAGAAAATTTTATTAAATATTAATATATTTATATAAATTTTCCTTAGCCCACTCTTTTGGTCTAGACATCAGCCATAAAAGTGACATAATCACCAAAAATGTTTTTCTAAACAAAAATGTTTAAAACTCCAAAAATCAATTCAGATCCCGATATACTAGAACTTCAATAATTAACAATAAATAACCTTTTATCAGAAAAATTCAAACCACATGTCTTTTCTATAGGAAATTTCATTCTCTACAACTTTGTAAGTTTAAGTTTTTCCAAATTCCAAATAGAAATTGATCGAAATCCATAATCGGACGATTTTACAGGCTATAATCAGATTTCAGTCAAAATTTGTGTACACCATCATGTTTAACATGTGTTAAACATTTTTTGTAACACACAAAATATGTGTTTAGCATTTAATGCAACAAAACTACTCTTCCTGCTCATTTATTCATATATCACACATTCATTGTAAAAATATCACCATTATTATATTACTGTAATATAATAATATATTTTATCAAAAAAGATAAAATATCAATTTTTAAAAATTGTCACATTAAAAAATTTTCTCCATCTATAACCACATAAAATGAATATTTTTCGTATCATATAAATCAATAATTAATTATTCACAAATAATATTACAGAATCACAATACTGAAACCAGGACAGTTCCTAGGAAAGAGGGGGCTTTCCAATAAGGATTTCTCATTACTGGCACACTATTAGATGACCAAACCTCTCCTTGACAGAACTTTCTAGACATTGCCAATAATGCTATCTAATAATATTATCCAAATAATATGAATTATTGATCCGATAATGGGAAATACTGTGTAGTGACAATTATTAAAACAATAATAATATAAAATATCAACGTAGCAATTATTGAACCAATAAAATAAAATATTGAACAATAATTACTGTAACAATTATTGAGTAATGCCTTCTTACAAAAAAAATTTATCATGCTTCATGAATAGTACTCGTGAATAGTAACTCGTAAATAGTAACTCATGAATAATAACTCATGAATAGTAACTCGTGAATAGTAACTCATGAATAGTAACTATAAAAAAATTGAATACTTTTATTTCATAAAATTCAGGGTCTTACAATCTCCCCTCCTTATGAAATTTCGTCCTCGATATTTACGTACCTGGTATTTCAAAGAGTTGAGAATACCTTGCTTTCATTTCAGATTCCATCTTCCCTGTCATCATGATTTCTCCAATGCTCATCTCCTGTATTTCAGATATCATTCTAGAATACAGCTTCAAAACCAAGGTGACATATCATAATTTGTCAACTTAAGTAAAAAAATTCAGCTTAGGTAGGACACACTAGCGAATGATTTACTCATCTGTCCCCTCTTAGTTCTATTCCCCGATCTCCGCCAGAGATCATATCCCTAGGCTCTGATACGAACTGTGACTCCCCCAAAATAGGTATACAACACCCATTCTGAGTCGCCAAATACGTGGTACAGAAAACAACTACAACTTTAATACAATAATTGTCGTGCAAAATACAACAACACATATGTTGTGAGTTTTGATACAAATATATATATCAACTGTGACTCTTGACACCAACTTGGGTAGCACGTTACCATGACACCTTACATAAAGGTACAGTCAAAAACTGTTTTAGAAATTAAAATCTTTGGAAAGTGCACAAGGAAACCTTCGTACATGGGAGGCCATGCGTCTCGGTTATGATAGATATCATATGCCCACAAATTATCCATGGTTGACCCAATAAACCCCAAAGAAAAACGAGAAGATTACTATCATATTCTTTCAAATGGTGAGTCTTCTCTTGACATATCATTATCTCCACCGTCTCTAATTGAGAATTTTACTTCAACCAAACTCCAAGATCATATAGATAGTGCTTGTAGATATAGCAGCAAGTGGATGTGCACAACCCTGTCTTATGATAACTCGAGGTTGTATGTCATTAGACATCTTGTATGATAGTGACAAAACACCCTTCCAAAGTTGGGTTCGCCTCACCCTATTCGGTTCACTAAATATAACTACTAAATGATGTATAAAATATATCCCACTTTTCTATTCTGTTTAGGGAGAACCTCCACAACTAGAGACCACCGTTCTATTCCCCTGTTACCTCCGCTCGACCCTAGCTATACTCTTATTACCTGAAAGGAATTAGTGAAGCAAAAGGGTGAGCACAAATAGCCCAGTAAAGAATATCATGACTAAAGATAAATAAATTATCAATAGCCTTTATCAGTAATAAATCAGATATTTAGAACCTATGGTAGATGATAAACTTTTCAACCATAGTTGCAGCGAAACGAGCAATCCATTAGAAGAGTCAAATAGACCATAAAGTCTATTATCTTCCTTATGTTAAAAGTCCACCAACAATGTTTTAACCCTGTAACATCAATCAACAGTTCCTGTCCACAATCATGTGAATAACTCATAATCATAATTGTAATTCTAAATTTGTTTTCGCATCCAGGACGAAATAATTTTCATCACCTGTCTTTACCAGAAACATCAAAGATCATGGTTATACCAAATCACAGTTCCTGTTCATAATCATACTAATAAATTCATCTTTGCACTACGGGCCAAAGATATTCATCAACAATTCATCTTTGCACTACAGGCCAAAGGTATTCAACAACAGGTCATCTTTGCATTACAGGCCAAAGATATTCATATCTCAAAGAAATACATAATCATTTTAGAATTTATATAAACCATAATTATAACCATGTTGATCAATTCACCTTACACTTAAGCTAAAAATATTCCATTGTAAATTCAATGGTCATGATCATACTAGTCAACAATTCAACTTTGCACTACTGGCCAAAGAGAACCCATAGTCATGATCATACCACTACTTTACCCATCTTTACACTCAAGTCAAAGAGAAATTCCATCACCTAGGGTTATAAAAATGTTATATATGATAATAAAAATAATATGATCAACAATTACATTTAATTTCAAGGTAAAGATTCATAAATCATTGTTTTCATAACACCTTAATCCAAATATTATAAATCACTTAATAATCTCATAATCTAATATTATTAATATTACCACAATATCTTAATCATTTCTTAAACTTATAAACAATTTATTTTAATTGTTTATACTTTATTAATTAATGCATTTAATCATTCTAAAATGCTAAATTCATAAGATTTTATCACCAATAACCAAAACCCTCATAAAAAATCTGAATATACCTTATATAGGATTCTTAAGCCATAAAATCCTATTTTCCAAATTTCTTACTTCACATAACATATTTAATTCATTTACTCATAACTAGACCATTTTCATGAAAAATACCAAATCAGTTACAAAAATATTTCTTTTCTGGAATTTAGCATAATATAGTCCCATATTGAACATATATTTTTCTCAGAATTTTTAAAATTCATTTACTATTTTTCATATGGCCAAAACTGCTGAATATTTAGACATTTATCATAGATTGTACTTTTTTCCAAAATTTCTGAAATTTAGAAGGTATACTTCTGTTATATACATGTACTCCCTATAAAAATTTCATCTATTTTGGAGTTAATCACAAGTAGTTATAAGCGTATACTTTTAAAATAGTTTTTTCTCATAAAATCCATAACTCTTAATCTATATATCCAAAAATCACCATTTTTGGACACAATTAACAAAACTCATCAAATTACCATTTCAAAATTTTTCCAGAATTTTTGAAGGTTTGCAAAAATTTCAAAACTGAAAAAAATAATAACCCTTAAAATCCCTTACTATCCCTTACCTTAAAAGAGCAGTACTGGAATAGTCGGATATAACGTTGAACGAACTTGCACCGTATAGCAACACTCAAGATATCTAAATACTCACAAAATACGCTCGATAATATAGAGAAAGAAAGCTTCAGTTTCTGGTGTGATTTTCAATTCTAACCTAAACACCCTATTTATAGGAAAATGCTTAGAACACCAAAGCAGAAAATTTAATTAAATATTAATATATTTATATAAATTTTCTTTAGCCCACTCTTTTGGTCTAGACATCAGCCATAAAAGTGACATAATCACCAAAAATGTTTTTCTAAACAAAAATGTTTAAAACTCCAAAAATCAATTTAGACCCGATATACTGGAACTTCAATAATTAACAATAAATAGACCTTTTATCAGAAAAATTCAAATCACATGTCCTTTCTATAGGAAATTTCATTCTCTACAACTTTGTAAGTTTAAGTTTTTCCAAATTCCAAATAGAAATTGACCGAAATCCACAAACGGACGATTTTACAGGCTATAATCAGATTTCAGTCAAGATTTGTGTACACCATCATGTTTAACATGTGTTAAACATTTTTTGTAACACACAAAATATGTGTTTAGCATTTAATGCAACAAAACTACTCTTCCTGCTCATTTATTCATATATCACACATTCATTGTAAAAATATCACCATTATTATATTACTGTAATATAATAATATATTTTTATCAAAAATGATAAAATATCAATTTTCAACAATTGTCACATTAAAAATTTTCTCCATCTATAACCACATAAAATGAATATTTTCCTTATCATATAAATCAATAATTAATTATTCACAAATAATATTACAGAATCACAATACTGACAACCAGGCAGTTCCCAGGAAAGAGGGGGCCTTCCAATAAGGATTTCTCCTTACTGGAACACAATTAGATGACCAAACCTCTCCTTGACAGAACTTTCTAGACATTACCAATAATGCTATCTAATAATATTATCCAAATAATATGAATTATTGACCCGATAATGGGAAATACTGTGTAGTGACAATTATTGAAACAACAATAATATAAAATATCAACGTAGCAATTATTGAACCAATAAAATAAAATATTGAACAGTAATTACTGTAACAATTATTGAGTAATGCCTTCTTACGAAAAAAATTTATCATGCTTCAAGAATAGTACTCGTGAATAGTAACTCATGAATAGTAACTATAAAAAAGTTGAATACTTTTATTTCATAAAATTCGGGGTCTTACATTTTATATATTATTAAATAAATAATTGAGACGACGAAGTTATTAATATTAATATTTGCAATATTAACGATGTCTAGAAGTTCTGCCAAGGAATGGTAAAATATATTATATATTTATGTATGTGATGTGTGTATATATATAATATAATGTGAGTGGAAAGTGATGGAAAAGTGATAATATGAAAGTGATGGGTGTAAGGTGTGTGGTAGTGATGAATGTGTTTGTATTGTTAGTGGAGGATGGTGGAAAAAGTGGAGTGTATTATATATATAAATAATATGTATGTGCGTAAGAGAATGTGTTTTATATATATGTATATATATATATATATATATATATATATATATATATATATATATATATTATGAAAGGGACTTGTGTGGGTAGAATTTGAAAATGTGTGTGTACCGTGTGTGTAGGAATGTGTGTTAGTTGAAATAAGGGTGGTGGTGGGAAAGTGTTTCTGATAGTGATAGGTGGGTGTGTGTGTTTGATGTAGAAAAATTGGTGAATTTTTTCTTTATGGCATGTGTTTATATATATATATATATATATATATATATATATATATATATATATATATATATTTATTATAAAACTTTTGTTTTGTTTGACTATTATGTTAACATTTGAAAAAGTGGGCGTCTGATATTCGATTTCTTCTGCCCATGAATTTTTCGTCTGATTTCATACTGTACAGTCCGTGAGAAAATTCAAATAGTGCCTTTCCATTCTCCTATAAATAAAATCTCATTCCTTCATTATTTCTTACGAATTCACTGAAACTCTAGAGAGAGAAATTATAGAGAAATTATAGAAAAGTATTCTGCTACTTCCCTACTCTTATATCCAATTTCTTTTACGGTAAGGGGTATTATTTCTTTTGTATTCATGAAGAGAACTTCTGTTATTCCATTATTTATTATTTTGTTGGAATAACCTGTATACGCGGGCTACCCTATACTTGGTGAAATTCTTCTGTTATTCCATTCGTTATTATTCTGTTGGAATATCCTGTCTGTGCATTTTACTGCCGGACCTGATTCCGTCTTTATTAGTCTGTTGGAATATCTTATCTGTGCTTTTTACGCCGGACCTGATTCCGTCTTTATTATTCTGTTGGAATATCCTATCTGTGCGTTTTACGTCGGACCTGATTCTGTTAATTATTATTCTGTTGGAATAACCTGCATGTGCGATCTATCGCATGCATGGTGATTTCTTTTGTTATTCCATTCCTTATTATACTCAGTTGGTTAATGTTTTGACTTCTATACTCCACGAAATTAGTGGAATATTCTTGATATTTGCGCTTCATCCGAATATCTTTTCATGGAAATTTTCTTCTGAGTATTCTTGAATTTTACTACACAACGCAGTATCATGTATGACAATTTAGACGTTATTAGTTCTTGAATAAATTAATTATTGAACTTGTTTTATTGAATTCTTATATCATTATCATCATCCTCATGTTTATATTTTTTTTTGAAAGTCATATGTGGCCTGTAATGCATAGATGAACTTGGTATGATTATGACCAGGGATTATTCGGTGTAATCATGACCGTAATGTTATAATGATGTGGTAAAAATCCTCATTGGCCCGTAGTGCATTGATGGACCATTGTTGGCATGATCATGACCATTAATGAATACACGAATGTCCTTGGCCCGTAGTGCAGGAGTGATTCGATGATGTGGATTATTTATTAAGCTGAGTCTTAGCGATAACAGTGATGAAAAACCTTTTAAATTATAAAAGATAGTAGATTTTATTCTCTACTTGACTCTTTTAAAGGATTGCTTGTTCCACTGCAGTTAAACTTTATCTTTGTTATATTGTATCAGTTTAACACTATTTAAGGCTAATGATAATTTATTCTGCATTATCATTAGTCATAATATTTCTTACTGGGCTAGTTGAGCTCACCCTTTCTTTCACTGTTCTCTTCAGGAAATGAGAATATAGCTGGGACGAGTCGTGGAACGGAGTGATGGACCAGATGATAGTATTAGTAGTCCTCACTATTCTGTTAAATAGTGTGACAATAAATGTATTGAGGACTTATCTTGAAATTTAATGTTGGCTAGAAGACAATGTTTGTATTAAAACTCACAGCTCATGTTGTATATTTAAGATTGTATTTGAATTTTGTACCATGTATTTGGCGACTCAGAATAGGTGATGTATACCTATTTTGGGGGCGTCACAGTTGGTATCAAAGCTTAGGGATATGATCCCTGGCTAAGATGTGAGAATAGAACTAGGGGGAGAGACGGAAAATTCCTTCGCTAGTATGACCTACCTAAGTTTATTTGGTATTTAATTGGTCGGTCAAAGTATAGGGATAATATGCTATATGTTAATTAACCTTTGTTTTGTGGCAGTATCTAAAAATGACATTCCGAGAATGTTGAGAATAACAATGGAGCACTAGGAGACCGTTAAGTCTCCACAGATAAATAATCAGGATAATGTGCATCAGTAAGGCGACAATCCTTATGCAAACAACAACACTGACCAAATGATGAATGATGGAATGTTCAGAGGCTTTATGCTATTCATGCAACAGCAGGCGAGAGCAGCTCCTATCCAAAATATAGGCAGAAACACTGGAAACTCTCGAACAGGTCACCGCTAAACAGTTCAAGGAGCTGGGACCACCAGAGTTTATTGGAGAGCCAAAACCACTTAAAGCGGAAGCATGGATAAAGCAAATCACCAAGATATTTGATGTCTTGGGATGCTCGAGGAGCAAAAGGTTCCCATTGCCGCCTTTATGTTGCGAGGAGAGGCAGATTACTGGTGGGAATCGGTAAAGCGTACTCAACCTTCCGCACTGAAGATGTCTTGGGAGAAGTTCCAAGAACTATCCAACGACAAGTACTTTCCCGAAAGTATTCGTCATATAAAAGAGGTAGAGTTCATCAAGTTGGAGCAGAATAATATGACCGTGTCGCAGTACGAAGCAAAGTTTGCCGAGCTATCTCGGTTTACGTCCCACTTGGTGGATAATGAAGAGAGAATGACGCGAATGTTTTTAAGAGGTTTAAAGTCAGAGATACGTCAACATCTTATTTCTCATAAACTGTGTTTGTATTCAGATGTTGTAAATAGGGTTCAGTTAGTAGAGCGCGATAATGAGTCAACGCAACCAAAAGAGAACAGCCGACAAAATGATAATACCAATGAAAGCAGTCATCGAAAGCAATGATAACAAGCGTGGAGGGAATCAACAGGCCAGAAGTGGTAACCACTTCGGTGGTAATCACGAACAAAATAATAAGAATGGACATTTCAAGAAGAGGAGATTCAACAATGATGGAAGGACGTCGGCACCAACACCCGTTGTTAAGGAAGGAGAACGACCACCTATCATATGCTTCAAATGTGGAGGGGAGGGACACATCAGTCCAAACTGCGCGATGCCAGTCCAAAGCATGTTATAATTGTGGAAGAGAAGGTCACTTATCCCGATTTTGTCATTCACCGAAGACAAGTTCAGCCAGGATGGAGGCACCAAATGCCGTCCCAGAAAAGTCAAAGCCGGTAGTGCAAGGGAGAGCATTTGTTGTGACCTCCCAGAAAGTAAGGAACCTGAATGAGGTCATCACGAGTAAGCTTATCATAAACTCTAGCGAAGTCTATACTTTATTTGATACTGGTTCTACCCATTCTTTTATTTCTCCTATTTGCGCTCAACAATTAAATTTGACTCCGGAGAAATTAGACTTTGACTTATCTGTGGAAACTCCGTTGGGAGAAACTTTCATTACATCCACTGTTTATAAGTCTTGTTTGGTTCAAATCGGTACCCTCACATTACCTGTCGATCTTATTTCATTGAAAATACTTTCATTTGATGTGATTCTAGGGATTGATTGGTTAACTACTCATCATGCAAAAATTGATTATTTTCGTAAGGTTGTTAGCTTTCATATTCCTAATCAACCAATTATGCGAATTCAAGCAACCAAACAATTAAAATCAATCACTGTCATCTCAAGCCATAAAGCTATTCGTTTATTGAAAAACGGATGTCAAGCTTTCTTAGCTCATGTCACGGATCTAAACAAAAATACGTCAATTTTGAGTAATATTTCTATTGTTAATGAATTTCCTGACGTATTCCCTGAAGAACTTCCTGGCCTTCCCCCAGAGCGTGAAATTGAATTTTGTATCGACCTTGAACCCGGTACAAAAACCCATTTCCAAAGCCCCATATCGAATGGCTCCTATTGAACTTCAGGAGTTGGAGACTCAACTGCAGGAATTGTTAGACATTGGCTTTATTCTTCCTAGTACTTCTCCTTGGGGTGCTCCTGTTTTATTCTTGAAGAAGAAAGATGGGAGTATGCGACTTTGTATTGATTATCGGGAGTTGAATCATGTCACCATAAAAAATAGGTACCCATTGCCACAGTATTGATGACCCTGTTTGACCAGTTGCAAGGAGCCAAATTCTTTTCAAAGATTGATCTTCGTTCCAGGATATCACCAATTGACGATTAGAACTGATGACATTCCCAAGACGGCTTTCAGAACTCGGTACGAGCATTATGAATTCCCAGTCATGTCCTTTGGATTGACTAATGCTCCTGCTGCCTTCATGGATATGATGAACCGAGTATTCAAGGAATATTTGGATCACTTTGTGGTCGTTTTTATTGATGACATCCTTATTTATTCCAAAATCTGTGAAGATCATGAGCAACACTTGAGACTGATACTCCAAAAGCTTCGTGAATACAAGCTTTATGCTAAGTTAAAGAAATACGAGTTCTGGCTTGAGGAAGTAACATTCCTTGGGCATATGATATCAAGTCATGGAATATCTGTTGACCTAGCAAAGATTGAAGCTATTCAAAGCTGGGAGCAACCTAAATCAGTGACCGAAGTATGTAGCTTTCTCGGCTTAGCTGGTTATTATCGGAGATTCATAGAAGGGTTTTCTCGAATCGCTACTCCATTAACTCAGCTGACTCGAAAGATACACAGTTCGGTTGGAGCGAGGAATGTGAGAAGAGTTTTCAAGAACTCAAGAGGAGACTCATTTCAGCACCTGTTCTGACAATACCATCTGGTTCGGAGGGATTTGTCATCTATAGTGATGCTTCGGGCAAAGGGTTAGGATGTGTTCTCATGCAACATGGGAAAGTCATAGCGTATACCTCACGAAAACTCAAAGAATATGAGAGGAATTATCCTACTCATGATCTAGAGTTAGCAGCTGTTGTCTTCGCACTAAAGATTTGGAGTCATTACTTGTATGGGGAGAAAGTGGAGATCTTTACGGATCATATAAGCCCCAAATATTTCTTCACTCAAAAGGAACTCAACATGCGACAACGACGTTGGCTTGAACTGTTGAAAGATTATGATCATACCATCCAATACCATTCTGGAAAAGCGAACAGTGGTAGCTGATGCATTGAGTAGAAGATCATATGCAAGTGTGAATGCGATATTGTCAACACAAAGGCCCATTTTGTGTGACTTGCAAAGGATGGAGATAGAGTTAAAGACTCCAGGGACCTATGTGATGATGGCGAAATATACGAGTAGAACCGACTTTAATTGATAAAGTTAAAACTGCTCAAGCTACAGACCTGGAGCTAATGCGTATGAGGAAGAAAGTGCAAGAAGGTGCTATGCCGGAAGCAAGAATCGAAGAAGAAGGAATACTTCGAGTCAACTCCAGACTTTGTGTTCCTAACGACCCTGATTTAAAGTATAAAATCATGATGGAGGCGCACAACACACCATTTACAATCCATCCTGGGAGTACCAACAAAATGTATCATGATCTTCGACATACATTTTGGTGGGGCAATATGAAAAGAGAGATAGCGCTGTTTATCTCAAGGTGTTTAACATGTCAACGAGTCAAGGAGGAGCATCAAGTACCAAAAGGTCCATTGCAACCACTTGAAATTCCAGAATGGAATTGGGAGCATATTACCATGGATTTCGTTACCGCTCTTCCCAATGTTTCTTAAGGAATAGATGCGATTTGGGTCATTGTTGATAGATTGACCAAGTCTGCTCACTTCTTACCAATATGAGAAACTTATACACTTGAACGTCTTGCTCGTATGTACATAAATGAGATTATAAGACTGCATGGTATGCCAGTATCCATAGTTTATGATCGAGACCCAAGATTCACTTCACGATTTTGGATTAGTTTGCAAAAAGCTATGGGCACGGATTTACGATTTAGTTCGGCATATCAACCTCAGACGGACGGATAATCAGAGAGGACTATTCAAACTCTGGAAGATTTATTAAGACTCTATGTCCTTGACTTCAAGGGAAGTTGGGACAAGTTCTTACCGTTGGTGGAGTTTTTCTACAACAACAGTTATCAAGCAAGAATTGGCATGACTCCATTCGAGGCGTTGTATGGAAGAAAGTGTCGTTCTCCAGTATGCTGGGATGAGGTGGGTGAAAGCAACATTGTTGGGACCAGAGTTGGTACGTATGACTACGAAAAAGATTCAAACGATCCGACAACGTATAAAAACCTCATAAGATCGACAAAAGAGTTATGCTGATCTTCATCGAAAGGACGTGAAATTTGATATAGGAGATCATGTATTATTACGAGTTTCTCCGTGGAAAGGAGTTACGAGATTTGGAAAGAGAGGAAAGCTCAATCCTCGATTCATCGGCCCATTTTTAATCCTCGATCGAGTAGGAACTGTCGCCTATACTCGCTTTACCGCCAAGTATGTCTCGTGTTCATAACGTTTTTCACATATCCATGTTACGTAAATATGTGGAAGACCCGAACCACATTATTGAGTTGGAACCGGATGAAATAGCAGAATATTTAACGTATGAAGAGTTTTCTATTCAAATCTTAGATAAGAAGAACATATTCTACGCTCTAAGGTTATACCTCAAGTCAAAGTTTTGTGGAGAAACCACGATGTTGAGGAAATGACCTGGGAGTTAGAACCTGAAATGAAATCAAGGTATCTTTACCTCTTCGACATACCAGGTATGTACCCTAATTTCGAGGGCGAAATTTCATAAGAAGGGGAGGTTGTAAGACCCCAACTTTTTAATAAAAATGATTTTTTTTTCTATAAATATCATTTTTAAATATTATGGAATGAATTTGATATAATGTTATAGTTGTGGGTAATATTTATAAATTTTGCAAAGTACGCAAGTTGTTATATAATATTCGATTGGTCGGGAATATTCGTTTTAGTAGGGAATATTCGTACGACGACACAATCATTGGTGGACACCACAACGGAATTATTGTCGGATTAAGAAAATGACAAAAATACTTTATGAAAATAACGACGGAAGTTTTACCGTTAACTGTTGAAACACCCGGTGTTAAACTTACAGTAGTACGCGTAGTTGCTCAGTAATACACGGTATTGATTATTGATGCTTACGTGAGAAGTCACTCTGTTTTGTTCAATTATTGCTACAGTAATTGCTGCATAATATCTCACGTTATTTAATTTAATTATTGTCAATATTTTATATATTATTAAATCAATAATTGAGACGACGAAGTTATTTATATTATTATTTGCAATATTAACGTTGTCTAGAAGTTCTTCCAAGGATAGGTAAAATATATTTATTTATATATATATATATATATATATATATATATATATATATATATATATATATATATATATAATATAATGTGAGAGGAAAGTGATGGAAAAGTGATAGTATGAAAGTGATGGGTGTAAGGTGTGTGGTAGTAATGAGTGCGTTTGTATTGTTAGTGAAGGATGGTGGAAAAAGTGGAGTGTTTTATATATATATATATATATATATATATAATATGTGTGTGTAAGAGAATGTGTTATATATATATGATGAAAGGGACTTGTGTGGGTAGAATTTGAAAATGTATGTGTGTACCGTGTGTGTAGGAATGAATGTTAGTTGAAATAAGGGTGGTGGTGGGAAAGTGTTTCTGATAGTGATAGGTGGGTGTGTGTGTTTGATGTAGAAAAATTGGTGAGTTTTTTCTTTATGGCATGTGTTTATATATATATATATTTATTATAAAACTTTTGTTTTGTTCGACTATTATGTTAACATTTGAAAAAGTGGGCGTCTGATATTCGATTTCTTCCGCCCGTGAATTTTTCGTCTGATTTCATACTGTGCAGTCCATGAGAAAATTCAAATAGTGCCTTTCCATTCTCCTATAAATAGAAGCTCATTCCTTCATTATTTCTTACGAATTCATTGAAACTCTAGAGAGAGAAATTATAAAGAAACTATATAAAAGTATTCTGCTACTTCCATACTCTTATATCCAGTTTCTTTTACGGTAAGGGGTATTATTTATTTTGTATTCATGAAGAGAACTTCTGTTATTCCATTATTTATTATTCTTTTGGAATAACCTGTATACGCGGACAACCCTATACTTGGTGAAATTCTTCTGTTATTCCATTCGTTATTATTCTGTTAGAATATCCTGTCTGTGCGTTTTACGCCGGATCTGATTCCGTCTTTATTATTCTGTTGGAATATCCTATCTGTGTGTTTTACGCTGGACCTGATTCTCTCTTTATTATTCTATTGGAATATATTGTCTGTGCGTTTTATGCCGGACCTGATTCCGTTAATTATTATTCTGTTGGAATAACCTGCATGTGCGATCTATTGCATGCCTGGTGATTTCTTTTGTTATTCCATTCCTTATTATACTCAGTTAGTTAAAGTTTTGACTTCTATACTCCATGAAATTAGTGAAATATTCTTGATATTTGCTCTTCATCCAGTATCTTTTCATAAAAATATTCTTCTGAGCATTCTTGAATTTTACTACACAAAGCAGTATCATGTTGACAAATTTGGACATTATTAGTTCTTGAATAAATTAATTTTTGAACTTGTTTTATTGAATTCTTATATCATTGTCATCATCCTCATGTTTATATTTTTTTTGAAAGTCATATGTGGCCTGTAATGCATAGATGGACTTGGTATGATTATGAACAGGGATTATTCAATGTAATCATAACCGTAATGTTATAAATGATGTGGTAAAAATCCTCATTGGCCCGTAGTGCATTGATGGACCGTTATTGGCATGATCATGACTATTAATAAATACACGAATGTCCTTGGCCCGTAGTGCATGGATAATTTGTGGTCGTGATACTAAAGAATATCCTTGACCGTAGTGCATGGGTGATTCAATGATGTGTATTATTTATTAAGCTGAGTCTTAACGATAACAGTGATGAAAAACTTTTTAAATCATAAAAGATAGTAGATTTTATTCTCTACTTGACTCTTTTAATGGATTGCTTGTTACGCTGCAGTTAAACTTGATGTTTGTTATATTGTATCAGTTTAACACTGTTTAAGGCTAATGATAATTTATTCTGCATTATCTTAGTCATAATATTTCTTACTGGGCTAGTTAAGCTCACCCTTTCTTTCATTGTTATCTTCAGGAAATGAGAATATAGCTGGGACGAGTCGGGGAACGGGGTGATGGACCAGATGATAATATTAGTAGTCCTCATTATTCTGTTAAATAGTGTGACAATAAATGTATTGAGGACTTATTTTGAGTTTTAATGCTGTCTAGAAGACAATATTTGTATTAAAACTCGTAGCTCATGTTGTATATTTAAGATTGTATTTGAATTTTGAAACCATGTATTTGGCGACTCAGAATAGGTGATGTATACCTATTTTGGGGGCGTCACATCAAACGCGTACACTAATTTTGAACCTTAAATAAATTAATAAAATTTTAAAAAATATTCAAAATTCTCGGGTTGTCACATTCACCCCTTCTTCTAAAAATTTCTTCCCCGAAATTTACCTTACACCTTACACCATACTGCTTACACCATTCACATACATTATCACCTGCTACCCAGTACACCACTCACAAGAGTAAAAGTTTTGAAATTGTGCTGAGGGGTCATATAGACCATGAACACATAGTTTTAACGGTATTCATACCGCAAAACAATACATTACTTGGTATGTTTACAATCACGAAGAAGGTAAACTACCGTTGCTAGTACTTTAGGTGATTAGCCTATCGTAATCTTACGTCATGTATAACGTATAATCATGTCTAGCGAATATTTACGCTACTTGATTGGATTATTTATCCTAAACAACATAGTTCACATCAGTCTTATCATATGATTCCGTACCAAAACAATTTGGTTCGGGAATTTTTTTTTCAATGAACACTTAGAGTTTTCATAACATTAGTCTAGCTGAATCGAATAGCATAGACTCATATAAATAATTCAATTCAATCGAATTATTTAGGTGTAGCCAAACCCCGTTGGCAAATTAAAATTTTTGAAAATATTTTTGAGAATGACGCCATGATGCCGTACTGTATTAACAGTCCATTTGAGGATGCTGTCATCATATGAATTTGTCATAACACATCATACCATAGTGGAATAACGATTTTAGATCAAATTCACACTAAGCATTCTGTATTTACAACTCCATCACCTTTTATCATCTCTGCACCAGGTTACATGGTACATAAGTGATAAATAAAATAACTTTTGATATTTCAAATCATTTTCGTCTAGCTAAAATAAGTAGCATAGACTATACTTTAAACCATTTCAAAAATGATTACGAGTCTACATTTTTTTTTTCAAAAGCACATAGTGCGTATTAAGCTTGATGTCAAAATTACGAAGTCTAGCATAGCTAGGAGTTTTGGAAAACTTATGTCTTCACTAATAATCATTTGCTTAACAATCTATATGTTCCTATTATCTTTAATACTCCATTTACTCAAAACTATACCTAGTTCGTCAAACCACACTTATGAGTCCATAAATTGCCACAATCATATGAGTTTAAGAACTTATCCTAGTCTGACCTTTGGAGTCCGTTCGCTGAGGAGTTCATAAACATTTCATATAACTATGAGTCAAGAATGTCACATAAGTATGAGTTTTAAGAAATCGCACTTAACCTTATATCCTCTATCTGTGACCTATCTATCTGTTATACACATGAGAAAGGAATCACCCTCATAACATGCATATAGCAAATACCGCGACACAAACATTTCAAAATCCCCACTTAATCCTAATCCCCTTCTCAATACGAATTACATTCAATTCGTATTCATAATCATTTCCTGAATCTGTACCAATTCACACAGCAATCCTGCTGTAAACTTTTCAATCATCAAATTGATTCTCATCCCATACTATAACCTTATCAGATCACAGAGTGATCTCTGTGACACCCCCAAATTCGGGTTACCTGACTCCCGAATTTGGTGTTCACGATTCACACTATAATATCATTTAACTACCCATTCATATATAATAGGAATATATAAATCATTAACATAAGTTTTTAATACATAAGTCCCAGGTTTTCTAACCTTAAATTACAAACATACCCCTTAGATAAACAAAAAGGGTTTACAATATAACATAATAATAATAATGTTCTTTATAACTACTCCAGCATCTTGCCTTTGCCTTTGTTCTTCTTTGACCCGCTGGCCTCTTCGTTCCTAGCTGAAATGTTTTATTTATAGCAAGGGAGAGCAACAAATTTGCCCCGCAAGTTAAGATATAGCAATAAATGTATAAGTATTAGAATAATAGACTATCTATTTTGATAGAATGACACCAAAGTTCGGGGAACTTTGAATTAGCTGAACAAATCGTTAATTAATAATAAGGCTTCTCCTTTTCTATGCAACACCATAATTTGATAATGAAAGAGTACAACGCTTTCAAAGTTCTACAAGAATCAATTCTACACAATAACAAAGTGGAATAATTTCCAGATTTATACTGAGCGATCACACAAGATCTTTGAACTTATTTTCTCGGGTATCCATCAAAGATTTACTTTGATATATACCAGGAGTATCAGATAACCATAAAGATTAAATCATACCCCTCTGCAAGTACTTAGAGCCGGCCAACTCCTTGTATCCTATATTATGCATAATACTCAAAACGCGCGCAAAGGTCGAATTCACGACCCAAAATGTTCCCTTTATATAAAAGGTTGTTCTTCTCAGTCTTAGATTCAAGATTTTGATTTTACAACTAAATACTGTGATTTCAAATTCTATTTACTTATCGATCTTGCCGAAATAATTGGCATCGATTCTACCAATAACAATTGAATTATTTTCTTGAATTTATCAAGTTCTAACAAATGTTTGTCTAGCCAGAATAATTAGCTAAGACATTTCTCAACACAATTTGAGAATAAACAGGAATTATCTGTACTGTCAATTCTAACTTCTACAGATTTGAATATTCAACAACAGTAATTCTACGAATATATATTTCTGAATCAGTAATTCAATTTGAATTATTAAGCATGCACTAACTGCGAATAAGCAACAATAAATCCCTGGACGTGGCTTAATCAACAATAATTAACCACCATAACAATTGAATGAATATAACTTAAGGTTGAGTTAGGGAACTTGCCTTCCACATTGATTACAGCTACACAATATAATTAACTACGTTCGTAAGACCTATATTCAATAATGTCGATCTCACAATTAGCACAATCATTTATAACACATAACACTGTATTTTTACAATCAAACTTCTCCTAGGCACATTACCACATAGCCACATCAGTGTTTATAACCTATATAAACACATAACAAGTCTAACTATATCAGTCTGGTTGGACTTTGGTCCGTTCTCGGTATTCTGGTCACCCTATCAAATAATTAACACATTGATTGTCAATTGAACTTGGTCTCTAAGCTTCAATATTATTTTAGATAAGTCAAATATCGTTTATAATATTTTTCGGAAGCTTTTAATAATTTATAAACACTTATTATAATAATTTTTCAAACACTTAAATCATTTTTAAATGATTTAATTATCAAATAATCTTATCATTATTAATATTTAATAATATAAAAATATTAATAACATACTTGTCAAAATATTAAAGTTATTATTAATAACTTAAAATATTTTTAAATCATCAATATTCTACTTAAATGATTTTTAAAATATTTAAAATCATTTTTAAATCATCACCATTAATATATAAATATTAATGAAATTATTATCTAAAAATTAAAAGTCATAATTTATAACTTAAAATATTTTTAAACTATTTTTCTCATTTTTAAATCAATAAAATCATTTTTAATTCATTTATTTAATATAATAATTAAATAAATCAAATATCATTAATATTACTTTATTAATGAAAATTCTCCAAAAATATTAAAAATTATATTTTATAATTTAAAATATTTTTAACACTTTATTCTAAATTAAAATGATTTTT